>CM057805.1:6722166-7322166 GCA_030145905.1 Populus davidiana
TGCGATAATCTTTAGTGCATTCTGGAAGTATGTAGTCGTCTCCATCTTGTCCTGTTGCTGCACTAATGTCATCAAGTAGGTGTGTGTGGATTCATGAGACCCCATGTGTTGCAGATTGCATTAGGGATTCTTCCACTAAATTGCATGGTGGAGATTTGTGATCTAACCTGTTGGAATATGTCCTCAGCTAGTGTGTGGCCCGTCTGGTATTGGTTGTTGAAAACTCTTCTGTTTCATTCTTGCCAAAGCAGGTAGACAGTTGTGGAGAGAATGAGGCGGGCTATTATGTGCTGGATATCATTCTTTTTGCAGTAAGTTGTCGTACTCCATTGAAGAAGATTTGGCCAGTTACAACATGGCCAGTAGATATTAGCCCTTCCAGTTACTGTTTCCCATACCTGGCGAGTGGTTGAGCAGTTAAAGAAGAGATGCTCATGTGATTCCATTTGTAGCCCACATAAGACACATGTTGCATTCTGAATTATTCCAGCTGAGGAGAGACGGTCCATTGTACGAAGTCGACCTAAACATGCAAGCCATAAAATGAAGGACTGGCGAGGGATGTGGCCTGGAAACCATAACAGCTGATGCATGTTATTGTTTGGTCGTCGGGCACGAAGGAGTTCCCATGCTGAGGCAATACTGAAATCCCCTGATGGATGGACTTTCCATTTGTAAGTATCATCAACTGAAGGGTTTGGGTGGAATAATATGGAATTCCAGTGAGCTTGTAACGTTGTTGCACTCATGGGAAAGTGCCACTGCCCACCTTGAATAATATCTGAGACTCTTGCATTCCATGTCAATCCTGTGGCCGTGAGTGTTCGTAGTGGATGAGCATCTATGAATCTTGTCCCCTCAGGTAGCCAGTAATCGTACCACAGGGAAGTAGATGAGCCATTACCTATTCTTGAGATGAACCATCCCCTGCATAGCTCTCGGATTTGCAAAATTTTTCTCCAAGACCAGGACGGATTTGAGGGTATGTTGAGTTGCCAAAATGACCTGCCACGCAGAAGAATTTTGTGCACCCAAGCTGTCCAGATAGAGGTTTGGTTTGTAAGGAGATGCCAAATATGTTTAATTGTTGCAGCTTGATTCCATATTTTCAGTCTTTTGACACCTAAGCCTCCTTCTGTGTAACGGATAACAAACTGCGTTCCATGCAACTTTTGATCCTGTGGGTGAGAGTGATGAGCCTTTCCAAAGGAATGCCGCAAGGATGCTTTCAATCTTCTTTGTGGTTGCATATGGGAGAATGAAGATGGAAGACCAGTATACTTGGATGGAGAATAGGACTGATTTTATCAGTTGAAGCCGGCCAGCATAAGTGAGAGATGAGGATGTCCACATAGTGATTTTAGCTGTGATTCTCTCCACTAATGGTAAGCAATCTGTGTGTGTAAGCCGAGAGGAAATAAGAGGGACTCCCAAGTACCTCACAGGAAGGGATGCTTCAGGAATGCCGAAGATGTTCTTAATACTGCTGCGTAAACTGTCATCAACACTAGACATATATAAAGAGCTTTTTGCAAGGTTAATGTTGAGGCCGGATAGCTTGGAGAACCTGTTCAAGCTTGACTGCAGAACCATTATAGAATCAACATCTGCATGGCTAAACATCATGAGGTCATCTGCAAAACAAAGATGTGTTATTGTATTTGGTTTGCATCTCCAATGGTATTGGAAATTGCTGTTACAGATGGATTGATTGAGGATGCCATTCAAGCCTTCCATTGCCAATACAAATAGATATGGTGATAATGGGTCACCCTGCCGTATGCCTCGTGTAGCTTGAAAGAAACCATGCAATTCTCCATTAATGTTGATTGTGTAGTGGACAGTGGTGATGCAAGTCTTGATCCAAGTGACCATGTCATGGGGGATGCCTATAGCTTGTAGTCCTGCAATGATGAAGTCAAGATTCACCGTATCAAAGGCCTTCTTCAAATCAATTTTAAGGGCGCACCGGCTTGGACCTCTGTTGTGATGATAATTGTGCATGAGCTCTTGAGTGAGGAGGATGGCATCTGAGATGTTGCGGCCAGGAATGAATGCAGATTGAGAGGGCCCTATTACATCAATTAGAGCTGCCTTTAACCGGATAACAAAAAGTTTGGCAATGCACTTGTAAAGTACATTACAGCATGATATAGGTCGAAAATCATTTAAACAGATAGGGTGCTCCTGTTTCGGTACAAGTGCAACTCTGGTTGCATTGACACATCTTGGCATGGAATTGTTGGAGAAGAAATATTTGATTGCAGCAATGAAATCATATTTAATAATGTCCCAACTTTTCTTGAAGAATAAAGAATTGTACCCGTCTGGTCCTGGGGCTTTAGCATCCGAAATGGAGAACAAAGCTGCTTTAATATCATCATCACTAATGGGGGTGAGGGTAGCAGCAGAGGAAGCATCTGTTATGGTGTTTGGGAAAATGGTTTTGAGGTCTTCGGTCACTGGAGATGTTGGAGCACAGAGCAGGTTTTGAAAATATGTTGAAGCCATCCTTCCAATTTCCTGTGGATCATGGATAAGGTTACTCGTGTCATCCTGCAGCTTGTGAATTCTGTTCCTGACCTGGTGGTGCAATAGGGATTTATGAAAGAAGCTGGTGTTCCTATCGCCAAGGTGCATCCATTGAATCCTGGATTTTTGTTTGAAGTAAGACTCCTCATCCTTGCAGAGTTGTTGGTACTGGAAAGCAAGTCTTCGTTCAGTGCATTTTGCTGCCTCTGATTCTGGGTTCCTGTCAAGATTAAATTGTGCTGCATCCCATTCTGATTTAGCAGTTGCAACTCTGCCTGTGATGTTGCTAGAATGCTGCCGGTGGAACAGTTTCAAGTCTATCTTCAATCGTTTCAGCTTAGTGGTAAATTGATACATAGGATTACCATGTACAGAAAGTTGCCAAGAGGTGGCTACTGTGGCTATAAAATCTCTGTGATCAGCCCATATATTCAGAAATTTGAAAGGAGACTGAGGGTGCTTACTGGGTCTGAGAAGACTTAGAATCATAGCACTGTGATCAGAAATGCTTCGCGGCTGAAATAATGCATTAGTGGCCGGCCAAGTTGAGAAAAGATGGGAGTTGCCAAACACCCAATCCAGCTTTTTTTGTATACTCTGGCAGCCATGTTGGCCATTGTGCCAAGAATATTTAAGGCCAGTGTAAGGGGCTTGCATGAGCTCTGCATGTGTGATGCAATTTTTGAAATCATCTTGATATCGGGGCCAAGATGCATCTCCACCCGATTTATCTCCTGCATGCATGATCGCATTGAAGTCTCCCAATACAGTCCAAGGGCAAATGTTGGAGCTGCTCTCATTGATAATGTAAGTCCATAGGGCTTGTCTTTCTGCTGGTGTATTATGGCCATATATGAAAGTGATTCTAACAGGGGTGGATAATGCGGGGTGGACAGCTTCACATGTTAACCATTGGGAGGATGAGTGGACATATATAAGGTGTAATTTTTGGGGGTTCCAGCCAACAAGAATTCGGCAAGTTGGGGAGGAGTTGATGTTGGAGAGGTATTTCCAGTGAGGGGGTGTGAGTGTGGTTTCAGTGGCTGCCAAATTAGAGGCTGCAATTTTTGTTTCTAAGAGACCAAAAATATCAAGGTTGTGTTTTTGGATCCACGTATGGATGGTTTTTTGTTTTTGGGGGCTATTAAGGCCCCATATGTTCCAACTTCCTATGATGAACATTTATTTTGGGGGGGGGTTAACAATAAGCTGAAATCAGTGGCCCCTGGCCTCCTTTTTTTTCCTTCCTTTTTTCTTCCTAACAGTTGTTGGTGAGGGTGAGGGGGATTGGATTGTTGGGGGGTTAAAGGATGATGATGCCTCGGCTGAGACATCCTGAGCAGCAGAAGAATTTGCACTAACAGTGCGTAGAGAGTCCATTTACTTTCTAAACAAAGACTTGCATGCATAGTTGTAAGGTGATGGGACTGAAGGTCAAGGAATTCATTACCTGAGTCCTGGCTAGAGTCACAATCATCTATATCCTTCGGGTCTGCTGGCAGTATGTTGGGATCAGGTAGGGGTTTGGCTTGTGGCTGGGGTGATGGCTGAGTTGGGGGCATGGCTATGGGTGGCTCATCTGCAGGTGAGTGGGTGACAATCTTAGTGCTGGTTGAAGGAACTGTTGGTTGACATTCAGGTTGCAACTGAATAGGAACTGCAGGTGAATCTTCATGTGCTTTGTTTTTGCCTTTGTCTTTATCATCTGTGGATGTGGGGCAGCAATGACCAAACACATGGCATTTCTCACATCTTGAAGGCTTCCATTCGTATTCCACAGTAACCACAAGAGGGGCAGCAGATAGTGGACTTTCGATCTCAAAACTTTGGACAAAAGGTAGTGTAGCATCAGCTTCAACACAGAGGCGTGCATACTCCAAACGGGTGCAATTATATGTGAGTTCATCACATGAGAGAGGTCTTCCAACCATGCTTGCGGCGAGGCTTAATCCTTGCTTGGACCATAATGGGAATGGTAGACCATGAAGCCGGTTCCAAACAGGCAGGGTGGAGATTTTATTCTTATCAAATTAGAAACGTGGATGCCACTGCTGCAGGATGATGTTTTTACCCCCAAACATCCAAGGCCCCTTCTCTAGGACTGTATGCAGCTCGTCTTCAGTCTTGAATCTAAATATCATAAAGCCATTGGCAGTGGTGGTAACATTCTCAAGGCCATAAGATTGCCAGGCCCTTGATGCAATGGAGTTAACGGCATGGAATGGCATACGAAACCCTGGAAAGAACCCAATCATGCAGCGGTTCCATTGTTCTGAATTGTCCAAAAGCATTGCTTCTGTGATCTTGAGATTACAGCCTACAGGCTGTCTAGGAAGTGGTTCCAAAGTGAATCTGGTGCTAGAGTCCGAGACACGAACTTTGTCTGCCCATGAGTTGTGAGTGCCATCAGATTTTGGTTTAGGGTTGGTGGTTTTTGTGTTTGGTTTAGGCATGGCTTGTGGTGGGGTTGGATCTATTGCTGGAACCATTGTGAGAGTTAATGGTGAGCAATACGTTGGGGGGGCAATATCAAAAAACTGCTTCGGTGAAGATGGTAGGAATGACTTGGTGATGAGAATGGAGGCTGGAATGTAGAAAATATTGGTCACCGGTGTGCAGGGCAAGGTTTGGCAGTTGTCTTCTTTGGAGTCGCCGGTGGCTGGTGCTCTCTCTTCATTTTTCCCTCCCTCCCTAAACCCTAAACCCTAAACCCCAAACCCTAAACCCTAAACCCAAACCCTAACCTTAAACCCTAAACCCTAAACCCGAAACCCTAAACCCTAAACCCTAAACCCTAAACCTAAAACCCTAAACCCGAAACCCTAAACCCTAAACCCTAAACCCGAAACCCTAAACCCTAAACCCTAAACTTTTTTTGAATAAAAGTTAAGTTGTATAGATCCAAAAAAAGTACATGATACGAGAGGTATATCCCAAGTATTACAAAGCACCTAGAAGGTCAACAAAAAGGAAACAAGCTTGTACATCGAAAGAAAACATACAAGCAGCATAAACCGTTCAAACGGTTGGTACAGAAATAATCAAAACTCAAGTATGATCATCGCTCAACTGGAAGGTAAAAAGGATGGTGCCACACGATGAGTAGTTCTTCTTTTTCCTCCTAGTAACAAGTGTAAATCCAGTCATCACATCCAACAGAATGTGCAGCAGAAGATTTTGGAGGACGTGCTCGGGATGGTGTCATCTTAGGTAAATATGTGAGAGGTACCTGAGATGAAGAACTGGTTTCAGAAGAAGATGGCAAAGCCATTTGCTTACTAGTAGTGCACATAGGCAACTCTAGAGGCGTTGTCCGAACATGGTTGTTTGTGGAGAGTGGAGGAGTTATCGGGTTAACATCACCAAGATCAGAAGGCTTCAGCTGACTCTCATTTAAGGAATCAGAGGCTGACTCATCTGTATCTGTCTCATCTGAATAATCTGTATCTGTCTCTCCTGAGGAATCTGATTCTTCAGAGGACACCTCATCTGTGTTTGTGGCTAGAGAGGTAATGGCTTTACCTTTACCCTGATGACTAGTAGAGGCATCACCGTTAAGCTGCTTATCATATGTGTTAGAGGCATGTGAGGCATTACCTTTAACCTGATGACTAGGAGAGGCATCACTGTTACCCTGCTTATCAGCTGAAGGCTGACATGAGTGACCAAAAACATGGCATTTTTCACATCTCTTCGGCTTCCATTCATAGTTCACATGAACTTCTCTGATAGTATTGGAGAACTCAAGTTCAAATTTGTGGACAAAAGGTAGAGATGCATCTACCTCCACACACAACCGCGCGTAGTCTAGGCGCTTACATCCAAGTGTCAACTCATCACAAGAGAGTGGTTGGCCCACCATACTGGCTACCTCACTTAAACCCTCCTTTGTCCATAAAGGAAAAGGTAGATCATATATCCGAATCCATACTGGAAGTTTGGTGATCTTGTTCATGTCGAAGACAAACCCAGAATGCCATTTCTGAAGAATAATAGCTTTCCCACCAAACATCCAAGGACCATTTTCAATGACCTTTTGAAGCTCATCTTCTGTTTTGAAATGAAACATTGTAAATCCATTGGCCAAGGATGTCACATCCTCAAGGGCAAACCTCTTCCATATCCTGTGAGCAATTGAATTCATAGCAGAATAAGGAAGCTTAAAACCAGGAAAAAAAACCTACTAGGCAACGATGCCACACCGTAGAAGACTTCTCCCATAGTCCCCTAGTCATTTTGAGACGAGAGCCAACCGGCTTACGAGGGATGGGGTCAAGAGTGCATCGAGTATTAAAGTCGGTAACTCTAATCTTATCGGCCCAAAAACCCGAGGGGGGAGTGGGTCGGGTAGAGGTTGGGGAGGCTGTGTTTAGGTTGTTTTGGTGTTGGTTTGTGGGATGTTTAGTAGTTGAGGGGGTGGTGTTGGCTTTGGGTGTTTGGGTTTTCGAAATGGAAGCCATGGCAGATTCTGGCATAGCTTCAACCAACAACTAATCCACAACCATTCAATCAATAGCAAATCACAACGGTTCAAACGTAGATACAGATGTTATGTATAACATATTCAAACATCAGCATGTTTCTACGGTTCGATCTCCACAGATATCAATTTTACTGAAACTGACCTGAGATTGACGATCTTCAGTTGAACATGTAGAAATCGTTGCTGGAGGCTTTATTTCTAATCTCCACCGTTCAGAATTAGTATCACAACCCGATGCATCACATATCCAAAACTCAGCTTGATCCAACGGTGGAACAAGGAGAACTATTCCGGCGGCTCTGACTGTTCCGGGAAGGATTTTTCCCGAAATCTTCAAATGGCTAGCTTTCACAGGAGGAAACAAATATGGACGATCCCTCTGGTCAGTATGTAGGCAATATAGAAGTTAATAACATACCAAAGAATAGGCTTGATCCAACGGTAGAGCAAGGCGAAATCGGCCGGCAACTCTGACAGCTCTTGGGGGGTTTCTAGAAAATTTCAAAAACTTTCAAATGGTCAGATTTCTTAAACGGCGGCAGCTTTCGACGATCCCTCCGGTCAGAATGTAGACAATAGTTCAGTGCACAACATAACCAAATCCTGGCTTGATCCAACAGTGGTCGCCTGAGATATGGCTGTCGTAGCACCGACCCTTTGTATCTTTCCTCTCTAACCTCTAGCTTCTCTCTCTAGAAAAGCACAAATGAACCCCCCCTAAACCCTAATCCCTAAACCCTAAACCCTAAACCCTAAACCCTAAAACCCTAAACCCTAAACCCTAAACCCTAAACTCAAACCTACCCTAAACCCTAAACCCTAAACCCGAAACCATAAACCCTAAAACCCCAAACCCTAAACCCTAAAACCCGAACCCTAAAACCTGACCCAAAACCCCTAAACTCAAAGCCGAAACCCAAAACCCTTAAACTCTATACCTTAAACCCAAACCCTAGACCCTAGACCCTAATATTCTAAATCTAAATTCCAAAACCCCAAACCCTAAACACATATATGCTAACCCAAGCATCTTCAACTGTAGACCTTAAACGACTCGAGCATTTTTTAGTCGAGACCTACGGACCCAAAACCTCTAAAATTATGAACAATTGGAATCTTTAAATTATTTTATTTTCTACTTTTTTCATTCTTATTTTTCTCACTATTGCCACATCCATCTCATATTTTTTTATCCATCAAATTTTTTGTTTATTAAAAAAAAGCATGATTAGCTATGTGAACATTTTATGAAATCGGATGGTTTTTAAAATATAAGCATGCTTAGAAATTTTAAAGTATTTGAATCGGTCCACGTGTCATCCATAAAAAAGCTGAGCTTTAAAAAGGTATTGAGATTACATTTATAACCGAGGCATTACAGAATTTGTCTCTGCTTTGTGAGTGCATACCAAACTGCCAAATTTAGTTTCAAGCATCATCAACCTCCACTGTAGCCTATTGTTGAAACAAAGGTTACATAACTTGTGCTCTTCAACAAACAAGAACAGTAATAATATGGTCTTTTTGAACTGAAAGAAATTAAGCAAGATACTTTAATCCTTTAACCTTCGACATCCCTTGATCTACATCCGAGTCGGACGATCGGCAACATAGTTCCTCAGAGAAGGTGAGTGGATGAGACCATCAGGAGCAACTGTTGTATTTTGAGTTCCATTCTTCTGCTGCATTCTTCTCTTTGCTATGTAACCCCTGATCCAAGGGGTAATATCCTCACTGATCTTGATCATGAAAAAGAAGATGATGCGGTAGATGACAATCATACTGAAAATGACGCTGAGATCTACCCATTTGGACCGGTGCACATCAATCTGGAATATGTATTCCAGTATGTACTCGCCAGGTATCTTGGGAAGATCAGGCGATTGGTTGTCGAACAGCAATCCTTTCAAATCATTTTGGTATTGTCCCTGAAAACGCATACATAGATATGCCTCTTTAATTGCTTTCAGCAACGTAAAGATCTTAGGATTTATCGATATAGTGTATGTATGTATGCAGGCAGGCAGGTTCAGAGTTACCTGTAGAGCCCAGAAGTGGAAGCTAATGTACGACATTGGGTATCTCCACACAGGCTTTGGTATGTCATTTGGGAGCCTAAAGTAGCCAGACACTAGCATGAATATTCCCTGACAATGACATGAAGAAAACACGCAGTTAGTTGATTTATTTATTACAAGTAAAATTAACGGAAGAATACATGTATATAGAAACCTGAATTCCAGCCCCAATGATGATGCCCATGAGGAAATTAGGGACAATGCTGGCTATGGTCATCATCAAGCTTTCAACTACGGTGACACTCGCATAAAGGCACAGCACGAAGAAAACATAATGTTCAAATCCTGGATGAAGGCGGACCATGAAATAACAAACAGTTCCAGAAATAAAAGTTATCATTATCAGGAACGGCATTGCAGAAATGGTGTTGCTAATCACGAATGCGACCACGCCATAGTGCCCATTTAGCCTTTCTCTTTGGAAGACCTGCGAAACGATAAAAAATAATTAAACTAGCAAGCGCTATCATTATTGATTAGCAGTCGTACGTGATAAGGCACTTGTAAAAGAAAAGGAGTAATTAATTACCTTCATTTCCTCTACAAAGGAAGGAAACCCACCAATTGACATGAACGTGACGAAACCAAAGACAAATGAGGCACACGACCCTCTTGCCTGTTCCAGATTAATCGAGAGAAACAAGTATGTATATTTAGTAAGAAGATAAGATGTTTACTCCTCCTAAATAGCAACTTACTAAGCTTAGGAGCATAGGATTGATATATTTCATTAACAGTACCAGTATAGAATTGTAACCCGTCCCCACGTTGAGATAGATAGTTCCAATGCAGACAGTGACCACAATATAAATCACTAGTCGAAGCCAGTAATACCCAAAGTCCCTTGACATGTTGATGAACGAACGCTTTGTTAAAGTAAAGGCCTGCATCAAGAAACTAGCCTGGCTCCCTCCTGCTTCTAGCACATTTCCTCTCTGCGACCGGACATCAATTATCAATTAGCTACTAATTTGAAGCCTATACAGTTGAAGAGAAGGCCCCGCTAAAATTAAATTAGTGGAGATAAATATTGATCAGATTGCAAACTGGAGGAGCACCACGAAACTAAAGCACTTACAACTTTGGATATCTCCTCGACTTTTTCTCTTGCTGCATAACAGCACTGAGAAGTTCGATAGTGATCAATCAGAGTTCTGATAGCTTCAGCCGTGGTTATCTTCTCCAGAGGATCATCACTTGCCTCAAACTTTGCAGAAACATAAGTTAATTAAGAGCATTATCGATCAGGCCTCAAGCAACAAATAAAACAGAGGAGGACATATACAAACATGGAGATTTAGAATCAATTTTGGGAAGGAAGAGATGAAACTAAGCCAATACAATCATTAATTGCCCAATATGAGCACTTATCCGGACCCTTAAATTATAATAGCCTATTGCTGGAACTCGTCAATTTTGAATAGTTGACTTAAAGATCACATGAAGCTTTCTCAACGAAAAAAAAAGAAGTGTGTTTTCAATATCATCTCATCATTTCTGTCATTAATTATAGATGCAAGTCAATAATATGTCCTTAGCCTGTAAATTTCAGAAATTGCGAGCGCACAAGAAAGCTTAAGTATACAACAAAAGAGTCAGAATTGAAACTTCATTTTTCAATAAAAAAGAAAACAATTCGAAAACAATTAATTAAGAGAAAATGAGATACCCGCAGTTTCATGGACCCTTTCAAAGTAGCCTTCACTTTGTCGAAGTCAGAATTGATGCACCTAAGGAAATGATCAGAAGGGTTCCTCAAAGCAGGGCAGGGAAAGCCAGCTTGTGCAAAGAACTGTAAGAAAGAGCTAAAAATGATTAACAGTTTGAAGTAAATGAAAGGAATCAAATGACCATTTAGATTAAACCAAAAAGAAAAAAGAAAGTGGCGTTTCTTGCCTCGTATGCCTCTGAAACCTGACCGAAGTAAACAGTTTTGCCTCCTGAAAGCAAGTACAGTCTATCAAAAAGCTCAAAAACTTCACTGCTAGGCTGGTGTATTGAAGCAATGACAGTTCTGCCATCTCTAGATAAGCCGCGGAGGGTCTGAGTTACAAAGAAAGCTGAAGCACTGCCACATGTATAAAAGATAATTATTGGAGTCTAATGACGGAATTGGAAAGGGGAACGCCATGATTTCATCAAAGAGAAAAAAACAGAATGTTAGGAAACAGAATAGAATCACTGCCATGAGAGGTGAAATACGCACCTGTCAAGTCCACTAGTTGGTTCATCAAGAAAGAGCAGTCTGGGCCTCATCAGGATTTCAAGAGCAATGCTGACCCTTCTCTTCTCTCCCCCACTGACCCCACGCAAATGCCAATTCCCAATAACAGTATCAGCACAGTCTTGGAGACCCATCTCTATTATGGTGCTCTCAACCAAGGCACGCTTCTCTGACCAGGGCATCTTATCAGGAAGACGTAGCCGAGCTGAATAGGAGATTGTTTCCCTCACCGTCAGAGTACCAAGCAAGTTGTCATCTTGTGTTACATAGGCCTAATTAAGTTCAAAAAAATATTATAATTAATTAATAATGTCTGATTAATTTCTCTCTTGGAATAACAGAACTTACAATAATATTGCTTAAAATATGTTACAAAACATGTGCTAGTGATTAATTACGCATAACTTAATTAATTAAGAGCTAGAAAAGCAGTGCATATATGTGGAGTATGGAGTAAGAAACATAGAAATGAAACTAGAAGAGTTGGAGCTACTAGCTAGTGTAGTCAGTACTGACAGCGGTCCCGAAAGAGAGCTTGGTTTTGCGACCATTGAGGAGAACCGTTCCAGAGAGGAAGGCATTAGCAGCAAGGCGACTGGAGAGAGCATCAAGGAGAGTGGATTTGCCAGAGCCAGAAGGACCCATAAGTGCAGTGAGAGTTCCAGGCTCAGCATAGCCAGTAAGTCCCTCCAAAACCCTCTGTGTTTCTCCATTGCTGAGGGTAACCATCACAGTCAGATCCTTCCATGTAAGCCTTGCCGACACATCTCCTACGAATTCTGTTTTAGTTCTGTCCCTCCAAAGGGTCTCGCTTAGAGGACTCAAACCTACCATTATTCCATCTACAACCTCTGATGGCATGCTTGCCTCTATCTCCATTGTTACACTATTCGTTGATGGGTTCTTCGCCATCCTTTATATGTATATTGTTATAGCTTGTCTTGACCAGGAGAGAGATGGAACGCAAGAGAGGATTGAGCTAGCAAGCTAAGGTAAAGATGCAGCTGGAGGTAGATATTGTGTGAATTTGACCGGTGGAGGAATGGAGTAGGTTAAGATAAGAAAGTCTCATGCAAAAACAGCCTCAACTGATCAACAACTTGGTTCCTTTTGCTTGGTCGTCTATGGTGTGACAAAACAAAAAACCTGACACCAAGCAAGCTGCAACACGATTTTTTCCTCTCTTCAACTTCACATATAGGTCATGCTTGCCTCTATCTTCAAGAATCGATTAGATTCGAATAATCTCAGACATAACCGAATAAGCTAGAGTAATTGTGAAAGAAATACTTTAACAAGAAGATCGTAATCATCTTAAAAAGAAAAGATGATGATAATGATGATACGAGTGAATTGGTTAGCAGATATTGGGTGCATCAACCAGATTTAGACTTGGACCATTTTTTCCCATTATTATCCAATAAATGAGTTCTGGTAGATGTTGGCAGCAGCATTTAATTCAAGACCGACCCCCATTTAAAAACCTTCTTGTTAGTTTTTCATCTTCTATTTCTACGACATAATTGGTTTTAAGTATATTTTAGACTATACTTGCCTCTCGTAACAAAAATTTAAAAAAAAAAATAATATTAATATTAAAAATAATTTTAAAAAAAAAATTATATATTTTTAAACAAAAAAATATTTTAAACCATAACCTCTAATATATTCCAACCAACCCTTTAATTAATGATAGTGATTAGTTAGTTAGTAGTGGAGGAGTAAAGTCTTCACCGCCCATTACCTCGGCCATCACCTCTCTCCCTTTCACACCTACAGCCCATTACTTTGGTCAGACTCATCACCTCTCTTCCTCTCAACACCCAGCTTTAAATTTGCATCTCAATAATCACAACCTTGAATCCTTCCATAATTGCTAGAGATTTATATAATGATTAATTTTAAGATTCATCAAATCAAATTACATGTGAGTTGCCCCAAGCATCCATATTAATATATATATATATATATATATATCATATTGAGGATGATTACTTGTTTTCTTTTATAATAATTTGTTCTTAAGAGATCTTAAATGGAAATAAATAAATAAAACTATTATTGTAAAGTTTAATCTCAAAATAAAACATCAAGCAATTAGAGAACAAAAATAAATTGATTTTTAAAAATTGTGGCAACTATATGTGAAATCATAACTATTTAGATCCTGCATACAAAGTACAAATAATCAACTAATTGAAAAAATAATTATAGTAAATAATTCATTTTTCAAAAGAAAGTTGATAGTTATGAAATTGTTCTATTTTAAAAAATTATTAAATTAAAAATATTATTTTTCCAGTTTATTTTCATGAAATAACTAAGTATATTTCTAATTTAATTTTCATGATAGGAAAAAAAGAATCAATTTCGGACAAACAAACGCCCTTATTAGGCTTCGTGGAGCAAATGTAATTGGGCCATTACCATCTGAAACCGAACCCGTTTTCAATTTAAAATGGAAGGCAAATGCCCAGCAATGAAAACGCGAGTCCCTCTGATTTAAGAAGCTTAAAGTGGGCTAGAGATAGGAGTTATGGCTAGCCTCGAGTTCCAGGCCCGGCTTTCCACCCCTTTACAGATGATCATAGGCTAGAGAAACAAGGAGCACTGATTATTTTCTTGCCTGCTACATGTTGAAACTTTTTCTAATTTAAGCGAGAAAACCAAGACTGCTCATACAATCACATCTTAATTATAACTTCCAAGGGAAATATCATATTAAATCAATCATAGGATTTCAATTTTCTCTTAACAACTTAAAACTCGGGTCGTTTTGTTTGGGGATTGATTGATTGATATTCTTTATATTTTTGTTTTCCAGAACTTGTTTCTTAAAGTAAAAACCAGCAACTCAAACTGCCAGGAAAAATCATAATAAAAATGGTCCCTTCACGATTGTCAACTAATCTAAAACCTTTAATTTACACTCATATATTTCTCAAAAGAGTGAAATTCAACAAAGTTGGGCTAATAAAAAAAACAAACCAATTATATACCGCCATGTAAAAAAAGAAAGCATTTCTTTCTCTCTCTTCAATACAATTAACTCTTCAAATACCTTTTTTTCATTTGAATATACATAGCAAACAAATTCATATTTATACTATTTAAAATGTTATATTGACATTTTGACCATAGTTATTAAACCCGGCCCGGCCCGGCGGGTCGACCCGGGACCCGGTCGACCCGGAGGCTGGACCGGTTCGGGTTTAATAAAAGACCGGCTGTGGCAACAGCCCGGCCAAACCCGGGCGACCCGGCGGGGCGACCCGGGACCCGGGTGACCCGGACGAGACCCGGGTTTTTTTTTTTTTTAAATGTGGGATAAAAAAAAAATTGGTTTAAATATTTCAACTTAAAATGATAACATAGTATCTTTTCAATGTGGGGTTTGAAGCCCTTTTATATATATACTCTATGTTCACATGAAAAAAAAAAATATTTTTTCAATGTGGGATTTGAAACCCATTAGCATATATACTCTATCTTCCCAAGGAAAAAATCATGTTTTTTCAATGTGGGATAAAAAAACCTTTTGGTTTAAATACTTCAACTTAAAGGGATAACATAGTATCTTTTCAATGTGGGATTTGAAGCCCTTTCATATATATACTCTATGTTCCCATGAAAAAAGTTATGTTTTTTCAATGTGGGATTTGAAATCCATTAGTATATATACTTTATGTTCCCAAGGAAAAAATCATGTTTTTTCAATGTGGGATAAAAAAACTTTTAGTTTAAATACTTCAACTTAAAGGGATAACATAGTATCTTTTCAATGTGGGATTTGAAGCCCTTTCATATATATACTCTATGTTCCCATGAAAAAAGTTATGTTTTTTCGATGTGGGATTTGAAACCCATTAGTATATATACTCTATGTTCCTAAAGAAAAAATCATGTTTTTTCAATGTGGGATAAAAAACATTTTGGTTTTAAAAACATAACTTTTTTCATGGGAACATAGAGTATATATATATGAAAGGGCTTCAAATCCCACATTGAAAAGATACTATTTAAACCAAAATGTTTTTTATCCCACATTGAAAAAACATGATTTTTTCTTTAGGAACATAGAGTATATATACTAATGGGTTTCAAATCCCACATCGAAAAAACATAACTTTTTTCATGGGAACATAGAGTATATATATGAAAGGGCTTCAAATCCCACATTGAAAAGATACTATGTTATCCCTTTAAGTTGAAGTATTTAAACCAAAAGGTTTTTTATCCCACATTGGAAAAACATGATTTTTTCCTTGGGAACATAGAGTATATATACTAATGGGTTTCAAATCCCACATTGAAAAAACATAACTTTTTTCATGGGAACATAGAGTATATATATGAAAGGGCTTCAAATCCACATTGAAAAGATATTATGTTATCCCTTTAAGTTAAAGTATTTAAACCAAAAAGTTTTTTATCCCACATTGAAAAAATGTAATTCAACTTAAAATACTTCAACTTAAAAGCTTAACATAATATCTTTTTAACGTGGGATAAAAAACTTTTTAAAATATTATTTTAAACTTGATTATTTATAATATATATAATCTATATTTACATGAATTTTTTCATATGAAATATTAATTTTTTTTTAATTATTACGGGTTAATCCGGGTCAACCCGGGTTGACCCATGAAACCCGAGACCCGGCCCCTTGGCCGGGTCAATCCCCGGGCCGGGTTTAATAACTATGATTTTGACACTTTAAAATAGTATATTGCCTTGGAGATGCTTTCACTTTCAAATACTATATGGTAGGGATGATTAGTGTTTTGAAATAATTATAAAGCCAACAATAAAAGATCTTTTAAAAGAAACTCAAAATCCAGAAATTAATGGAGAAAAAATTCAAGATATATTGGATGGTAAGGTTGATGAATATCCTAAAATCACCTAAGATTCATCTTTTTTATTTATTTTTTAATTTGAAAATGATATTTTTTATGTGCAAAAATGAGCGATAGAGAGAAAGGGAAAAAAAAAGAGAGCACGTGAATGACAAGGAGGAGAAATTGTTGGTTCTTTGATGATAAATTGGGTTAAAATGATAAGATGCACACTTGACAAGATAGAATTGGATTTTAGAGATTATGATTTCGTCAATCTTGTAAAATTTTTTTTAAAAAAAAAACACATTAATATTCATGAAACTTAGGCAACAAAAAGCAAAAACTGGGAATGCAATACAAAAACTGATTAAAATTGATGAATAATTATCTAGGAGATTGACACAATGGTAAAAATTTGGGATTAAAAGATTTGCTTCCTCTATGATTTCAAGTTCGAGCTTTGTGGTTATTTATATGATGGGCACTGGAGGCTTATATAGTTATTAATTTTAGGACCCGTGAGATTAATCGAAGTACGCATAAGCTAACTCAAACACCTATATTAATCAAAAAAAAAAAATTTTGATGACTCAAACTAACAAAACTAGAAAAACCCATCCCACCAAGGCAAGATAATGTGGAAACAATACTGTAGCGATGATGATGGCTTGAAAAATAACTAAAAAATAGGACCAATATTGACCAAACACAGGATAAATAAAGTACACTAATGGCTTGGCCATGATAATTTAAATAAATAAATGGTGAAAACAGAAGGAAGGCTCTAAAGCTTCAGCCAAAAGATAAAAGGATCAAGAATAAAATGAGGTGGGGAAAAAAAGATACAAATATTGTAGCTAACACAGTTACCGATTCATAGTGCAAATCAGTCCTAGGAAACATCAACATTAAAGCAACATTTTATTTTAGTTTTTTTTTTTATACTAATTTTCAATGTCAAAGTTAATTGTTAATAAATGGGGATAATTAATTGGAAGTAATATTCAGGACTAATATCCTTGTTAATGATATTAATTTATAGCTTGGAGAGTAAAAGATTTTAAATGATTCTTTGAAAAAAATGATGTTGCTGTGGCATTATTATGTAGGAGGCTAATTGCAAAACTTAAATTTAATGGCACCCTAACAAAATTATAATTAGGAATAAATCTCTTTGTAAAAAATGTATTAATAACATATTGATCGTTTATGCTTTGAAAATTTCATAATCGAACGTGTTAAAATTTATTCTTAAGAAATTAATAGGTGGATTATAAAAATTGTGATAATAAAATGAGGTTTTGTATATTTGTTAATGCATAGCCGACATGGCTCAAACGATGACATATCATGTATGACATGTGTGTTAAATGAATATGTGACAGTGACACGACAATTAAGCGATGGTATGTCACACAATTAAACACTCGATCATTATATATTTCATCCAAAAAAGAAAAAAAGGAAAAAGAAACCGTAGATGACATGAAAAAAATTAAAGTATTTTGCTTGATAAAAAAGTTGTAGAGTTATTATAAAAGTTCCCCTGGTCCACCATTTAAATATTATATAGTTGCTAGATTGTGTGATAAAAAATTATTTGGAAAATATTTTTTTATTTTTTAATCTATACAGAAAGATAAGTACAAAATTTAACATGTAACATATGAAACGAAAATTGCTATCCATAACTCAAATAAGAGACCAAAATAATAATAAAAAAAATCCATAACTCAAAAAAAAATATAACTTAAATATTATTGATTTGATAATAATTGCAAGCAACATATTTAAGACTATAAAAAAATGAAAGTGGACACAATTTTTATTATGCAAAACAACAAATGATGAACGAAGATATTCAAAATAATTGAAAATATTCAACATGAATCATGAATAATTATGCCAACTCGTAGAATGTTTTTTTCAAGTTCAAAAGAGCATAACAAAATTTCCTCAGCCTTATAAATTCATTTTAGCGACAAACGTTTTTGTAATGGGATCCAATAATGTGATTATGGTTTTTTTTAAAAGTAATTTTTATTTAAAAAAATATTAAAATATTTTTTTATTTTTTTAAAATTATTTTTAACATCAGCACTTTAAAATAATCTGAAAACACCAAAAATTATTAATTTAAAATAAATAAAAAAATTAATTTTTTTAAATACTTTTAAAACACAAAAATAAACAAAATCATTATCTTCATCAAAATAATTTTTTATTATTTAAAAATTATTTTTGATATAAATACATCAAAATTATTTGAAAATATCAAAAAAATATTAATTTAAAATAAATAAATTAAATTAAACTTTTTTAAAATACTTTTAAAACATAAAAATAAATAAAATCATTATCTTCAATGAGTCGGAGATTGCTAGCTGATTTAGAATGTTTGATTTAGAGATGGTTTTTTTTTTTATGAAATCTATATAAAAAAACATATATTTTTAACTTAAAAAAATGTAATTTATATTTTAAAAATGGTCTCCCTTTAAATTCAATTGTCTCTCTGCGCCTCTATTAGAAAACTTTGAAAAACGACGCTGTAATTGGGTGTACATTCTAGCGGTCTGAAAATCGCAAGAAAAAAAGAAATAGCAGCTGTCCCTCCAAAAAACAATAATTGGAATAGTAAAATTAATGTGGTGTTTTTTGTTTTTTTATGGACAGACCATGCCTACATGTAGCATCAAATCTGTACGACTTTTGGACGTGCCGGTGAGTTGTAAAATAACGGGGCAAACTCTGTCCAGGCCATGATTAATCATTACAGCTCTCCCTCCTCGAAAGAAAACATTTATGTAGGAGAGAAGCCTACAAAACATCCGTTATTAATCAATGGTCGGATATCGAATTATAAAATTTAAACAAGCACGTGTTCCAAGCATATGAATAATAATATTTAGATATATCTCAACCAGATAACTATAAAACAAAGTAATAATAAATTTTAAATTAAATCCAAACAAAATTCTTAATCAATTATAATCTTATTTTAAAATACTATAATTAAAATTATTTTATTAAGATTTTTTTAATCTGAATGTGTAGAAAATAAAATTTTAGTATATCTGTAGTGACTATTTTTTCATTATTTTTTTTTCTATTTCTGAAACATGTCACATCAATTTATTTATTTTGAATCTTATTTAATGGTCATTGTGTTTTCATAAGATTTTTGATTATTTTTTATACATAATAATTAATTTGGATGGGAGGATGGGGCATATATTTTATAACAACCATTATTTTTAATAACGGTTATATACAAAATTTATATTTAAAAACATGGTTGTACTGTATTAAATATTTTTTCTAACATATGTTATTTTTTTAAAAAAAAAATCTTCCAAACTATTTTAGAAAGCTAAAAGACTCTTGTTACAAGAGTTATTTTTTATTTTTAGCATATTTTAAAAATATATCGATGAAATAACATAATTTATACATATTATAATTGAAAAACATGATTTTTATAATTTATTGTTATTCAAAATAACAATATTCAATAAAAAAAAAATTAAATAAACAGAGAGAAGCCAATCACGATAAATTTTTTATTGTTTTTAAAAGTATTTTTGAAAATTTGTTTTTATTTTATTTTAATTTTTAAAATATTTTTATATTGTTTGACATGTTACTATTAAAAATAAATTTAAAAAAATAAAATAAAATAATTTTAATTTATTATAAAATAAAAAATAATTTAAAAAACAATTATTTGCTTCAAAATATAAAATCGTGTAATTGTGTACATCAGTTCTAGTAGCGCGCGTGCGGGTGTGTGTAGAGAGAGAGAGAGGAGTACTGTTAATTAATTAATTAATTAACATCTGATCTCAGTTTGAACTGAATTTTATTAATTAAAGCAGCATTGCGTTTTTCTCTTCAGAATACTCTACCCTCATCACTACTCTTTAATTTCTTAAACTCCCCTCCCCTTCTCCTTAATCACCCAATACGTGCGTACTAGCAGCCAAAGCTGCAACGAAAATTAAGCAAATTAGAGAGTTAATTAATAAGGCGTTGGTTTGTCTGTCAGTTTAACTTGGATTTGCTCGCCAATCCTTCGTTTTCTTCTGCATTTTTTCTTGCTGTTATCTGTGTTTATATGTATTGATATCAATTTTTTTCTCTAGCTAGGAGAGCTCTCTTTCTGTGCAAGAAATGAAACAAAATTTGGGGTTTGATATTTTGCCTCCTTCTTTAAGATCACGTGTATTATTTGTGTGTGTGTGTGTGTGTGTGTGTGGGGGGTGGGGGATTTAAAATAATAGCGAAGAAATCGACAAGATAGCTAGCTTGACCTGCAGCCTGCTTCTCTCTCTCGCCCTCCCTCTCTCTCTCTCTCTCTCTCTCTCTCTCTCTCTATATATATATATATATATACATATCTCGCTGCCCAGCTAACTTCAAGAGCAGTGAATTAGTATCATCATCATGGTGGGCACGAGCGGTAGAGAAAGGTCATCGTGGTCCGTGTTGATGCCTTCGGCAACCCAGCAGCAGCACCACTCCAATCTTGAACGCTTTCTTCAATGTGTAACTCCAACTCCTCCTTCTAAATTCCTTCCTCAGGTACCTTGTCCTTGCTGTATAATTATTAATGTGCCCTTTAATTCCCTTCTTCTTTCTCTTTTAGTTAGATCTTTTTTTTCTTCTATTTATTGAAAGATTGTAAATTCATAATCCACTATTTTAACAATTTAACATTTACCTCTTAAATATAATCGTCGTTTCCTTTATTTGTCAATACATATATAACATACTTATTTAATTAGAATAAATTTTTTTTGGCTCTTCTGGCTTTTTTGTTTTGTTTGGGTCATCATCAAGGAAACTATAAATTGAAGAGAAAAAAAGAAAAAGAAAAAGAAATGCTGCTGCTAAATTTGATCTCAACTGTTCAGTCTTCACTCTGGGGAGAAGTCGATGACCTCTTCCTTTTCTTTTCTTTTCTTTTTTTCCTTTTCTTTTTAACTTTTCTCTTTCTTACTTTTGGGTACAAAAAAATGACTGATGAGATTGGTCATGTATTAATATTAATGACTCCTGTACTGTGTGGGCCTAAGTAGATTGATATGATTTGTCGTGATGTAACCGGGCATGGCCCGTTTTCAAAATGGCCTCATCCAGTTCCAGCAGAATACTTGGCGGATGCCGCGAATATCCTCTTCCTCTAATTAAAATACACATATTATAAAGATGGGATAATGTGATGATTGTCTCTTTCTTTCCTTTTTCTATCTTTTCTTTTTTACAGCCGCAGGAGTAATTTGCCATGTGTTTCCCGTTGCTGCAACTCTCAGAATGGATCAACTTTTTGAAAAAATATTTTTTAATTAAAAATATATTTAATATTTTTTTTAACCTTTTACTTTATACATTAAAATTATAAAAAACATTTTTAAAAAATCAATTTAATATCTTTTAAAATAAAAATTAATTTAAAAACCTGATTGAACCACCAAAATAAATACAACCTAGTAAACTCTGGAAGAGTCCAAACAGATAAATGTTGTAATCTCTGGTAATGAATTTTTGAATTTTAGTCCCCTTTGATGTTGATGCCAGTGACTACGTGCCAGGTCTTCTTCTTTTTTTTCTTTTTCTTTTTCTTTAAAGCCAAAATGTCAGGGTCCCTGGGCCCCTGCCCTGGATGATGGATGGATTGGTACTTGGCAGTGTGATTAGGAATCGTTTTATATCATTTACCAGATCCAAACATATTGCGACCGCCGCATACACACACATGTATGGTATTCAGATTATAGGTTTAATAAGTTAACTTAGTATTTCTTTTTTAATTAATTTTTTTCAAAGATAGGAAAAACAGCCACGTAATCTTAATTCTAGAAGGAACAAAATCTCTCCTTGGTGCGTTAGCCTTGTACATGCTCTTGTAACATTTACTGCTGGTAATCTTGAAAATTTGCTTTCTTGAATGCTCTGCAGAGCTGCATTCATGATCTAAATAGCTTATGGCAACCACTTGGTACCAAGGATATGGTTGAATATTTCACTTTGGGAGATTTATGGGATTGCTATGATGAATGGAGTGCGTATGGTGCTGGCACCCAAGTAGCGTTGAGCAGCGGTGAGACCATTAGGCAATATTATGTTCCTTACCTATCAGCCATTCAGATTTACAGCAACAAGTCAGTGGTGGCTTCCAGGTTTTGTAACCCTTTTTCTATTCATCTTTTATCTACCAAAACTTTAGCTGATAGCGGCTCCTTTATCTCTGATGATTTGCGGCAGTTAGGTTGAGCTACCGTGCTTTTCTTCTTGTAGGAACTCAAGAGAGTATAATGATGTTGTCGAACTTGAAAGTGATTCTTGGAGCGATGACAGCATGAGCGATAAACTGTCCAGGTCTCCAAGCAACAATTCCAGCAAGACATGGGATACCATTTCCGAGGATTCCAGCTATGACCATGAGGGTTGTTTGTCAATGAGGGATAAACTTGGCTATCTGTACTTTCAGTACTTCGAGATATCTTCTCCTTACTGGAGGGTTCCACTTATGGAAAAGGTTATTTTTTTATTCCAGTTATTGATTTCGATTTAGCAGTAACAGCCCTATAAATCCCTAGAAAATGATATGCTTTTTCTACCTAGGTACATGCCATGCTGATCTATTATTTATTCTCAGGTAACTGAATTATCCAGGAATAATCCGGGATTAATGACACTTAAGAATGTGGATCTTTCTCCAGCAAGTTGGATGGCAGTTGCTTGGTAAAAGTTATTAGTTCTTGCATTTGTGAGTCCAGCTTTTTTCCTTTCCATAAAAAGGTTGTAGTAATTGTATGGTCTTGATTGTTGATTAGGTACCCCATATATCATATTCCATCTCAGGGAAATGATAAGGACTTGTCAACGTGCTTCTTGACTTATCATACACTGTCATCATCATTCCAAGGTATCTTAATCTTGCACCGTTAATTTATTTCCACATTTTTGTCTGGCTTTCACGATTTTCAAAGAACGAAGCATCTTTGCCTAATTCTTTCAGTATCATTTTTTAACATAGTTATCCAAAATGACATGGAATTGCTGATATGAACTTTCCTGGGGGTAGCACAGTTTCAACTTCTTGCACTGCCATCCTTGTGTTTTATAACGTCCGATGCTTTACGATGTAGACTGAAAGCAGTGCATTTGATAATGCCTTTCTGATTATCGATGTAAATAGGTATTATACAGCTCCTACGAATGAAAATCAGGAGTTGATTGGGTTGTAGACTTTTCATGGCTGTAATTCTTGTTTTGCTCATTGCTGTTTGTTTCCATGCCTATCCAATGTAGGAACTTTTGGCTTGATTTGTTCCATGGCCTTGCAGATCAATCCACTCTTTGCTGTAAATCTATCTATTTTAGAGTCAAATGTTGTCACCTAATGCTTTTAAATTTCTTCACCTTTGTTGGCCTTCGATTCTGCAGATTGTGTCAATGGGGATGATGACATTGAAGCAAATGGAGCAGGAAGTGAGCAGAAGGGAGAAGGAAATGGTGATATTTCCCTTCCCCCGTTTGGTCTGGCCACGTACAAAATGCAAGGGGGTCTTTGGATAAACCCGGAGACATCTGATGATGAAAGAATGGTCTATCTTGAAAGTGCTGCTGGTTCCTGGTTGAAGCAGCTAAATGTCCACCACCATGATTATAACTTTTTTACCAGCTGTCACTGCACCATGTAAATTGGTTTGTGCTTTAACTTGTTTCCCTCCTGGCTAGGTTTGTGTTTCTCTAGTGATTCCGCAACCTCCATGAAAGCATTCCCTCTTCGACAGTTGTGACTGCTTTCAGAAACTAATTCGTTTTGATATTAATGTACAACTTTACTAAGCGTCCTTGGGATCGACAAGCATATATGTAAATGGTTTCAAAGCTATCGCATTTCTGAATAAGCCGTGATTCCCCAAGAATCCAATGGCTTCTTGATCCAGAAAGTTTTGTTAGAGGGGTTTTTTTTTGTGGACTGAGTTGGTTTCCTTCGCAAAGAAAGAGAAGAGAATACAAGTGAGAGTTTGTCGATTGGCAACTTAGTAGTTTCTTTTGTATCTTATTATCCGAACTTGTATAAGGATTGGTTTGTTAGTTTATCTGTGAAAAGGATTGTAAAATGTAAATGGTTTTCTTTTCTTTCCTTCTAGTTCAGAATGCACTTGCTACTCTTGAGAAAACTATGTGCAAATTACACGAAATTTGTTAATCTTCGACCGTGTTTGAAACAAGATTGATAAAATTAAAAAAGTTTGGGACTTGATTGATAATGGAGTTGTGTGTTTGGGAGTAAATTGAGATTTCTTCTTTCTTTTTTATGCATATTATCAACTACTACACTAAATAAACTGGGCTTCCAGGTGGGTTTTTTCTTTTTAATCTTTCTATATATTCTTTATTTTAGCTTTTTTTTCTTGTTTTATCTTTGAATGATTGATTTAATTTAGAGTTGGTTGTTATAATTAATTTTTTTTAATTCTATCTTCTACTTTTTTTCTTTCCATGTATTTTTTGCTTTTCATTAAATGCTTTTTAATCTTTTTCTTTCAATTTTATTTTTTAATATTTATTTATTTTAAATTGGTTATCATAATTTATTTTGATTAATATTATCACAAATAAGTATTTTAATATTTGATTAATACTTAATTTTGAAAGTGTTTATTTTTATTATCGTATCATTAAATAAAAAAATATTTTTTAAAAAAAAACAAAATCTTTAAACCCAATAAAATCCATGATGCAGGCTGCGAGTTTGACAAGTTAAGCCGTGAAGCTCGGATTGTTTCAATAAATTATCGTCTCAATAATAATAATAATAATAAAGTGTCATCTTGATTTATTTTTTTAAAAGTCAGGTCATGCTTTTACTAACCGTTTATGTTATTTTTGAACCCATCAAGTAGACTTGGTTACATATGGACAACTCTCGTATGTGCTTATTTTAAAACAAAACTAGGCAAAGAGTCTGGTCAGGAGGTTTTAAGGTTGACTCGTTGGGTCTAGTTTAATAACAATGCCAAATAGTTTCTTTTTTTTTTTTAATTCTATCTTTCAAATTTTTTTCCAATTGAATCTTTTTTGGATTTTTTTCAATTTCATCATTCGATATTTGGTTAATTTTATATTGATTTTCATAATATATTTTAATTTGCTTTAAATTATTGAAGTCTCAAACAAACATTTCAGCCTTCGATTAATGTTTAATTTTGAAAGTATCTATTTTTGTTATTGTATCATTAGGTAAAAAATAGTTGTTGTTTTTTTATTAAAAAAAAAAAAATTGGTAAATTCAGTAGAGTCCATGATCTGGGTCGTAAGTTTGACAGGTTAAGTTGCGAAGCTTGAGTTGATCTAATATGTTTCCATCACAAAATTTTTTTAAAAATATCATCTTGAACTTTTTTAAAAGCCAAACCATATTTTTTTACCATTTATCTTAGTTATCTTTGAAAATACCAAGTCAACTAGATAGTGTTAGGATAAATTTTATGCAGGTTAATTTTAAACCCATGTTATACCAGGAGTTAGGTTGAGTTTATCATGCACCCAAACTAGATGTGTTGTTCATATGAACAATGCATATTTTTTTTCATTTTAGTAATTGAACTTTTTTCTTTGCGATTAGCATGACTTTATATGTTTAGTTGTCCTTCAATCGAGGAATAATTCAACAATGAATTAGGGATTAATTTTGCAAAATAAAATTTTAATTTATAGTTAAAAAATAAATTAAAAAGAAGTCCAAATTTAACAAAAAAAAAAAGACTCCATTTAAATTTGGGGGCAAAAAACTTCACTATGCTCCCTAAAGTTCCACTTTATATATTTATTTGGTCCTTTAAAAAAAAATTACATTTGACCTTGAACTTCATTTTTTTCACGTTGTAATCCTTAGATGTTAAGAGAAGAGATTACCTCAAAAAGTTGATAAAATAGAAAGTGTTTGGATGATCATATTCTAACCATCACAAAAAGCTGATTTTGATATCAATAAGTTTTTTTCGAAAACAATTTAGTGGAAGTGTTCAAATTGTATATTAACCATGATATAAAAAGTAGATCACGATCCATAAAAGTTTTCTTATATTTTTATGTTTTGTTCTTTAAAGTAATTAGAGAATGTTTTGATGTTGAAACTTTATTTATTGAGGTTTTTAGGATATTATCTAAGTGGTTTCATGCGAAAACAAATTGAAAATAAGTTATTGGGATCCAAAAACTCATACTCAAATTTTTGTACACTTTTAAAGAAAACCAACCAGGCTCATGAGGTTAGGCTTCTAAATCCAACACCCTTGATACTCGGCATGTGAGCTTAACTTATTTTTTTATTTATTTACTTCTCATTACTTTTTTTCTATTTAAATTTTAATTAATACCCATATTTTTTTTATAAAAAATTATTTAGTTTTTATTTTAAATAGTGATTAAACTTTTTAATTATTTCTTTAATTTCATAATGCCTTATATAAATAAGTTGCTTGCAATTATTTTCATCTAGTTTTTTTTTTTAAATAAGTTGTATTTGCAAAATGTTTTTATAAAAATGAAAATCGTTTGTTTTTAGCAATCAAAATTAACCACTAGAATAAAATAAATAAGAATAGGGGTAAAACATTTTCATGTGCATCTATCTTTCACTTTTATGAGGAATATTAGTTTTCCACTTTAGTATTTAAATATTATTAATTTTGTTTTAATTTATCAGTTGATTTATGTTTTTGATTTATTTTATTAAACATATATAATATATATTTTTTAGTTTTTAATTATAAAAATTATGATACCAAAAATGGATTTATAATTTTAATGTCTTCTTCTCTTGTTTTAAAAATTAACTTAAAATTCTATATGTAACACAATGTAGGTTATAACTAGCTTTTCCCATGTTGGTTTTTTTTTTTTTTCCCTTTCAGCCTTAAAAAATGTTAAGACATTAGGAAGTTAAAAATTTGATGCATAATGGTCGAAACACTTTTAAAATATTTAAATGATGACATATTGGATGACATAATTTTTTTAAATAAATATTAAGACAACTACATATTGGATCGACTTGAAGCAACAAAAGTTAACATGTTAAAACCATGTAACCTACATCGAAATAAATTAAAAAACTCAATTATAATGAATCAAATATTGAAGAATAAAAGTGAAAATAAATTTAAATTAAAAAAAACAAAAAAAGTGACCTAATTAAATTTATATCGATGGTCCGCACAACGTCGCTTGCTAGGACAAATTTTTTCGGATGTAAGAAAAACAAAAACTAAAGAGACATTATGATTTCTAAAGAAGTAAAAGAAATTCGAGAATCATGTCATTATGTCGACTTAGTTTAATAAGTTCATTTAATTTAATAACATAGAAAAGGAAACCCTAATATAATATTCTAAATTTAAGGAGATATTAGGATTTCTAAGGAAGTCTTAAACTTGAGCTCATTCAAAAAAATCAATTCATAACAAAAAAAATTGATGTTAACTTATGTTAACCTATTAAGTCCATGACCCCAGTCATTTGAATAGAAGCATTAAATTTAGAAAACCTCAAATTCCAATTCTTAACTAATTAAATGTTGAAGAAAACATAAGAAGAATTGCATCAAATCCTAAAAGCTAATTAATGATGGACCCTAAAACCACACTTAAAAGTTTCTTTGAAAATGTTTGATGCACCTTTGGATGGTATAAAAATTAATTTTCGTCCTCCTGTCCAAGGTTATTCTAGTGGAGAAATTTTTGTCCTACTAAAAGAGATAGAACAAACTTATCCAATGCTTTACACAAGGGTTAATTTAGTTGTTCTGATTTAGTGCAAAGATAAAATAGTTATTATCATAATTTTCAAACTCGACTTGGAGTTAACCCGGGATAAGACCCGCGTTACTGGTCAGGAGTGTCCACCTGAGTTGACCCAATTATATATATATATATATTTGTCAAAACAAGGTTACTTTGATTTTTATATATAAAGTCAATGGATTTTTTACCTATGTTTTATCTTGGGTTGACTGAGTCTCAAGTTGACCCGAGTTTTTGATCGGGTCAGGTTGGATCAATCATTCCTCTATTTTTTTTTTAAATTCGGACCGGTCAAGACCTTATGTCAGTCAAGTCCCGCTTAGTGTCAACCAAACATAAAATAAAATAAATTATTCAAGCCAATCTAAATATATCAAACACAAAACAAGATATTTATTTATTCAATTTTGCAGTTTTATCCGATCCAATCAATAATATCCAATTTACCAAAACTATTAACACTTGATTTCTAGCTTTCAATAGTCACCATTTGACCTTCCTTTTAGCAGTAGAATCTTGGACACAAACATAGATCGAGAAACAGAAAAGAGGAGAAAAAAAAAGTAGGAATTTATTGTTTGTTTTAGTCTATCCCAGCTACGACCCGTGTTTCACTATGAGTTAAATATTTTTATTTTTTATAAAACATTATATATATATATATTCAATGCATTTTTATAGTTCAAAAAATATAACAAATCAAAAAATTTATGCACACATGTAATCAAATAAACTAAGAATTATATGTGCTAATAAATAAATAAATAAAATCATTAATGACACCTAAATATAGATCAATATATTTAATGTTGAAAAATAAAACATTAAATTGATTGAATAAAATAAAAAGAAAAAAAATAACATGTAAGGCTACACATATTAAAAACAATATTTGAAAATAAACTTTATTTATTTTCAAAAACATAGTTTATCTATGTAAAATATAAAAACGAAATTATAGATGAACCAAAAAAGCCTCTATGAAAATTATACACATAACAAAAAAAATCAATATTATTTAAAAGATGTCCTTTGAACAAAATAAAAGAGAGGGGGTTTTGTTTATTTTTTTAGTTTTTAGTTTTTTAACTAGTCGCATCACTTTATTTCTTTTCAATTACTTTCTTTAAAGTTATATTTTCATAGTAATCATGCCAAACCCGAGCGTCTTGGGTGTGACAGCCATGCCAGCAACAGAAGATGTGTCGTTTGTCGAGGTAGACGACGTGTTGCCTATTTTGCCCATATTCAAGCCACTATGGTTGCTGGAAAATCAGGACCTATGTTTTTTTTTTTACCTAAAAGCCTGTTTTGCAACCTATTTTTTATTTAAAACACTTACAAAACACTCTAGAAACCATGACAAACCCCATCATGGCCTCAATAAACCAAAAAAACCAAACTTAACCCGAAACAAAAAATGAACTTGAGCTCAGATATGTTTTTTCACAAACTTTTAAGATATACAAACACCTAATATGAACTTTTGGCATCAAATGAAATACCTTGATACAAAAATCTGTTATTTTTGTGGTCTAAATCGGTGTCAACGACAAGTTTCTCTCTCTGCAGTCAGAATCTGATGACCCTTCTCTCTCCTCTCTCTTAACCAGGAACCAAAGAATAAAAAAAATAAACCTCTGTACCAAAATAAAATTGAAACAATTTCGAGTGACCGTGATTGTATAATTTGCGTATTTGTTTAAGTTGGAGGACCAAAATGAATGTTTTCAAAACTTATGGTACGTCACTTATGTTTGCTGCATTTTTCATTTAGGTCCCCCGTTTTCAATTCCACCATTTCATAAGAATTTGAAATCAATTGCTTCTTAAATAGGATTTGATCACCTAAAACAAAGTTTGAGAATCAAATTGAAAACAAAAATTATACCGTGACAAATGTACAGTGAAAATCCCACACATTTTAGTATATAAACTAATTAGGTGGCCTGCACTATGATGCGAGCCAACTTTTTTTATAAAAAAAATAAAAAAAATCGAAGGCCTAAAAACATTGGGTCTGTTTGTAAATGGAGACACAAGAGCCTTGGGTCCGACATTGCAGCCAGACCCAACCCTTTTGGATTTGGTCATAACGCGAGGCCCCTGAACATTGGGTCTTGCTGCAATGCCAAACCCAAGAGTAATATTTATAATATTAATTATAATACCAATAGTACTATTTATAATACAAATAATAATATTTCTAATATTAATAATAATATTAAGCTTGTCTTACCCAAGTTTTTATAGTTTTTAATTCCTTCAAATCAAATTTATGGTTTTTCTTCAATAGTAATAACATTTTATTTAAAATTTAACAACAACAACAACAATAATTTTGAATTTTACCCTTTAAATCAAATTTATGGTTGTTTTTCAATATTAATAATTTATTTTTTAAATATTAATAATAATATTAAACTTATCTGACCCAAGCTTAAATGGGTATGATTGCAACAATAGGTCGAAGAGCTTTGGGTCCGGCTGCAATGTTGGACCCATTATACTTGGGTCAAGATGACGGGACCTAGGAGCCTTGGGCCAGGGGGCTGCAAGACCCAAGGGACTTTGATCTGCATCCCTGTTACACTCAAGCAACTTGGGTCAAGCGCCCATATCCAGCCCTAAGTTTTTTGGATTTGAAAAGGGATACTAGATCCAAGTTAATAATAACAACAATAATAATTGATTTCATCCTTCAAATCAAATCTATGTTTTTTCGATTGTAATAATATTTATTTCAAATTTAAAAATATTAATAATAATATTTAACCTGTTTAGTCCAAGTTTTTATAGTTTTTAATCTCTTCAAATAAAATTTATGATTTTTTTTTATAGTAATAATATTTTTTTTTAAATTTATTAATGATAATGATGATGATGTTCAATTTTATCTTTCAAATCAAATATATGATTGTTTTTCAATATTAATAATATTTCCTTCAAATTTATTAATTATTATATTAATAATAATTAAAACAATAATATTTATAATACAAATAATAATATTTCTAATATTAATAATAATATTAAATTGTCTGACCTAAGTTTAGGTGGATTTCACGGCAATACTAGGCCTAAAAGCTTTAGACCCCTCTTAAACGCCAGCCCTAAGAGCTTTCGGTCCTGATATCGGAACTAAGAGAATTAGATACGACGCCGGATCTATTAACCTTGGATCCAGACACTTGACCCAAGTGTTTTGAGCTAGATGTCGGGCCCCAAATATTTGGGTCCTGATGCCGGTCTCAAGAGCCTTGAATCTGGACGCTGAACTCGAGAATCTTGGGCCAGATGAAACTACAAGGTCCAAGGGACTTGTGTTTGCGTCCTTGCCACATCTAAGCAACTTGGATCAGGCGCTCCTTTCTAACCCTAAGTTTCTTGGGTCTGGAAGGGGATGCCAAACCCAAATTGTTAATAACAACAACATCAACAATAATTTATTTTACCTTTTAAATCAAATCTATTTTTTTTATAGTAATAATATTTATTTAAAATTTAATAATATTAATGAATTTAATAATATTCATTAACAATAATCTATGCTTTTAATCTCTTTAAATAAAATTTATGGTTTTTTTTTATAATAATAATATATTTTTTAAAAATTTATTAATGATAATAATAATAGTAATACCAATATTAACAATAATACTAATACTAATGCTAATACTAATACTAATACTAATACTAATTTTTAATTTTACTCTTCAAATCAAATTTATGTTTTTTCTTCAATAGTGAGAATATTTGTTTTTCAAATTTATTAATAACAATAACCATAATAAGAATAAGAATAACAACAACAATAATTTTTAAGTTTACCATTAAAATCAAACCTATGATTTTTTTCAATAATAATATTTTTTTAATAATTATATTAATAATAATATTAAACATAATTGACCCAAGTTCTTATAGTTTTTAATTTCACCGATCAAATACATTTATTAACAACAATGACAACAACAATAATTTTTAATTTTATCTTTTAAATAAAATTTATTGTTGTTTTTCAATAGTAATAATAATAATAATAATAATATAATAATAATAATAATAATAAACATGCCCGATCCAAGTTCTTATAGTTTTTAATTTCACCATTTAAATCAAATCTATAATTTATCTTTAATAGTAATAATATATTCTTGAAGATAATTGTATTTTGACTGAGTTATTAATATTCATATAAAACTCAGCCAATCAAAAATCCTTCAATTATCAGCTAAAAAAAGAATTATTATTATTATTATTATTATTATTAATAAGAATACAAATAGTACTAATGATGATAATAACAATAACAATAACAATAATATTGTTATTAAGAATAAAAATAGTACTAATGATTATAAAAATAACAATAATAATTTTTAATTTTACCTTTCAAGAGACTTGGGTCAGGTGGGGACGAACGGGTTTGCAAACCCAAATGCTTGTCTGTAGAGGTGAGTGGGTCTCTAGCCAGACACATGGGTTTGGCTCTAGTGTTTAGAGCATGACAACCATGCTTGACTCTAGTGCCAGGTGTCTTGTAGCCATACCATGTCTCATCACCGAAGCCTTACAATTTTATCTTACTCCAATAAAATTCAAACTAACCATTTTATTTTTAATTATTTTTTTAATATCAAATACATCTCGTAAAAAAGACAATCTAACCTCCCATTACATCCTTGACAAGTTTTTTTTAACAAAAATAACTTTGTTATTACATATATGTATTTCGGTAATCAGTGAGAATTGCTAATACTTTTAATATATTGTATAATAATTTTTTTCTTTTTTAAATGAGCCTTCTTCACTGAAATTTAGCGATCCTGAAATGATCGGTCCATCTATATAGTCAAAGAATCCGAAAGTGTTAGATGAACACGCGTGTTGCTTTGCTTTCGTCCTCTTCTTATATTCCATTGCTCTATCTTTTCAATGCGGTGTGGAAGGAATCTAGAAAGGACAGGTCTTGGCGAAGCAAAAGCAGTGCAAATAGCGTCTCTGGAGAATAAGGAAGGAGAAGCTGATTCTCTTCTTGAGCAAATTGTAAACAGTAGTGGCGCTATTCCTTCTGTAATAACATTCTTTTCATTTTTTTTAAACTCCACCCGCACATGATTTATTGCTTGATTGATTCAGAAAACACCACCTTGCCTGCCCACACAGGTGCCCATTTCTTTTTTCTGGGGTTTTGACTCGTTCTCCCTACGACTCCAACAAGTCAGCCAATCGCAGATTAACAATAACACTGTTTACTCATAGTGATTTATGCTGTGTTGCTGATCAAATCATTTGATCGAGTGAAAAGAAGAGAAGAAAGGAAGGAGTGATGTGGCCCGTGGTAGTAATATTTGCTGGTGGCTTTCTTTCTGGCCTGCTCGCTCTTGTTGCTTTACAAGCTCTGGGTGTTTATGTTTTGATTAAAAGATTGAATCGAAAGACTCAACAACAACAAGCATCACATTCTTCTTCTTCTCCTCCACATCATCAAGACCTCGATCCCCAACAGTCCCTTGATTATGCCCATAACAAGAAGGTATCTCTCTCTGGTATCTTTCAATTACTAACGTCTAGTTTTTTTACGTTTTCTTCCTTGAATTCTTGTCAAAATGGTATCTTTTATTTATTTATTTGTTGCGAAAGAATGATGCTTTCTTGTTATATTATCTTCTTTTGATTTGGGTATTGATTGCTGCCAAATGGGGCGGTGGGGTTTTGGTTCTTTCTCTAATTGAATCAAATTCTCTGGTTTTGGGTGTTACTCTTTGTGATTAACCAAGGCATGATAATTTTTTTTTCTTTAACTGGGTCTCAGAGAGAATGATTGTTCAACTAGCTTACTCTATTTCATATCAATACTGAATTGTTCATACATCTCTAATTCTCTACTATATTTTGATTTTTTTATTATGCCAACAAAATAATCCCTAATCAACTTTCTAATTGCATGCCCTTTTATCCAACAATTGTATGGATTGTTGTCCTGATGCTGCCCTAGAAAGTGCATATGTCTATCAGAATCATACAAACTTTGTCTTTGAAGGACCTTCTAAAGAAATGTTCATCCATCATGCATAGATAGAGAAATGCATGTTCACACCACAATCATGCACATTTAAACTCATTGTTGATTGTGTCTTTTAGTAGTTAAAGGGTTTTTTTTTCATTCGCTGATTTACTTCTGTGACTCAGGGATATGTCTGGGTTCTTGATTCAGATCAGGTTCTGAAAAATTGGCCAGTGGAAAAAGTACAGAAAGATCAAAAGAAGAAAAAGGAGCTCCTTGAGGTCACTCCCATCCGAAAACAGGCAAAAATCAAGGACAGGTCACTTATTTTGACAGATTCAGGTGGCTCAAATAGAGTTATTCCTTTGAAAGGTTGTTCAATAGAAGCTGTGTCAGCTACAAGCCTCTCATCAAGAAAATGGTAACTGCTGTCTTATGGGATTCTTTTGGTTGGCTACTATTACGCAGTATAGTTTCACACATGCTAATTAATCAATTGCCTTCATAATGCTTTTTTGGGGTTGGTTTTGCTACTGACAAGTTAAGGACCAAAGACTTAAGCCTCCTACTTCTATGTGTGTTGATTTTTGCTCAGAATTTCATTTTGGAAAAGAACTTCAGCTTGATAGTTCAGTAATTATTTCTCATTCACAGCTCCATGTAGTGGTGCAACCATGGTTGTCAAACCGAGATTTGAATCATGAATTGGAAAGCTTATTTTTGGGATTGTGAATTGCTGATTCAGTAACAAATGAAAATGACATTTAAAAGATAAATAATGTTATAAATATTTTTTAAAATAAAGTGAGTTTGATCATTTGCAAAACAAAGTATGCAACAAATCATTTATTTTTTTAGTTCTTAGTCGGTAAATGACCCCAAAGTCTCAAAATTTAACATATTGATCATTCTAAAGACTAAATAACTTATATATCTAAGAGCTATCTTCTAACTATGTAAACTACTAGATCTCCAAGTTTTAATAAAAAATAATGGTCTCATTCTTCCCCAATGTTAATATCACCTTTGTCATTCTTGTTGTCTTTGGTACTCTTACTTTCTTTTACTCTTGCCTTTTTTTGTAAGATTTAATTTATAATTCGTTTCAGTCTCAATTAGAAATATTAATCAAAGAAAATTGCCTTAGCATTTTTATTCTCACTAATTTCACTTTCATTTTCTAATTTAGCTGACTCATAAAATTCAATGAATAATACTGAATCAAACAGAATTATGACTGAATCATAGGATTCATCTACACCTGCGATTCATTTTTTATGTGAATTGAGACGAATCATGAGATTCTAATAACCATGGTTGCAACCATCAGGATTTCCATTGCTCATAAAATGCTGCCAGTGTAATGGTTGGTGCCATTTAAGCAACCACGTATGTTCAGGATGTCAACTTCTTGACTTCACTCATCAGTTTTAACCTGTGTGACCAGGGCCGAAATATTTGCTTTTGAAATCTTGCTGAAATTCCTTGTAACTCAGCTCAGTAGAATCAAAATTTGCATTTATTTAGTGTTAGAAATATGCATGTTACTTGATTCAGTAAAGAATAGCTCAAGAAGTTATGGTGTCTTTTTCACCCTTTATCTAAGGAGAAACATGACTAGTCTCTATTCCTATCACAGGGCCAAAAGATTTCCAATAAAAGTGGAAAGCAAAACATCACCAATATATAATGCAAGTAAGACAGTTTTTATATTTCTTGAGACATCCTGGGAGAAGGAGTCATGGTGTAAAGCCCTCCGTCTTGCTTCAAGTGATGACCAAGAAAAACTTAACTGGTTTATCAAGTTGAATGAAGAGTTCCTACGTTATTTGACATCCTTAAATACAGAATACCCTTCATTTATGAAACCCTCTGTTGGTTTCTATGTTGAGCCAATTGATAGGGCCAGTAGGTTTGATGGTTCTGAATCAAAGGTTCGCCTGTTTTGGAAAAAGCTTGCCAAAAAGGCATCAAAGAGTGGTGTAGAAAATAAGGTGAGTTCCTTGTTAGGTCGTGAAGAGAGAAAGATTAATGATAAATATCATCCATCCCATGACCCAGCCTTTTCTGGTAGTGTGGGAAAGAATGATCCAACATTGAAGGCACCTATCACCTCCGAGGAAGAAAATATTTTGTTACCTTCATCATCAACCAGTTCCCGTGCCTCAAGCCTAAGCCAGCTTCAAGTCATTTCTGATGCAGACGCTGATGAAAAGTTAAATGTTGATGAGGGAACACTCTGCTGGAACTTGATTATTTCTCGGCTCTTTTTTGATGCCAAAAGCAATGACAGGATGAAGAGTTTAATGCAAGCGCGGATTCAGGTCAATTATTTCCCAAATTATAGTCAATAGCATTTAGTTTTGTCCATTGATGCATGTTAGATTCTGCTGAGTAGATGATGCTTTGCTTGTAGTTTTAATATCTGCAGTGGGTAGCAATTTTGGGGATTGGTCTATCAAATAATTTTTATTTTGATGTAAGAGCACTTAAGAATATAGCTTAAATATTGGTTATGATCCACGCTTATCATTCAGCCTTTTAGTGTTCACAAATTCCAAATGCTTGGATTTTTCCCTGCCCTGATTTATACAGTAGATAGAACTCTTGCAACAGGGAATATATCCTGCTTCCATCAGAACTTGTGTACCGTGTTCCATAGGCTAGGAGAAAATTGTTATAACATAATAGGTGTTCTTTGACGAATATGCACATGTTTTTTTTTTTTTTTTTAAATGTACTCAGACATTGTTCTTTTCTGATTTTGGATCACAGAGAACTTTGTCCAATATGAGGACCCCCAGTTACATTGGCGAAATCATATGTACTGATCTAAACCTTGGGAATCTCCCTCCTTATATCCATGGTATTAGGGTTCTTCCTACACACATGAATGAGGTATGGGCATGGGAAGTTGATATCGAATATTGTGGCGGGTTAGTGCTAGATATTGAAACAAGACTGGAAGTTCGTGACCTAGATTTGCAGAAAGGTGTGGTGGATACAGACGTGGGATCCAGCTCTGTTAGGGATGCTTCGTCAGACCTTCTGGAAGGTTTTGAACATCTTGGAAAGCAGTTGAATTTTTCTGAAGGGACTGTTGATTCACAAGAATGGAAGGATGAGGGTAATCCTAAATCTGGTAAGTATAGAAGATTCTTACTGATTTATATCTGCCTGTTAGTTTGCAAGTTAATGCTTTTGAATATTACAAACTCACATGTACAGAAAAGAAAACCCTATATGATCCAAAAGTTGCATTCAAACTTTCACAGTGATTCAGTTGTCAGATCTTGAAGATGCTGATGGGTGTCCTCAACTTTCATATGTGAAACAAAATACTGGAATGTTGCCTAACTGCTTTTTAACTTTGTAGTTAATTCAGACCACTGTTGTGGTAATATTATTTGAAATGATGTTGGCGTGCATGCACATGGGTGGATGCATTCATTCATGCAAACAAGATAGCATAAGATTTCAATGTAAACTAAATCTAGGATCCTGTTCTTTGTCACCTAAAAAGCCCTAAATAAGGTAGGTCAAATTTTTTCAAGGTTTTGGTCACTTCGCATTTCTATGTTCATGCAGGAAATGAGTTGGTGTCTTTCCATTAATGAACATTGCATAAACTCCTTTAAAGAATTGTGTCTTTGTATCCAGAAACAAACCTACGAGGATAAGATGGTTATAACTGTTTATCCTAATTAAGATAGGTTCATGACATGCATGGGTCCTGGTCCATGCAATATCATCTTAAATTAGGAAGCAAGGAGGTAGACATGTGTCAGGATGATAAACATGTAAATTTTCTTTATTCCACTTATTATAACAGTGTTCTCTATTCCACTTATTGCAACAGTCTTAATGGTCAATGCAGCTGTTCATTGTTATTTTGGACAGGAGGAATTCACAATAAACAATACCAATTGAGCCTCATCTTTTCTTGCTACAGATAAATTAAAGGACTCTAAGAGTGGCATATCAACATCAACGAATGTATCTAGGTGGAAGTCCCTCCTTAATTCTGTTGCAAAACAGGTTTCACAGGTTTGTATAAAATTTTTTCTGTATATATAGGTTGTTTCTACCTATATGCAAAGATACATATATCCTTATTATATGGTGCTTATCCCTTGAATTAGTTTGAATTCAATTGTGGTATTTGCCTGTAATTTAGTATCTTAGTTATGTTACTATTATCAACAATTAGGATATTTGTTTCCCACGGGTTTTTTTCTTTACCATCAGTCGGATGAGATCTCGCCACATGATACCTGTTATAGCTGTCTAATAAAAACAGTGTTCAAACAAAGACTTGCTATTTCTGTTCGTTAGCCCTCAAGCTGGAGGCAAAATCATTTTAGCTAGCATTCTCTTATGTTGTTGTCTTTCTTCATTCCCCATTTGCTGTGCTTGGCATGTCCTATTTTCTCAAAAGGTATATTGGATCTATGATGCTGTCTTCTATTCTTTAGCGTCTATTTCAACATCCTTTTTTAAGGGAATCTACTTCCTATGTTTATAATTTCATCTTAACCATGTGAAATTCATCATTGTAGAACTTACAAATTGATTTTCATGGTAAACTATTTCCGTCTTGATTGAAAACATGGAGAAGAAACTAATAAGAGTAATAAAAGATTACTTAGGTTGGTCATATGAGGTGGAGCCATTACAGATGTTGCATTATGGTTTTCGAAAGTGAGTCCTGGCTTTTTCATCAAGTAATATGTATAGAACAACATTGAGGGTACTTGCAGAAGTCCCATTAACTCAAAGTGAACTTTCTTTTGCCAAGTAACTGATTGATTATTGATTGCAGGTGCCGCTCTCTTTGTCAATAAGGTTAGGATCCCTTCGTGGAACAGTGCGATTACATATTAAGCCACCTCCTTCTGATCAGTTATGGTTTGGCTTCACATCCACGCCTGATGTGGAGTTTGATTTGGAGTCTTCTGTTGGGGAACGCAAGATCACTAGTGGGCAAGTAGCGTTATACCTGATCAATAAATTTAAGGTATTAACTTCCTTTTCGCATAGGACTCTTAACTATTATTTTAATTTTCTTTCAACACATAAGCAGTCAGTCATTACATTGGTCACTATGTTGCTTGACATGATGTCTGCATTGATGAGCATGCAGCTCTAAGCAATTATCTCTCTTCCTCCTTTTGAAATCCATTTTGCAGTCAATTTCATCTTTTAAAATGCAGTAGTTTCTTTTTTTCATAACCAAAAGAACCTTGACTTAGCCGGAAGTTCTTTTCCTTTCTGAATGGATATTGCAAGTAGTTCCATCATTGCAGTGAATCATATTCTGATTATAATACTCAAAAACTTCCAAGACTATTTATGGAGTGTTAGATGTTTGTGTTTTCTGATGGAGGCATGTTCTTATTATAATTCCTAGTTCCCTGTATTTGCCTTCTTTGTTTTTGTTGAGTTGGAAAAGTCTAGGACCCTTGCTAGTCATATGTGAGATTAACACCTTGCTTAAACTGCCTTTCAGATGATCAGTTTGTGAATCTCGGAATTGTTGTCAATTGTGATTCTCTATTAGGTTGCTTTTAGCTAGTGTTTGGAATTTTTGGTACTTCTATGGAAATAAAATATGATGAATGATAGATGCAAGGTAGGTTCACCCGATGCTCCTTTTAATAATGCAGGCTGCAATCCGGGAGACAATGGTTCTTCCAAATTGTGAAAGCGTGTGCATTCCCTGGATGTTAGCAGAAAAGAATGACTGGGTCCCTCGAAATGTTGCTCCTTTTATATGGATTAATCAAGAAGCCGCTAGCGATAATGCTGCTGCACTTGAACTACTGAACTCCCAACTTGATGCAAAAACCAAGATTGAAGCTGGCAGGGAAACCTCATACAATCATCCAGAAAGCAAGCATCAAAAAACAAGGAATGCTGAAAATGTTCAACCACCATATTCTGATTCTTCAGATGATTTGAGCTCTAACAAGCCATCAATGAAAAATGACAAGTCATCGCAAGATCTAACAAGTCCTTTGTTGGCAAACAGTGAAGCGCAAGAAACTGGCCAAAACAGCTCAGGGTATGCCTCGGAAAGTCAATCACCATCTAGGTCTCTGATATCTCTGGAAAAACAGACTCGTTCTGTTGAAGAAGAAGAGGATTCAAGACCAAAGAAAATGGGAAGGAGGGCAAAGATGCTTGATCTAGGGAAGAAGATGGGGGAGAAATTAGAAGAAAAGAGGCGCAATATTGAAGAAAAGGGCAGGAATATCGTTGACAAGATGCGAGGACCATGAAAATGCCAAAATAAGTAGACTGTTGGGAGAGACAACAAATGGTGGCAAATACTATTTTCTTCATTGAGGAATGAAGGCATCTATCAGTTCGCATAGATGGTAACTATTTTTTAGGTTGAGATAAATCCTTGGGTACAGAAATTCATTTACATTTATTTCATGAAGAATAAGATACAGCGAGGAGACTATAATTGACAACAAAAATAGGTATATATAGAAAGCAACTTAAGGCCTTGAGTTTACATAGATAGGTCTTTGTTGTAAGAGTGACATGACTAGTTAAAGTTAACAAAACTCTAAAACATGTGGGATTTCTACTATACATGCACTGTGAATCAACAGATACTGTGGATCAAAAGACAGTTAACTGTGAACTTCCATAGTTGCTTTTCACGGCTTTTGATTGTTGCTCTGCCTTTTTTAGGCCTAAAGAGAAGATCTTTCTATATTTTTGCCTTCTACCGCTCTGCTTTTCCTTTAAGGTTTTTTAAGTCATCGGCTTGCAAAGAGTTTAGAAAATTATTATTATACTATACTATATATTAAAGCACATGGTAAAAATGTTGTAGATTTACTTTAGATATTGATACATTGTCATATAGAGTATTTGTATTGTGGATAACACTATAGTTATATAGTATTTGCACCGTAGATGACATTGTAACACCATTTGGAATGCTTTTTTCCTGTGTTTTTAGTTAGGAATTGTGGTTGGAGGAGCTTTTTACTCTGCTAAAAGCTGTTGGGCCTGATTTGGTAGCTAATCCCAATAGTATTAGGTTTGGCCAACAGGTTAGACCAAAACACTTCTAAAATGTGCCTCTTAGCAAGATCCAAATAGCAAGATTCAATAGCGTTAATTTTTTAAAATTTTAAATTAATTTGAATTAACTTTTGACAAGCTAGACTTAAGAAATTTAAAATTTTTAAAATTTTTCCTTTACATTAAATTAATATTTTTTGATGTTTTTAAATTATTTCTTTAAAAGAATACATTGAGATTGTGTCTTGAAAATTTTTAATTTTTTTATTTACCGGAAATTAATTATTTTTTTATGTTTTGGTATAATTTTTTAAATAGTTGTTTTTTTAAAAAAAAATATTTTGAGATTGTATCTAATTGCTAAGCGAGACCCAAGAAATTTTAATTTTTTTTCTTTACTTCAAATTAATATTTTTAAAGATAATTTTGTATTATTTTTTTAAATATTCTTTTTAAAAAAATTATAAGCCAGATCTAAGGCGATTCAATCCTGCTAACTCCAAGACTTAACGCTAATGAGTCAGATGGACTTCAGGAACCAACTCTAAAAGGTCCAGGGTCATGCCTCATAGCAGGACAAAATAGAATTGAGCCTTTTACTTACTAGAACCCAATAATGTTGAGCCTTGCATACTACCATGACCCAACACCCAATTAGATCATGTTGCCACTAGAATCCAACATCTTTGGTCCCTTTTCAACCATGACCCAACCTTGCCTCCCACTACACCAAGAACAAATAGTGTTGGGACTTGCTTCCCACCACTAGGACCCAACAACTTTGGACCTTGATCCCACCGGGATTTGACTACGTTGGACCCTGTATACCAACATGATCCAATGCCAAATTGGATCCTGCTGCAACAACGACCCAATGCCTAATTGGATCCTGCTGCCACCATGACCCAACATATTTGAACCCTTTTCAACTAGGACCCAACAGTAAGACCCAACCCTGCCTCTCGTCATACCAGGACCCAACAATATTGAGCCCTGATTCACTAGGACCAAACAACATTGGGCCCCGCCTACCACCATGATCCAACGCTTAATTAGGCCCTGCTGCCACCAAAACCCAATATCTTTGAGGCCTCCCTCCTTCCAGGACCCAACAACTTTGGGCCCTGATCGCACAAGGACCAAACAATGTTGAGTCGTGCTGAGTTACTAGACCCAACAGCGTTGGGAGGGTTTGTTGCATTCAAAATCTAGGCCTGCATTTGGCCCGAAGTAAACCAATAGACTCGCTGGGTCAACCCAGAACTCGGGTGACCCGACAAAAACCCGTAAATGACTTTTTTTTTCAAATGTGTTTTTTTATCCTACCCTAGACCCCTCTTTTTTTATATTTTCCAGTTGGTTACTAACTCATTTCAAAGTTCACTATATAAATACTAAAAAAATGTTTTATTTTTTTCATGTGGGATTTGAAGCCCTTTAGTGTAAATGCTCTACGTTCACAAAACAAAAGTTATGTTTTGTCAATGTGGGATAATAAACCTTTTTTGTTTAAATAATCTTTTAAACTTAATTTTTTACAACATGAATAGCCTATATCCATATGAATTGTTTCTTAATTTTTTCATATAAAATATCAAAACATCAAATATTTTTTTGAAAATTTTCCGTGTGACTCAGGCCTTTGCCGAGTCTATTTCATTCAAAATCCAGCTTGCAATTGGCCTGAAGTAAATCGACCGACTTGTTGGGTCAACCCGAAACTCAAATGACCCGACAAAAACTTAGCAGAGACCTTTTTTCAAAAACAAATGTGTTTCAGTTGGTTACTAACTCATTTCAAAGTTCATTATATAAATACTAGAAGAATATTTTATTTTTGTAATGTGAGATTTGAAACCCTTTAGTGTACATGCTCTATGTTTACACAAAAAAAAATTATGTTTTTTTAATGGGGGATAATAAACCTTTTTGGTTTAAATACTTCAACTTAGAAAAATAAGATAATATTTTTTCAATATAAGATAAAAAGCCTTTTGAAATAATCTTTGAAACTTAATTATTTACAACATTTATAGCATATATCTACGTGAATTGTTTTTTTTTTTTTTAATTTTTTTCATCTAAAATATTAAAAACTCAAATATTTTTTCAAAATTTCCAAGTTGACCCGAGTCAAATTGTGTAACCTAGTACCCGACCCATTTGTCGGGTCACAACCCAAGCCGGGTTTGAAAACTATGATTGCCATAAAAATATAACTTTAAAAAATACAATTGAAAAAACATAAAGTGACGTGACCGGTTAAAAAATTAAAAATTAAAAAAATAAACAAAACCTCCTCTCTTTTGTTTTGTTTAGGAGCTTCTTTTAAAAAATATTGATAATTTGATCCACAATGAAGCGCGGGTCACATAGCTATTAAATGCTAAAAGATGTTTGTTTCATTGTTCACCTGACATTTAATTATGGATTTTGTTAGTGATTTTTTTTTATAAAAAATTCAGCTTTTATTTTGCGAACAATTAACTCTTATTTAGTCTTAATTAAAGCTTAATTGTATTTCTTTGAGTGACGGTTGAATTGAAAGATGTAGGACTAAAGTGATAAATGCCGGTAAATTAAAGGGTGACTTTACAATTTATTTGAAAATTTTATTTTCATCCTTCATCTTTTTCAACTATTAAGTAATTGGTACTTTTAATTTTTTTTAAAAAAAAACATTTTGGTATTAATTGTTTTTTTCTCTTTTTTAGTTTTTTTTTTGTGGAGGAGAAAAAAGAGGTCGCTAAATTCCAATTTAGAGAGAGTTTCTGGTAGGGAAGATTCGACCACTAAAAGAATTTGTTTTGTTGTCAAATAGTTCCATATAATGAGGGGGGGTTAATATTAAGTGTTTTCTTACCTTGAAAACAACTTAAAAAACAGATTTGAGCTTACAAAATATTTTAGGTTTTGGGTTGATTTTAGGTTCTAAACTGTTTTTTTTTCTTTTTGTTTTTGGAGGCTATGGATTGTTTTCTAAGTGTTTTTGGTAAAAAAATAGATTGACAAAGAGTTTTTGGGTAAAAAAAATGAACCTTGTTTTTTCCAGCAACAAGTGGTTGAATTCTAGGATTTCCCAATGACGCGTTGTTTAATTTTTTCCAAACAATTAGGCGGCAAACACCCCATTAAACTTAAAAAAGCCCGCACGTGTGAGTTTGGCTTTTCAAGCTTGCGTGTGGGCCTTTTATTAATTGGGTCAGGCGCTAGGCCTGACATACCAGGCCCAACACCTTGCCTCATTTTTTTGATCTTTCAAAATCTTGATTTTTATTTTATATTAATGACTTTTTTATGTGTTTTTTTTTAATAATTTTAAATTTATGTTTAGATTAATATTCTCTATAATGTTTTGGGTTTTTTAGCCTTTGTTGAATAATGATTTTTTTTTAATTATATTAGGTATGTTTAAGTTTTTTATGTTTCATTTGTATTTTTTAATATTTTATATAAATTAAATATTATTTTTTATATAATATTTTAACAAGTGTAATCCTACATACTACTTTTTCCTTTTATTTTTTCAATAAGTTTTATATGTGTCATTCTCTATTACAAATTTATTAAACACAAATAGGTAAATGAGCCGTGCTATAATATAAATATCTTGATTTATATTGGTATCTTAATTTTTCCAATCATGTTTTTATTTATCATTAATTATTATTTTTTCATTTATTTATAGAATGGTTTGTAATATATTTAATTGGATGTGTGTACAAGTTTTTCAATTTATATTCATGATTTTTTTTATGTAAAAAACACCATTGATCATGTATTGGTGTTTTTAATTTGATCCTTATTTTTATGATTTTTTATTTTTTCCCTTTGACTCTTTTATAAAAGTTTTATTGTTTTTAATTTTACTATTTAATCAAAGTTTAATATATATATTTTTATCTTCATTGCTTGCTTTATATATATATATATATATATATATTTATTTATTTTTTGAAAATTATTTTTAATATCAGCTGCATTTGGATCATCTTCTTCTTGTTTTTTCATTTTTAATTGAAACTATATAAAGCGAAGCATTTATTTAATTTTTTAAATATAGTACTAGTTTGGGCTTCGATGCTCAACTGCAGTGGACTGGGTCTTTTTCGTCATTGTCTTTTCTTCGTTTTAATTGGATCCCTTCAATTGAATCTTATTGTAGGTCCATTTATTATTCTGGGCTAATTTTTTATTTCGTAATGCTATCCTAAGAAAGTAACAGGCAGTAACAGCTTGTCTTAGTTAGATTCGATACGAGGTTCAGTTCGTAATCCCAAAGTCCAACTGGGCCTCCGTCTCTGTCTCTGCCGATTGATAAGAATAGGAGGAGGTGGCATGGTGATGGTGATGAGGTCTATCTCTTCTTGCCTGACCTTATCTCAGACACCACCACCACCTCCCCGACCCCGTGCCTCTAATCATCTCTCCACACAAAAACAATGCAAGAGAAACTCGAGGAATTATTGCATTACGAGGCCCCAAATACTGCCTCCTCCTCCTCTTTCTAGGGATGCTTTAGGCTTCAGGGTCTTCGTGCTTTCTGATTTACACACCGACTACCCAGAGAACATGAATTGGGTTAAGTCCTTATCAACTAAGGCCTACAAAAATGATCTTCTTCTTCTTGCTGGCGATGTCGCTGAGACTTACCACAACTTTTACTCTACCATGTCCCTTCTCAAGGATAGATTTCAACATGTCTTCTATGTTCCTGGGAATCATGATCTTTGGTGTCGCTCGGAGCCTGAGGGCCACCCATATTATGTAAGCAATCTTGTTTTAGTTTCCCTCTAGCCATTTAACAGTTTTACTTTTCTTCTCATTTTTTTTCCTTTTCCTGAATTACTAAATAAATGCATTTCAGCTTGATTCTCTAGACAAGCTGAATAAATTGATTGATGCATGTAGAGGACTTGGAGTTCAAACCAGACCAATGGTGTTATATGGCCTCGGAATCGTGCCTTTGTTTTCTTGGTACCATGAGGTAATTGGGGTGCAAATCCTATTCCTGATATTTTTTCCCTTCTGCTTCTAAACTAAAAAGTGCCGATGGCTGGTCAATTCAATGGCTAATGCTTTCATCATGCACAACTTACTTTTCTTGCAGAGTTTTGATAGAGAGATGGACATTGCTGGCATACGAATTCCTTCTTTGGAGATGGTGATTCACTTTCTTATATTCTCGTAAGATTTAAAAAATATGGATGACAACAAATCACCATCTAGAATTTGTATAATTATGATGCTTGACTTAACTTTCATATGGATTTAGTTCTGTTTTCATACTTGACAGTGCATGGCACCCATGACATTCCCACTGTCCTTCATCAGTAAAGGAAAATGGAATTGCCATATTGACAATCTAATATAGAGTAGATTGAGTTAATCAATCTTAGATACCTAGATGGGTGGCCATTTAGCGCCTGATTTTCTCAAGCTTTTCCATATTGCAAAAAGACAGTATTTGATTATTTATCTTGGTGCAAAATTTTATACTTGCAGCATCTAAATGCTTGAAACTTGAAGTATCTCAGAGTCTGGGAATTGATAGGAGCTTTAGGGGTTGGTTCATAGTTTGGGAGTTTCAGTGCTGGTCGTTGTAGATCTAACCATTTTAAGTAAAGAGGAAAGGATGAAAGCAGAACAACCTTGCATCACACTTAGTCACTGACTAGAGTGATCCTCTAGGTGTTTATGTAGGTGATTCATCCTAACAAGACTATGTGGATGCTATTCTTTGGGCTTGTTTTGAACTCCTTTCACTTGTTCATCTGCCTTTTTATTTGTCTGGTTTACTTCACAATCAAGTAATTTATAGTTTGTGACATTGTAAATGCTCGTAATTTTTTTTTAGTTGTGTATATCCATTTAATTTGTTCTAATTGTAGGTATGCAAGGACTTTCATGCATGCAAATGGCCAAGGGAAATATCAAACAGATCAACCTCTCTTGCCTCGTACTTTGATGCAATGAATGAAGAAAATGAGGACGCAGTCAAGTTAATAAAAAATGCATGCACTCAAATAATTACATTCTCTCACTTTCTTCCCAGGTTAGTTGCTCTAAAACTTTTATTGCAATACTCAGAAATTGCTTCTTAAAACTAAAAAATCACCACAAACTATGAAGCTTGCTATTGTTTTATATCTATTCTTGGAACCCCAGTGCTATTTTTTTTTTGTTAGTTTTTTTATCATATAAAGATTCATCGTCTTATAATTCTCTAAATCTAACTCCTGTTCATTAAGGTTGGATGCGTTTTGCTCAGAAAAACTGGAAAATAAATAAACATCAAATTACTCAAAGCCACCACTTAGCATTTAAGATTTTCTTACTATACAGAGTACATCATTTGTCCCGCCCTTTTCTTAAACCCAGGCAAGAACTCTGTCCAGAGAAAAGGATGCTATTTTATCCAAACCTTCCAAAAATCATTGGTTCTGATTTTCTCGAGGTTCGCATAAGGTCAATACATGGAAGTGAGGGGAATGCTTCTGCATGCCATGTGTTTGGTCATACGCATTTTTGCTGGGATTCTGTGCTTGATGGTATAAGGTAAATCCATTCCTCTGACGCAAAAGTTTTAATTACAGTATCACTCAGTTTTTTTATGTCCTTGGTGCATGAAGAAATGATATAAGATGAATTAGAAGAATTGTATTATTTGGTGAATTGCAAACTTGAGTTGCAAAGAGTGAAAACTCAAAGAGAGTAGAGACTAATATTATTTGGAAAATTAGAAGAATTGTATCATGTTGAGATGCACTCTATCTTTTAACAGAAACTATATGACATTTTGGAAGGATATAGGAATATAAAATCTGTTCAATTCCCAAGATTCTAGGTGATAGAGGACAGGTTTGTGGGACTGTCTTGAGGGCTGTTTTAGGGACTGTGAACGTTAACATGAATTGTCGGACTTAAAAGGTAACTATACTGCAAAAAAAGGAATTATGAACCTAAGAATGTGTACTATCCTATGGTGGAGGCGGGTTCTATCCCCATGTATGCGATGTAAGAAGATTTTCTATATGCTGAAACTGCTAAGAAAGACGGTATGTGCTGATCTTAGGAAGGAGGTCCCATGGATACATGATTGACTAGTAAGTGGACTTCTGTGGGGACAAAAAAATTCAACTCATGAGGAGATTCACCTCACTTTTAATTGCATAGTCCTATAAGAAATTATTGCTTAGAATCATATAAGGAAATCCAGGGGAGTCGGATGCTAACAATTTGAGGAATTTGTCCTGATTTAGGCCTTAACAGCGTTAGGAAGATGCAGCTATTGATGCTTGTAAAGAGCTGGTGTTGTCGTCAAGTTTAGCAATGATGGTTAATTTCAGGAGTCAGGACTACACGAGGAAAGACTCATTTCCCATACATTATTTTCATGGAGCATTGATTAGATTGTGAGCTTGGCCCCCTGTGTGTAGTTTTCTTATGGAACCTTCTTCAAAGGAAAATGATAAATTTCTTGAAATTGTTAAACAAAAAAAATCTGGTAGAACATCAGCATGCCAACGGCAGAAATTGTGCCTGAAAATGGGAACGCTTGTCCCCCATTTTCAGCTATAAATAGAAAGGTTTAGAGAGAGCAGAAAGAACAACAAACATAGCAAACATGTAGAAAGAGAGCTGCTTTAGGGGAAGCAGAAGGCGCTGCCATAATTGGAAGCAGCAGCTGCAGTTTTCCAGCAGAGATCGTAGTTAGATAGCAACCTATTGCCATTGTAGATTTCCGTGTTTGCTACCCCTTCTGCTCTCTCTAAAACTTTCTATTTATAGCTGAAAATTGTGGGGGGGCAGACTTCCCGATTTTCAGGCACAATTTCTGCCAATAATCTGCCATAATTTCTGCCATTAACAAAAAGAATTGCATATTTTCCAATGGAATGATCATCTTTTAGCTGTGGCTGGGGTTGATTTAAATAAAATCTTAGTTTTCAGATTGAATACGAAAAATCTACTTTTCTAATTTGTAATAGGCAAGGTTGATTACTAAGATTAAATCATTCATTTCTTGGATTTATGCTGAAGATAACTGGATCAGACCGGGATCTGGCTTTTAAATGAGTTGAGAGATGTTGCCTATGTGAATAGTTGCAGTAGGTTATGGAACTGGTACCTGAACTATTGGATTAAGTTAATTAGAGCATAGCCTTTTGGAGCTCAGAAGCTCCTTGTAGTTGAATTTGACATGTCAGTGTTGTAGGCAGATCTCAGGGGATGCCTAAAAGCACCTCTAATAGGTTAGACAATCAAGTTAAGCTTTTCAATAATTTCAATATAATTGTAGTTTAGCTTCATACCTTCCGTGGGATTTTTTTTTCCTTAAATCATGATTCCATGCATCTTATAGGGGATGGACATCAAAAAGTGAAAAATAAATAAAAAGAAGAGTATAGTATATTAAAAAGTTGTCTTAGATCCAGGACATCCTATGAGATGGTGGATCGATCAGATGGGTTCAAGAATGGATACCCTAGGTGGCCTTTATCTAGATTTATTGTTATAATCGTTAGAGTTGAGGATAGAAAATGGGGCAGGAGGCATATTTATGTAGGAAGAAAAAGGGAAGATCATCTTTCCTTTCAAAACCGGCATTTTGATAATATACAAACTTGGTATAATTATGCCATCCACAAGAGAGATTGAGATGAAATAGTCCAAAATGCAGGGATACCCCCATCTGTAACTCTTCAAATTATTTTTTTTTGGGATTGACCACAGCTAAGAGATGCCTTAGCTGTGACAATAGTGAGTATTCTTGACTTCTGAAGTGATACTTCAGACGATTAAAAAACAACAGAGTCATTTTTTAGGAGGCGCATCAATCTCATCAAAACCTCTGAAATTAATGCAGGTATATACAGGCACCTTTGGCTTACCCTAGAGAAAGGAAGAGAAGGATGAATGGAGGTGAAACTTGGCTGCCATTTTGTGTCTATTCCGGTGGGAAGTTTGCAGATAGACTATCACCTTGTTATTGGTCTGATTATTATGCCGCTCATCCAAGAGCACCTCATGTCACTGAACTTGCTCCTTGGGTAGCCAGATTCTATAACCGAGCATAACACTCCCATTCATATTCTACAATGATAAAGTATATATAGGAATACACCCATTACATTTCATTTCCATTGTAACATTTAACTAGTTGTGTACTCTCTGTTCCCCCCGGTGGACAGTTCATTGAAGTAGTGCCCCCACACAGCGGGACATCCCCCAGTCCATTGAAGGACTGTCCTCATTCTGCGCGCGCGCTGCTACTGCCTTGAAAAAATTTGCGCATATGACTAAGAAAAAGAAGCAATAGGATCACGCTTACCCTAGTAGCAGTAGGAAGACGAAGGACAATAAAATACAGTAATAGAAAGCGGCTGTAACACCTTTATTTCCACGCATCATAATTCATGGCCTAGGCTACACTGGACAATAGACAAGTTCCAAAAGGCAGTGATAGGCACGAGACACCGAACATACAAAACAAGGTAAACGTAACTACAGACAATATATGATGCAGATTTGATAGAAGAAGACGACTAATAGTCTTCAGGAGCCAGGGGCTGATGCTGATGAGCATGGCGTGGTACTGGCTCTGTGGGGATCACAATGTATTCATATATGAGTGCTGCTAAGCCTCCTCCAAGGAAAGGACCAACCCAGTATATCCAATGGTTTCTCCATCTCCACCCAATTAAAGCAGGCCCGAAAGCTCTTGCTGGGCTCATAGAGGCCCCGTCAAACGGACCACCAACCAAGATATTTGCCCCCACAATGAACCCAATTGCTAGAGGTGCAATGATCCCCAAGCTTCCCCTTTTAGGTTCAAGGGCTGTTGCATACACTGTGTAAATGACTCCAAATGTCAGTGCCATTTCCAATAGAAGCCCACGCACCTCTCCAACTCCTGACTGCACATGGAACCCTACTGGTCTCTGCAAAAATCAAGAGCCGAGTTATTTTATCACTGAGAAACAAGTGAGATCAGTGACAGAAAATGTCAAAACAACCTATAATCAAAGGATTCTAAATGCCTCACCATGCCATTGGTGACAAGCCTCAACAAGAGAGCTGCGACAATAGAACCCAAGAGCTGGGCAACCCAATAATAGACAGCTCGAATAACCGATACCCTGCCACCAACAAGTGAGCCGAAGGTAACAGCAGGGTTTACATGGCCACCTGATATGTTGATGCTGGATGCCACAGCGGAAAACAGTGCCAATGCATGCAGGGGCGGAGTTAGGATTATTTGTTAGGGGGGCCAAAAAATATAATATATATTTTTAATTTATTATTTATAAAAAGTAAAAATAAAATAAAAACTGCTTGATTTAGTTTTATTTAAAAAACATATTACAAAATATATAATAATCTTTGTACTTATTAAATACAAACATACAAAATATATAAGAAGCATTAACTAAAACGAAACATTATTTATGTTTAATAAACTTTGAAATAAAATAATAAATAATAATTCTTACATATTTATTTTAATTGTGCTCGTCGTTCTTTCATCGAATAGAAATCATTGATTATCATATCAATTAGGAATCTTTCAGCAATTTCTTTTTCTATATAGACAATCAAATAATTTGCAAGAAAATCATCCTCCATCCGATTGCGAAGTCTTGTTTTAACAATCTTCATCGTTGAGAAAACTCGTTCAGTAGTTGCTGTCGAAACAGGAAGAGTCAAGATAAGCCGAATCAACCTGTCAATGAGTGGATAAATTATTGATTTTTCTGTTTCAACCAATCCTTGACATAAATCTGCAATCGATGACATATTCTTTAACTTTGGATGATTGGGTACATCAAGCTCATAATGTTGCAACTGAAATCTCAAATGAATTTTTTCCTGGTCAGAAAAATCTTCAGGATAGAACTTGTCAACAAGTAAGCATATATATTCAACATTAAATCATTTATAGCTATTTCTAGGATCTAAAGTTGTGCTCAATTTAAGAAGCTCGATCGCCTGCTCATTGAATCTGTTATTTAGCTCTTGTAATTGCTGATCAATGATAGTTGTAAATATATCAACTCGGTAGTGAGGCTCAACTGTTACTGATTTTGTTTTACAACGAGATCGTCCCACACTAGAAAAACAAGTATCCATATCAGGAACTTCAATGTCTTGATGCTTACAAAATAATGTCACTTCTTCTAAAAGAGTTTCCCAATCATCATCTCTTAACTTCTAAATTAAAGTCTTTGTGCTAGTCACCAAATGCATAACATTTAAAATGTCTTGAGATTTTTGTTGCAATGCTTGACAAAGCACATCAGTAATTCCCATAACATTCTTCATTATATGTAAGAAGAATGCAAAATCAAATGACATCAGCAACTTAAATGAAAAGGCCGCATCACCACGTTGAGAATAAGTAGATCCATCTAAAGCAATGTTTTCAAGAACCAAGCAAGTTGCCCCATATATTTTTATCAAACTGCAAATTGATTTGAAATGCGAGCTCCATCTGCTATCTCCAGGTCGTTGCAAACCACCTACTTGATTAACTCCCTTACCCGTTTCAATCTCACCAATATCAACTAGATGTTCAATTGTAGCTGCTTGAAAAGCCTGTAACTCATCATTACGCTTGCAAGAAGCACTAACAATGTTAATAATAAAGATCAAATTCTGAAAGAAAGTGTGAACGTCAGATATTTCTCTAGCTGCAGCAATAAGAGCCAATTGTAACTGATGAGCTAAGCAATGTACATAATATGCATAAGAGCAATCATTAATGAATAAAACTTGCAAACCATTCCACTCTCCACGCATATTACTGGCACCATCATATCCTTGACCCCTAATATTTTGAACATCAAGATTATGATGAGATAAAACAAAGGAAATCTCTTCCTTAAGAGTTACAACAGTTGTATCTTTGACATGAACTATATCCAAAAATCGTTCTCGTATAAATCCACTTTTATCAACAAACCTAATAACTAGGGCCATTTGCTCTCTTCTAGGTTCATCTCGAGCTTCATCAATAATTAAACAAAATCTTGCATCACCAATCTCATGACGAATTGAAGACTGAACATTTCTAGCAAAAACATGTAAAATTTCTTTTTGAATTTGATGTGAGGTGTATTTAGCATTTTGTGGAGCATTACCCAAAACAAGAGCACCTACTTGCTCATTGTATGATGCTAAAAGTTCCATCATTTCAAGAAAATTACCTCGGTTTTTTGATTCTGGATGTTCATCATGCACTCTAAAAGCACATGCTTGAAATGTGAGCCAACGAACAATATCTATTGAAGCTTTAATACGCAATCGATTATTCTAAACTTCTTGAGTAGTTTGCCTCTTAACTACCTTCTCAATATGACATGACTGGTTTTTCAAATTTTCCAAGCACCTAGTAGCAAATCTATGAGCTGAATTTAGACATTTTCCCATGTGAGTAAAAAAAGCACATCGTTCCCCATCATTAACTTTCTTCCAACAATTAAATCCTTTAACAGTAAATGTGTCTGATCCTAGATTTCCAGATGGTTTACTTGAAAATAAATAGCAAGGGAAACAAAATGCAATTTTTTTCTCTAAATATTCAAGCCACGGGTAACTTTTGAACCAATGAGACTGAAATCGACGAGGATGTTTATTACCAGTTAGCGGATATTCAGACATCAAAGGTTGATATGACCCCAAATTAATGTATGCCCTTCGAATTTCATCTTGTTGATTAACTAGGTATTTCCAAATTTGAGGACGATTGCTTAGATCTCTAATTAAATGAGCAATATCGATTCTAGTAAGAGGCTGCTCACTAATCAGCGCAAGTTCTTTGTAAACTTAAGCACATAAAGGCTGCTCAACCATAACTTCAACATTACTTGGAGTTGGTTCACTAAGCTGTGAGTTATCATTATTTTTTTTTTCAAAAAAAGAATCAATTCTTCTTATTTTGTTCATGGTTCAACCTAAAATCAAAACATATATAGTGAGAAAAAATTGATAATTTTGGTGGCTCTGCTAAAAACAAAACATAAAAAAAATCCATGTATAATCAAAACAAACCAATAAAATATATCTAATTAATTAGAAAAAAATCACTATAACAAGAATTCAAAAAAACTATTATTAGAACTAGTAAATTTGAAAAAAAAAGCAAAAATTATAAAAACAAATCTTATTAAATTCTTAATAAACATCTCAAAACAAAGTAAAAATATATTTTAAATTTGAGTTATCGATATTCAATTACGTATCTTATTTTGTTTACTAAGAGATAAATCAAACAGTACTCTGTTTTAATCTTTACACATAAAAATTCTGTTTAGAATCTTTATTCTTGTTTTTGTTTTGAGTGGCTATGTTGGAATTACAATAATTTATATTAGGGTTGTATTGTGGCATATAGGGAGGGAAAAGACAAGAAACACATTCATGATTCACCCTTTATATTTATTTTTCATTCTCTGGAAATACTTATTAATGTTCACGTAGGCATGTTTTTTTTTTTTATTACAATCCATTAATTAATTACACAAAATTGGTGGGTTGTGGGACATTCTTTTCAGCCTTTCTTCAACAAACACGAAGAGTACTTTTGTTTTACCTCTACATAATAATAAAAAAAAGTCTTGTAGGATCCCAGCTTCTGCTTGCCCCCCCTCCGCCCCTGAATGCATGTGCAAGTGCAACCACTACGAGCCCGGAAGCCAGTGGCCCGGTTTCCTTGGACAAGTTGTCTGCTTGCAAAAATAATCAAGATAATCGATGAATTAATGTGTAGTTCGAAGTTAAGGGAAAAAAATGGTTGAAAGAAAGTAACAAGAGATTGAAAATGTATATATACAGATGCTGGTGATGGCGAGGGATAATATTTAACAATATAAGAATTATAACCCATACCAAGAGCAAGGACAGAGCCTTCTCCAGCAAAAACAAAGACGAAAGTGGAGACAAATTCAGCCAAAATGATTTATACATGTATATCCTCTTCAATTATTTATACATCATGTATCGCGCCTCTTCAATTCCATCCTTCAGAAATGAAGTTGTTTGGGTATAGGTGCAAGCTTCCACCTAGTCTAAATTAAACCATCATTGTAATTGGTTATCCTCGGTGCGTCCAGGCCAATCCTGGAATACTATACCGCTACTGCTTGCATATGGTCTTGGGCTCACTGCCATGGTCAGCTATGTGGTAGATCTTGTCGATGATGCTGGGTGGACTTGGGCTTTCTTGACATATTCTTGGGCTGCTCATTGCTTCAATTTCCATGTTCATCTTTGTTGGTCCGATTCCACACCAAACTGGCTAGCCAACGATTTCGGAGAGATGATTTTTTGCTTGCATTAGGCCCCCGTGCTTTTCTTTCCCAATTTTCTACACCATCTATGCGCGACTTAATCCAACATTTATGATACATTAATTGTTGGGATCATATGACAGAGGTAATGAAACAATTGGGAATTCATTAATTGTGTTCTGCAGAGTTTAAACCGATACATTAGAAGATCACAACCAATATTCAACACAAAAATGTCAGTTTGAATAAATCAATCTGATTACACTTGATCTTGTAGTCTGCTTAAAGTTGAAACGTAGAGCACTGTATATTTCTACCAACCAATCCTGCCGTTAGTCAGCCTCCCTGCCGCATGGTTAGATTAAGTTGAAATCAGCTCCAAGTCATGACATTGCAAGCATGGGCATCCTTTCCTTGCGATGGTCACACCATGTAAGGCCAAGTTATCGCCAGAATGGGGAATTAGCAGAGCTTCAACATATTCTCTTTCTAGTCATTTCCTCGGTTTGTTCGATCAATCTCCTCTATCCTTATCAATACTTCACTCATCTTAGGCCGTTTTTCTGGTGCCATATCTGTACACTGCAGAGCTATCTCTGTCAGCTTCATCATCTCATTATGCCCCTCTCTTGAAGCCAAAATCTCTACATCTAACATGTCTATTGACCAATCATTATTCACTACCATTCTAACCCAATCAGAAAGATCATCTGCTCTTTCGTAGTTTCCTTCTGGTGAAGTCCCTCCTGGAATCTTCCCTGTTATGACTTCTAATAGGATAATGCCAAAACAGTATACATCAGCTTTGTGCGTTAGCTTCTTTCCTTGACAGAATTCCGGTGACCTGCCAACAGCTAGCCTTTTTGATAATTTCCGAGAAGGCAGCAGAGGCAAGAAGCCATAGTTTGTCAGCTTAGAGTGGTAGCTGTGGCGATCTCTGCGGATTAGCACATTAGATGATTTGAGGTTGGCATGTGGGACCTTGTGAGAAGGCAAGGACTGGTGAAGGAAAGCCATTCCCTTGGCTATGTCTTTGATTATCGAAAATCTTGCAGCCCAGTTCAGAGGGATTCTTCCAACTCCTCTATTCTCTAGCAGCCACAGGTATAATTTGTCAGAAGACAAAGTTGTTATAGCTACGTAGTTCCTTATCATATTAATGGCATATATGAATCTGGAGGATCATAAATTAACACACATATGATTAAGATGATGGAAAGGGAGAGGAGTTGAACTAACCATGCAACAGCTCAAATAAACTTCCACCAGGTACGAACTCATAGACAATCAGCTTTTCCTCCTTGGAATAGGAAAAGGAGATTATCTGCACAAGGTTTTCATGCCTCATCTTTCCCAGAAGCTGCATCTGCTGAATAAATTCCTTCTTGCTCAAGCTATCCATGTACTCTACTCTCTTAACGGAAATGACAGCACCTGATTCCAGGTTTGCTTTGTATGTGGTGCCAAGTTTCCCCTTTCCTAACACTTCCGCAGATGCCCTCAGTAAATCATCCAAGTCAAAGACAGGTATATTCTTGTCAAAAAATTGTAACTCTACGCTTCTTTCAGGATCCTCAGCACTTCGGGAATACGCCGTTTTTCTGTCTGTCCACTCTGAAGAACCATCTTCCCCTATTTTAATTTGAAACAATAATACAAAAAAGGAATTTAAAAACCTATGCTGTAAAAGAATGGAAACATACAGTCAATCATGAAGCAAATTCAGGATAATTAGTATATAATATACCTGCCTGATGTTCTTTTGGTGTTCCCCTTTCTTGTGCCTTCTTATAACAACACGAGAAAACAAACATGACCATCAATGCAACTAGGGTTGATACAACCGCAACCAAAACAACGATCCAAATTGGAAGCTTCCTTTTCCCGCTCTGCGGTGGACTTATGGGAGGAGATGGAGGCGGTATAAGCGGAGCAAGAGGCAGAACTGGGCATGGTTCCAACGGAATTCCACAGAGATTTGAGTTATGATCATAGGAACCCTCTGAGAACCTCTGAAAGACATCAGTATCAGGAATGGAGCCTCGAAGATGATTATAGGACACATTGAAAAGGGTCAATGTCGGTTGATCAAAAGGTGGTATCTCCCCATCTAAATAATTCTGTTGCAGCTCCAATTGTTCCAAGTTTGGCAGTTCAATGTACTCGGATGGAATTGGACCAGTGAAGCGGTTGTATGAAAAAAAGACAGATTTCAAAAGCACAAGATTGCTGAGATTAGGAAGAGGTCCATAGATTGAGTTGTTTCTGAAACTAAGATAAGCCAAGAAAGTAATGTTCTGTAAAAATGTAGGTGGGAGAGAACCTGTGAGCTGGATTCCTTCAAGCACAAGGCCGACCACATGCCAGTTTGAACAGATAATGCCCGCCCATCTGCCCGAATTTTGGTTACAAGGCGGTCCAGTCCAATTTCCATGCAAATCTAACGTAGAACTGACAGAATCTCTTATCTGCACCAATGCATCTCTTTCTTCAGGAAAGAACACCTTGGTTTGAAACAAGGAATGAACAGGCATGGTGCTTGACAAGCCAAAGATCAAATTGAAGACAACAAATGTTGCAACAACAAATATGTTGCCAACAGCTAAATCCATGATCAAGTCTTTTGAAATTGGAGAAAGGAGAAAGACATGGGAATAATTGGTGTTTGAAAATGGGACTTGAAAGATCTTAAAACTTGGGGTGGAAGCATTAATTAATTCCACAAATTAAGCCATGCCTTTTCTTTCTTTAATGTTAGACGAGCACTACAGTTTGACGATGTGGGCAAGGCAAGGTTTGCAAAGATTCCAGAGTTTTTCTTAGACACAACAGCGGAAGCAGCAAATAAATTTTTAAAATGTATATAATAACAGTGTGACAGCTGCTTGCTTGGTATTAATTGTTTAGGGTTCATTTTTACTCCTCATTGCTGTTTTGATTACTGGTGGGCTGTTCCTGTTCATGAATGAAGATGGGATTTTAATAAATAGTACTGTTGTTATATTTATACATGTAAGAAGATACTGCTGTAATTGACTAATTGTTTTTAAATGCCGAGGAATTAGGCAAAGGAATGTCAAATAAGACTCAAGAGCATGGCATGGCAGGTGCACCAGCTGGATATTGTCCTATATAATGCCAATGAAGCTAGCTAGACCGTATATATTTGCATTTGTACATAATTAAAATATAAAGCTTTGTTTTATGGAGCTGAAAAAAAAACAAAAAAATAAAAAAGAAGGAAAGTTGGGCTAAAGGCCCTTGCTGTCCAGTCAAGAATATGGGCCGAAGGCCCAACCACAAGACCGGACAACTTGCTGTTATTGGACCAAAGACCCATCTAAATGAAAAAAAAAAAAAAACCATGAAAAGATAAGATCTCACCAGGACAAATTGAATGAAGACACAAGCACCGTCACAAGGTGCCGGACGGATCCACACTCTAGCGCGTGTATCACAGGCATAGGCAAAGCCACATATGGAAGATCCCTAACAAGCCCATCGGGTGCTTTAAAATGCTCAAATTCAAGATGCTAAGCCGAGAGTACCACAGAGCAAGATGAGCATTTCCCAACACGGGCAAGAAGGAATAATTGTTGGAGAAACTATTACAAAATAACAGAGGAAGGGTTTGGTTATAATTCACACCTTTTATTATCAAAATCCAAACAATACAATATATATATCTTTTACTATCTTCAAAATTTTTAATTAACATTTTGACTCTTCAATACTAACACTAAATTCAATATACTTAATTTTAATAAATAAGTTTAATAACTAACATTCTCCTTACTTAAACTTATTTCATATATTTTCACGATTCCAAGCTTCTTTTGTAAATAATAGAATGCATCACTCTTCAATAATTTTGTAAAAATATCAGCAATTTATTCATGAGTTTTGACATGAACTAACTTTACATTTTCTTTTTTTATGTGCTCTCTAATGAAGCGAAATCGAGTATTAATATGTTTTGAAAGTTCATAATAAACTGAATTCTTTGCATAGTAAACTTGTTATAGACAAAAATTCTTGTAACTTTATTTTATTTCTGCTACAAATCTTCTGTAAGTTTTCTTAACCATATACATGACACACACAAGAAGCAACAACAATGTATTTTGCTTTACATGTGGATTATGCAACAATAGATTATTTCTTTGATATTAAAGTAAAAGTTTTTTCTCCCATAAAAACTATAAATCCAATTGTACTTTTTCTATCTTTCAAAATTTATATCTAGTCATTGGCATTATATCATGTAATTTCAAGACTATGTAAAGATGAATAATACAATCCATAGCTGTAACAAAACATAGGATCCTCTTTTATACTTTTAAATGTTAACTTCTTAACTTTTTCATATACCTGCTAATCAAGCCAACTTTAAACAATATGTCTGGTTTGGTATAAGTTAGATAACGTAAACATCCCACAATATTTTTGTACTATGTAGGATTAACTAAATCTTCTTTTTACTTCTTTAGTTAATTTGGTTTTATATTCAACCGGATTCTCTGCAGGACAACAATCTTCCATAGCAAATGTTTTCAAAATTTTTGTTACATGCTTGGCTTGTGAAATGAAGATTCCATCACTAGTACATTGTTTCACTTTTATTCCTAGAAAGTAGACCATGAGACCTATGTCTATCATTTTAAATTCCTTCACCATGAGTTGCTTGAAATCTTAAATCATAGTAGGATTATCCCTTATGAAGATTATATTATCAACGTATAAACAAATAAAAATTACTTTACCTTGTAAAATTTTCTTTACATATAATGCATGTTCATAAGGAAATCTTATAAATTCTTTTTGTTAAAGATAACAATCAATTATGGAATTCCATGCTCATAGTGCTTGTTTAAGCTCATAAAGAGCTTTCTTTGATTTGCAAACATTCTTCTTTTTTTACCACAAATCCAACTTGTTCTACATAAACTTCCTTTTCAAGGCTGTCATTCAATAATGTTGACTTGACATTCATCTAAAATATTTTTTATCTTTTCCGAGCTGCTAAAAAGATCATCAATCTATCTATTTTCATTCTTGCTACTGGAGTAAAGATATCTTCATAATCAACTCCATATTTTTGCTTTTACCCTTTGCTTTTAGTTTGGTTTTATATTTTTTAATTTCATTCTTTGCGTTCCTCTTTCATGAAAATTCATTTCACTCCTATTGCATTGTGTCCGGGAAATGTTGTCAATTCCCATGTATTATTTTTTATAATGGAATTGATCTCCTCTTTCATTGCTTGCTTCCATTTTTTTTTTTTTGGTATGCTTCTTTCTTCAAATGTAATAGGATGATTTTTTGAAAACAAGCAAAATATATTAACATTATCAAGATTGACATCATAAATTTGTTGTATGCTCTGTCTTTTTTCTTGTTGAACTTAAAGGACCAACATAACTGTTAGTTAGAGTTGATGGAGATAGAGCTAACATGATTCCAATTATCAATGCAGACCTTTTTGGAATATGATCATTCAAGCTTATTTTTATCCTATAATCTTTCTATATATAAAGACCTTGGGAGATTAAATTATTAGTGTGTTTAGTGTTTTTAACAATTAACATCAGAGCTTGTTTAAATACTTAATTGTTATCAGAGCATATGTGTTGCTACTGCTACGTACGCGTGTTTTTCTGATGTTGTGGAAGGAAAAACTCTGTTGACGTGATTGAGGGCTGCTGTCGGAGATGCTACTGCTGCGTTCGTGTTTTTTCTCTGCATGGGAAAGATCTGGTTCAATAGAGGCTGCTGTGATTTTCTCTGTTGTGAAGAGAGTTGCTTGTAGGGATTGCAACTGCGTTTGTGGAGATCTATAGCTGCTGTGTTTCAGTTCTCCTAATCAACCTATATAAGCTATGGCACCACATACATGTTAGAAAACTTAGCACAAACAATTTTGAACATCCCTGCTCTTCAATAACATATGCAGATGGTTGAGGGTTGTCGTGTTATTCTTTTCTCCCGACAAATATTTTTTTAGGCAAATCAGATAATAAACTAATTTTGGCACTCCTTTCACCTTGTCGAACAAACGCAGCAGAAGGATTCCTTTAATAAGTTGGCATTCCTTTTGACAAATCAATTAATTCAATTATATGAAATCAACTTCATTAATTAGTACTATCAAAGATTTGGTTCATACATACCTATGATTAATGAATTTGATGAGGAAAGAATGGGGGATTTGCTGTAATATATTGTATATAGTAGTAGATGTAAGAAAAAGAAATAATTACAGGCTAGGAAAAATACATATAATGCTGAACAAAATTATACATAAATAAATGAAATTTCACTCCAAACAATTATTACAACGATTCTGAGTCGAGATGATGGCGGCTTGTCAAACGAATTTGGAAACCATTAACCAAGCGAGCTGATGGAAAGAAGGACATCCTATCTTCCTTTAGCTGCGTCCATCTGTTCATCCCTCCATTTCAAAGTTGTAGACACAAATACCAATTGTAATTAAGTTCAATGACATTTCTTTTTTATGCTAAGATTAATTTCAAAAAAAGAGGGAGGAATCACGTACGTAAATGTAGTAACAAAGTAGTGAAGAAAGATGGCAATTTGGAGACGAGACAACTCTGCTCCTGGACAAAACCGAGCACCTCCTCCAAAGGGACAGTAGAATGGGCTACTTCTCCAATTTCTCTTTTCCTTTTTAATTAATTAATTGTTCAACGTCGAAGAGATCAAGTAATTAATCAAAAACAACGTTTTCAGTAGTAATTATGCGATATGAAATATATCAAATTCTCTACTACTGATGTGAAATGAAGATAAACATATGCAAGTAAAAAATAATAATGAAGTAGTACTTGATTTTCAGGCTCCATCCATCTCCAAGGATTGAAGGTGCTAGCTCCCTTGTACAAATTTTCATCCAGGTGAACCGCTGAAAGAAATGGAACCACAAAGCACCCCTTCGGAATTACATAATCTGCAATCAAATTGTAACACATGAATTAATGACATTCCAGTCCAGCAGTGTGTGTTTTGTGGTAGCTTTTGCGGTTTGAGAAAAGCTAGTTTAAAAAAGACTGTCTTTTTAAAACCAAGTTTTTACCATAATTTGTATGAGATGAAAATCAAAACAACTTTTAAAGTAATGGTAGAGCTTAGTATATGTACCTTGGTATACCACATCTTGCTTTGCCTCCCTCATCAGCCATATTGCAATCCCCCCGAGTCGAAGCGTTTCATCAATAACCTATTTAATTTGTGCCAGCAACAGAATAATCCAATAAATAAATAGATCTGATACAGTTTATCAGACCCAATTGCATGTGACTGGTGGGGAGAAATTAATTAGGTAGGATAGCAGGGGATTAATTAAGGACACTTATAATACGCATCACTTACACACTGAGTAAAAGACATTGCTTTGTAATCTTGCCATGTTAGCATTCCGTCTCCACCAGAACTACTCCTTATAGTATCTTGTTCATCCTGTTTATAAAATTAAGTAACAACAAATTTATCCCACCAGATGAAGATGATGGATGATATAGATGACGTAGTATATTGGATACAATGAACAATTGCTTGAAGGAGGTGTGGAGATTAATACTAATAATTATTAAGCAGAATATTAATTAATATATAGCTAAGAAGGTAGTACCAGTAGTTGCTGCATTGCTTTTGGACACCGAGTGAGGAAATAAACAGCAAAAAGCATGGTTTTAGCTGTTGTTTCATTCCCAGCAAAAAGGAGATTGATAATAAAGTCTGCTACTGCATTATCAGGCAAACTTTCTTCCTCTAATAGCCTTCCAAGCACCCCATTATCACCTTCTGATGACTCTTCTTGCCCGTGCTTCTCTATTGTCTTGTTTATCTTTCTTATAATTTTCTCCCTTGCCTACCAAGCCATGACATGTACTCTCTAAATCACTAACAATACATATATTATAGAATATGATACTCCATAAACTCAACATTTCAGAGTTTACCTTCATGGCAGTGTGGTAGGCAAAACCAGGAATATTTATGGGAAGAGATAGACAACCATCGACAAAGTCAGAGAAGAAGTGAGCCATCTCATTAATTTCTGTCTCACTTGATGCCCCAAGTAGTTGATTCACCATCAGATTAATAGCTACCTGAACAATAATAAATCATTAACCAAGTATATATCAATATTGATACAACATGTAATTAATCCAATGATCACGATGGCCTAAATTTTCCTTAATTCTAATAGTCAAGTGTTACTATATATATAGAGAGAGTACTAGAGCACTACTCGCCTTTCTGCAAACATCTTGGAGAAGAATGACTTGGTTGTTGTCAAGTTTGTTCAAAGTTTGAAGCATAATCAATTGAATATTATCCAAGAAATGGAACTTGAGCTTCTCTAGACGCATCATATTAGATGCAATTCCATGAAGTTTTCGTTGTTGCTCTCCGTGGACTGTGATCACCCCATTTTTCCCAACCAAATCTCTAAAAGATTTTGGATAACTTGATTGAAACAATTTGCCTTCATTTTGCATTATAAACCGGTTAAAGGTCGGGTCTGCTGATACCACAGCCCATTTTCCGAGCAAACTGCATGAGAATATCTTACCAAACCTGTTCATGTCAACTATATTTCAAAAGCATGCCTTCATAATTAATGTAAAACAAGGAGTAAATTTTCTCTAAATGATAATCGATATATGGTAATTAAGAATAGGAGATTGTACCTATTGACTTGTTGGTGAACAAATTGAGGGGGATGAGAACCAGCAACAGCATTGAACCAGTTGAAGCTATCACCAATTAATGGCCAGCCTCTACTACCTGGTGGCAATTTGTACCTTGTCTTTTCCATGCTCTTTTTCTTGCATACAAGCAATTGTACAAGAAAAACAATGAATAAGATGGACGAGATCATAAGTGTTGCCGAATAAATTTCTCTCATTTTCTGTGAAGGTTGTTATGGAATTTCCTTGAAGAAGAGGGAGGGAGGGAGGGAGGGAGAGGGTCTCTGAAACCTGCCAGAGGAATCCAAATACCAGTTATATTTCTAGTAAGGTAATTAAAGTTGATAATCGCTTCTTATAAAGATTCGTTGACCTTAGTTTTGAAGACATGGTGTAGCCACGTTGGTTGAGTAAACATAACGTTGTTGCATGTAATAAACTATGATATAAGCAATTCTGTTGTTAGCTCGACCATTAGATTTTTAATATATATATATATATGCTTAGGACACAATTATTGTCGAGTAGCAAACTTTCATTCCCCAGCTACAACTTACAACGTCGATCCCCTGGAGAAAGAGACGAGGGATTATTGATTCAAGTGGGGAGAAAAAGGAAAACATTGCTTCATCCAGCACTACACTAGTCAGGTGGGTGCATTTAAAGCTCTACACGTGCTGTGCTCAGCTGCAAAAGCAGAACCCTAAATGAGTGACCTTCAAGTTGGTGATGAAGATACATGCTAATAATCCAGTCAATGACCTTAATTTAAATTACATCTTAATTAATAATTACCTCTCAAACTTTGACATGCTGCATTAATTATTGTTTATTAGGGGGCAAAAGGGTAAACTCAATCATGTAATTAGCAGTGTCTGTCTGTTAATTACCATCATGAGTGAAATAGGAAGAGCCACTTTGTCAAGTTGAGAGCTCGAGATTTATAATAATTAAACAGCTTCGAGCATTGTACCACAGGTCTCGAGACTACTTTCAGCCTCTTATGTTGCTGCAACTTGGTTTGTGTTTTAACACAGAAAGAAAAAATATATAGAGAAGTCAAAAAAATATTTTCAAGCGGGGGAGTGTATAGAAAGAATTTTTAACACGGGCATTATCCGGCAGCAAGAAATAAAGTTGCGATGGGCAATAATTAACAGGTTGCTTTAGTAAGGATAATTATTATGGAGCCACAAAACCAGTCAAATTATAAGATGCAAAGACAGTTGAACGGTTGGAATTGATGGAATCCTGTCCTGTCAAAGAATCAAGCCCCTGATTTTCTGCCCCATTCTTTAACCAAATACACAGTCAGCATGTAATATATTCAAGCAAGCTAGGGTTAATGTGGTTTTTATAATATGCCAGCAAAAACCAGCTAGCTTTAAAGTGATTTACAAGCCCACCGACCCCCCATCCAACAACTATGCTCACGGGATGGATTAGTTTATGTCATTTCTAAGGTTTCCCTTTAAATATTTTATTAAGAACATTCCTCTCTACAAAGAGAAAATAGGATGGGAAAATCAAATGGCTTTTTGAAATACATAATGAGATTATATATTTCCCATAGGAAGTTTTTCTTTGGGTCTGGATGATAAAATTAGTTAATGATAAGTGTTGCAAATAAATCTCCTGCTATTAAGGAGAAGATTGCATTTTCTGTTTCCTGACTTAGTCTACTCCACGATACTAGGACATGTAAATCGTGGGTTGTTATTTCCCTTTCTCTTCTTCATTTGTAAGGCTATTCAAGAGCCACATCAACTACAGAATAATTGAGCATTCAAGTCCAGTTTTTTTTTGTGTGATCAGCCTTGAAACACTTGTGAGATTCTGTGATTGAAACATTTGGTATCAGAGCCTCTTCACACAACCTAAACACAGCCCCACCATAACCTGCACAAAGAAAACCGAAAACACAAAAACCATGTCATCTGAAAACAACTTTGTTCAACCTGCCATTCCAAGGTTTGATGGTCACTATGATCACTGGAGTATGCTGATGGAGAATTTTCTACGTTCCAAGGAGTACTGGAACCTGGTGGAGACAGGGATCACTGCAGCAGCAGAAGGAGTTGATCCTATGAGGCACAGAAGAAGTTGCTCGATGAACAGAAGTTGAAAGACCTGAAATGTAAGAACTATTTATTTCAGTCTCTTGATCGATCAATTTTAGAGACTATCTTGAAGAAAGACACAACAAAGACATATGGGATTCCTTGAAACAAAAATATCAAGGATCCTCACGTGTCAAGAGAGCTCAATTACAGGCTCTACGAAAGGAATTTGAGACATTGCACATGAAGGCTGAAGAATCAGTCAATGATTACTTTGCAAGAACTCTCATTATTGCCAATAAAATGAGAATTCATGGAGAATACATGAAGGATGTGGTGATCATTGAAAAGATCCTGAGGTCAATGACTCCTAAATATGACTATGTTGTATGTTCAATTGAGGAGTCCAATGATCTGGACATCCTATCCATCGATGAACTACAAAGTAGTTTGTTAGTTCATGAACAAAGAGTCCATCGCCATGTTGTAGTGGAAGAACAAGCACTACAAATTTCATATGGCGTTCAACAAGGAGGAAGAGATGGTGGGCGGAGCACCTACCGAGGCCGAGGAAGAGGACGGGGAAGAGGCAGATTTGTTTTTGACAAATCAAACATTGAATGTTACAACTGTGGAGAATTAGGACATTACCAATGGGAATGTTCAAAGCGAGCAAGGGATCAGAAGGCAAACTATGCAGAAACCAAAGAAGAAATGTTGTTAATGACACATACCAATTCACTAGATGTTGTTGCTGAACACATCTGGTACCTTGATTCTGGGTGCAGCAACCACATGTGTGGCAAGAGGGAGTTTTTCTTTGAATTCGACAGCAGCTTCAAAGACAATGTGAAGATGGGAAATAATTCATGTCTCAGTGTACATGGTCGAGGGAGAATTCGCATAGAAATGAATGGGATCATTCATGTCATCACAGATGTGTTCTTCGTACCAGAACTGAAGAACAATTTGCTCAGTCTCGGTCAATTGATGGAAAAAGGTCTTGCTGTGATGATTAAGTAAGGCAAATGCAAAATTTTCCATCCGGAGAGGGGTTTGATTATGGAAACCTAGATGACCCATAATCGATTATTTGTGGTAATTACTCACTGCACACTCAATTCTGGTGTGGCAGCTGGGAATTCTAGTGTGGCTGCTGGGATCAGGCCAATTCATCAACAATGTTTCTCATCCGCCATCACTGATCAGGCCACTCTGTGGCACCATCGCTACGGTCATCTCAGCTGGAATGGGATCAACACACTTCAACATAAGAAGATGGTAGCTGGATTACCACACTTTAAATCCATACAATAGATATGTGAAGTATGTCTGGCAGGGAGACAACACCGGGATTCTTTTCTAAGGGAAAGCATATGGAGGGCATCCCGAATTCTTCAATTGGTGCATTCGGATATATGTGGTCCAATTAGTCCAAGTTCACACAACAACAAGAGGTATTTAATTACATTTATTGACGATTTCAGCAGGAAAATCTGGGTTTATTTCTTGACAGAAAAATCAGAGGCCTTCACCACATTCAAACTATACAAAGCCAAGGTAGAAAAAGGAACTGGTGCCTTCATTCAAAATTTGCGAACTGATCAGGGAGGTGAATTCACGTCAACAGAATTCACAAACTTCTGCAATGAAAATGGGATACACAAGCAATTGACAGCCCCGTACACTCCTCAACAAAACAACGTCACAGAGAGGAAGAACAAGACCATTATGAATATGGTGAGGAGCCTGTTGACAGAGAAGCAAATTCCTAGGAATTTTTGGCCTAAAGCTGTCAATTGGGCAGTGCACATTCTCAATTGTAGTCCCACCCTTGCTGTACGCAACAAGACACCCGAAGAGGCTTGGGATGGTGTTAAACCATCTGTGTCCCGTTTTTGAATTTTTGGTTGTATTGGGCATGTTCACGTCCCGAATCACAAGAGAACCAAGCTTGATGCTAAAAGTATTAAATGCATCTTTCTGGGGGTGAGTGATTCCTCAAAAGCCTATCGCATGTTTGACCCAATTTTGCAGCGGATTATTGTCAGCAGGGACGTGATTTTTGAAGAAAATCAACAGTGGGTATGGGGTGATAACAATGAGGAAAACCCAGTGGATGATTTGGCATGGGAACACGCTGACAATCCCACAAAAGCAGAGACAGAGCAGGAGACCGATCAAGAGACAGATGGATCACCCACCACCAATCTTGGGTTGCCCAGCACATCTCTTGATCACGATGAGGATGGTCAAGAAATTGATGAGGATGAGGTTGCAGAACAGCAGGCCCACGGGTCACCCATAGATTGTGAGACTGGAGAGCAGGAGGCACACGGGTCACCAAATCACCCATTTCCTTTAATTCCAGAGGCAAGGATACGGAGACGACCTGAATGGCTTAAAGATTATGAGTTGGGTACTGATTTATTTGATGCAGGAGGGATGAATTTTGCTGATGCAGGGAGGATGAATTTGGCAGGAGAAGGAGGGATGGATTTTGATAATATGGCTGGTGACAGAGGGATGACTTTTGATGGTGTGAATTTTGCTAAATTAGCTTTATTCAACACAAATGACCCATCGACTTTTGAGGAAGCCGTGCAATTTGACAACTGACGAGCAGCCATGAATCAAGAAATCGAAGCCATTGAACGAAATAATACGTGGGAGCTGATTGATCTGCCACCTGGAGGGAAAACAATGTTCCAATCACAGAATCTCACAAGTGTTTCAAGGCTGATCACATAAGAAAACTGGACTTGAATGCTCAATTATTCCGTAGCTGATGTGGCTCTTAAATAGCCTTACAAATGAAGAAGAGAAATGGAAATAACAACCCACGATTTACATGTCCTAGTATCGTGGAGTAGACTAAGTCAGGAAACAGAAAATGCAATCTTCTCCTTGATAGCAGGAGATTTATTTGCAACACTTATCATTAACTAATTTTATCATCCTCCCTTAAACTGTATATTCATAACAGTTTATTCAGAATACTCACAAACACCCATTGATTCTCGTAATTTTAAGAAAACTTCGATGTTCAATGGTTTAGTCATGATATCCGCGATTTGTTCATGAGTAGAACATTGTGTTAGTTCTATCACTCCATCTTTGACTAGATCACGAAGAAAATGAAACTGAATGTCTATATGCTTGCTACGACCATGCATAATCGGATTTTTTGAAAGTTTGATAGCCGAGATATTATCACAATATACCACTGTAGGTCCAGACTGCACATGATTTAGACTCTTTAAAATTCTCCTCAACCAAACAACTTGACAGGCACTTGATGCTGCATCAATGAACTCGGCTTATGTAGTGGAAAGAGTAACCACAGGTTGTTTCTTTGAAGACCAGGATATTGCGCTTGAATTCACCATAAAGACATAGCTTGAAGTGCTTTTTCTATCATTTTGATCTCCCGCATAATCACTATCTGTGTAGCCAAATAGTTCACCATCTCCTCCCTTCTTGTAGAATATTCCAAAGATGGTCGTGCCCTTTATATACCGTAGAATTCTTTTTGCTGCCGTCAAATGATTTTCTGTAGGATGCTCTATGTACCTGCTAATTAGACTTACAACAAACATCAAGTCAGGACGTGTGGCAGTTAGATACATGAGGCTCCCCACCATTTGCTTATAAATGGTACTATCAACTTGTATCCCACCTTCATCTCTTGTCAGTTTAAATCCAGGAACAATTGGATTTTTCACTGAGTTGCATTCACCCATATGAAATCTTTCCAGAATTTCATGAGCATATTTTCGTTGGCTAATAAATATGCCATCATTCTTTTGCAATACTTCGATGCCTAGAAAATATCTCATTTTCCCGAGATCAGTCATATCAAATTCAGCCATCATGGACTTCTTGAATTTTTCAAACATACTTTCGTCGTTTCTGGTAAATATGAGGTCATCAACATAAAGACAACTGATCAAGATTTTACCTCCATCTGCTGTTTTGATGAACAATGTATGTTCATGCGGACATTTGTTGAAGCCTTTTTTAGCAAAGTATGACTCAATACGACTATACCATGCCCGGGGAGCTTGTTTGAGTCCATACAATGCTTTCTTGAGTCGATAAACTTTTGATTCTTCCCCTTTCTTCTCAAATCCCGCGGGTTGATCAACAAATACTTCTTCATCAATTTCACCATGCAGGAAAGCGGATTTGACATCAAGCTGAAAAATCAACCATCCTCTTTGTGCTGCAAGAGAGATAACCATGCGGATTGTATCTAGACGAGCAACCGGAGCAAAAACTTCTGCGTAGTCCACTCCGTATTGTTGACTATACCCCTTAGCAACTAGGCATGCTTTATATTTATCTACCTCCCCAAACTCATTGATTTTTGTCTTAAATATCCACTTAACCCCAACACTGGATGCTCTGTAAATCTATGTTACTATGAATTTAACTGATTACCAGGTTTAAGTTTTTTAGATCTGACACGTTCACTAAATTCATGTTATCTTGAGCTTAGTTGACTGTCAAGCCAAAATACTTTGGGTCTCGCATGTTTATCAAACCCATTTCATTTAATTTTTTTTATATATAAATAAAAATTTTAATAAAAAATTAACTCATCAGTTGTCTGTTGAACTTTTGATATTCAAAAAGACAAACAATTAAAGAAAGAAGAACACACTTTATTGATGGATAAGATTAATGCAGCAGCTACAAGCCTTTATATAGGCATTTTACTTAACAGACTTCCTACAAATAAGACACGGAATGACTATAAAATAGAAAGAATAAAACAACTGACTTTCCTAATCACACTGCAACAAATTCCTTGTGACTAGGATTATTCCTATTTTATTGGAAAACAAATTGACTAAACCAGCATATCACTCTTGACTCAGTCACGGTCTGATGTTGATTAACTTTAACACTCTCCCTCAACATCTGCTTCTGTAATTCTTATCAAACCAAGCTGCTGACAGAAAGCTTCAAATTTGTTGCTACTCAGGCCCTTTGTAAATATGTCTGCAACTTGATCTTCTGATTTGATCTGCTTCAATTTAACTTCTTCTTCTAAAACCTTCTCTCAGATGAAATGATAATGCACTTCCACATGTTTTGTTCTTGCGTGAAATACTGGGTTCTCTGCTAGACGAACAGCTGATTGATTATCACAATACAATGGAATTGCATAATCTATCACTTGATGTAAATCATTCATCAGCCTTATTAACCATGTACTCTCTTGAGCTGCCATTGCTGCTGCACGATATTCGGCCTCTGTTGTTGACAGAGACACTGTTGGTTGCCTTTTGCTGCACCAAGAAATCGATCCTGACCCAAGTCTAAACACATATCCAGTAGTTGATCGACGAGTGTCATGATCCCCTGCATAGTCAGCATCACAATAGCCAACCATTTTACAGTCTTCACCTTTCTTGTACAGCAAACCATAGTCAAATGTGCCCTTCACATACCTCAGGATTCTTCGGGCTGCTTCCAAATGAGGCTTCTTTGGATTTTGCATGTATCTGCTCATTACACCTACTGCATATGAAATATCAGGTCTGGACACAGTTAGATATAACAAGCTTCCCACCATCTATCGATACATTGTAGCATCTTGCAGCTCCTTGCCTTCATGTGCACACATTCTGGTATTTGGGTCCATAGGTGTTGCAGTTGCTTTACACTCTAGCATCCCAAACTTTTCCAAAAGGTCTTTGGCATATTTTTGCTGACATAGAATTACTCCTCTACGTGTGATACTTATCTCTAAACCAAGGAAATGATTCAGCTGTCCTAGTTCCTTCATTTCAAACCGAACAGACAAATTCTCCTTGGTTTGGCAGATTTCTTCAACATCATTTCCTGTGATGATTATATCATCGACATATACGAGTAGTATAGATAATTTTTCACCATTAGCTTTAACAAATAAGCTGGAATCTGCATGGCTTACTGAAAATCCACTCTTTGTTAAGAATTCGGCAATCTTACCATACCAAGCCCTTGGTGCTTGTTTCAACCCGTAGAGTGCCTTTCTCAGCTTGCATACGTAGTTGGGATGACTTTGATTTTGAAACCCCATTGGCTGATCCATATAGATCTCTTGATCTAGCTCTCCATGCAAGAAAGCATTCTTCACGTCCATCTACCACAAGATCCACTCCTTGTTGGCTGCAACAGCGAGTACAACTCGCACGGATGTAAGTTTTGCAACTGGACTAAACGTTTCGTCATAATCTAGTCCATATTGTTGAGAAAATCCTCGTGCTACCAAGCGAGCCTTGAGTCTTTCAATTGTTCCATCTGTGCGTCGTTTTATCTTATACACCCATTTACATGAAATGGGTTCCACATCCTCTGGTCCTGGTACAAGATCCCAGGTCTGATTTTGTTGTAGTGCTGTAATCTCTTCTTCCATAGCCTTATTCCAGTTTGAATTTTGAGAAGCTTTTGTAAAGGTTTCTGGTTCTTTTACACCTTCTACCACTGCAGCATTTGCATATTTTGCATTTGGTTTCTTCATTCGTGTTGATCTTCTAGGTGGATTTGATGTTGTTGCTGTATTGAATTCTTCACTTGGCTGGTCATGTATACCAGTTTGCCACGGGTTCTCTTTAATTTCACCATCAACATCAATTACTTCTTCTTGACTATCAGTGTTATCTTCATCTTTGTTCAACTGGATTCGAGCAATTTGCATTTCTTCTTTAAGCCCTTCTGAGTCTGGTAGTGATTGATGTTCTATGGACCACCATGAAGATGATTCATCAAACACAACATTTCTGGATGTGTAGCATTTTCCAGTAATTGGATCACAACATCTCCACCCTTTCCGTTGATTATCAAAACCAACAAAAATACACCTAACAACCTTCTTGTCCATCTTGCTGCGTAGATGATTAGGTATAAAAACATAACATACACATCCAAAAACTCGAAAATAGCTCACTGTGGGTTTCTTATTCCATAGCTTTTCAAATGGTGACTTGAAATCAAGCCTCTGCTGTGGAAGCTTGTTGATTACAAAAGCTGCAGTCTTCATTGCTTCTGCCCACCATCTACCTGGAACATTCTTTGCATGAAGCATACTTCGACAAGTCTCTGCTAAATGCCTGTTCTTCCTCTCAGCAATACCATTTTGCTGCGGGGTATTTGCACAGGTGAATTGATGATTAATTCTGCAATCTCTTAGATAGTAAGAGAATTCATCTGATATGTACTCTCCCCCATTGTCAGAACGTAGACAACATATTCTTTTATTGATCTCAGCTTCTGCCACCTCTTTGAACTCCTTGAATCTTGAGAGTGTCTCAGATTTTTCCTTCATAAAATAAACCCACACAAACTTTGAAAAATCGTCAATAAATGTTACCATGTATTTCAAGCCACTAACAGAAGCTTGCTTAACAGGTCCAAACACATCAGAATGAATGAGCTCTAATGGTCCCTTTGCTCTCCACTTCGATTCTTCATATGGCAGTTGATGTGCCTTGCCATATTGACAGCCTGCACAAGTTGCATCGAGCCTTACTTCAAGCTGAGGCAGACCCTTCAATGCAGACCTTCTCATCATCATGTTGAGTTTAGAAAAACTCACATGACTCAGTCTTTGATGCCATAGATCCACTGTCTCACTCTTCCTTGTCTTGTCTACATATGCTGTTTGTGCAGACATCACATACACTGATTCAAGCCTCTGCCCCTTTATCACTGGTTCATCTAGACTTTCAAGATCACGGTACACTTTAACATCTTGAGGACCAAATAGAACAAAGTGTTCTGAAGATGTTAATTGTGCCACTGACAAGAGGTTTTTCTTCATTCCAGGAACATGATAAACATTTTGTAGTGACACATCCTTGAGATTAAGTTGGGAAGAGACTACGGCATCCCCAACATGGGCTATAGCCAGCTTTGAATTGTTTGCTGTGACTACTACGTGTTTTCCCTTGTATTCCACCAGATTCTTCAATTTTTCTTTGTCACCTGTCATATGATTTGAGCAGCCTGAATCAATGATCCAGTCCTTTTCATAATCAATATGTTCAGGTGTTGTTACTGTGAAGGCTGCCTCTTTTACTTCAGTAAAGAATGCATGAGCATCCCATTCATCTTCTATTTTGAAGGTGACGGCATCATTCTCTACATGCTCCTTCCTCTGCATACACTCTTCTTCTTCTACTGCCGTGAAGAATGCATGAGCATCCCATTCATCTTCAATTTTGAAGGTAGCTGTATTACCTTCAACATGCTCCTTCTTTTGCCAACAGTCTTTTGCCATATGACCCTTCTTCCCACAGTTATAGCACTTCCCTTCAAATTTTCTTTTGATCCCGTAGCCCCTTGCTTCACTGGAATTTCTTTCTTCTCGATTGAACTTTGTTTTGTCTTCATTTCTTTTGGATCTGTCATTGGCATGTTTCTTTGGCTTCCATCTGCCTTTATGGACATAAAGTGCATCAACTTCACCCTTGAGTGCAACTTCTCCCATTTGTTTGGCTAGTGCTTCTTGACCAGCCAGCAGATTCTCAAACTCAACAAGTGATGGTTGAGTCTGCCATCCTTGTACTGCAGCAACAAAGCTTCTGAAATCTGGCCGCAAACCATGGATAATTATCCTTTTCATCCTGGTTTCACCAATTGGAGCTTCTGCATCCAATTCAGAAATTTCTCGACAAAGTGTCTTCACCTTGTGGAAAAACTGGGCAACAGTTAGTTCACGTTGAGCTATTGACAGCAGCTCACTCTCTAACAATTGAAGCTTTGTATCATTCTTCTTTGAGAATAAATCTGCAAACGTCTTCCAGGCTTCATGAGGATTGTTGGCATCCTGAATGTGTTCCAACACATCTTCTTCAATTGTTGTTTTCAAAGCAAACATTGCTTTGCCTGCTTTAATCTTCCACTTTCGTAATGCACCATTTGCATCCTCAGCCTCTGGTTGTGTAATTTCACAGCCATTCACAACTTCCCACAAATCCTGGCCCTGCATGTAAGACATCATGCACGTTGACCAAGTATTATAATTCTGGTTGTTGAGCTTCTTAATTCCCCCAATAACTTGAAGATCACCCATCTCACTCTTTTCTTTTCCTCACGTGTTTGACTCTCAAATATCAAATAAAACACTCTCTCTTGAACCCGACTCTGATACCAATTGTTGAACTTTTGATATTCAGAAAGACAAACAATTAAAGAAAGAAGAACACACTTTATTGATGGATAAGATTAATGCAGCAGCTACAAGCCTTTATATAGGCATTTTACTTAACAGACTTCCTACAAATAAGACACGGAATGACTATAAAATAGAAAGAATAAAACAACTGACTTTCCTAATCACACTGCAACAAATTCCTTGTGACTAGGATTATTCCTATTTTATTGGAAAACAAATTGACTAAACCAACATATCACTCTTGACTCAGTCACGGTCTGATGTTGATTAACTTTAACATTGTCTCCCAAAGCTTTTAATGCGTAATCTTGCATTAGAGATTTGAGAGATTTTGAAAGAGACAATCGGTCAAAATGCATCTTATTTTTTTTTTTTTAGAAGAGGTGATAGAGTTTTGTAGATTTAAAATGATTTCTAGAGAAAGGAAAAAGATTTTGGGAATGCAAAAATAAATATTACATGCTATTGGTTTTCCTAGGCCCAATTCCATGATATATTTATTTTCAGAATCTCTTTCTAAAATATCATTGTATCATCTTTAAAAAAGATATTTATTTAAATATCAAAGCATTTTTAAACTAAAAAAATACCAACTATCAATCCCTTTAATGTGGGAAAATAAATATAATTATTAGAATCAAGAGATTAACTAATTATTCAAGACAAAACTTATTTTCATACATGCTACTTGAATTTTTTGGTACATCTTCAATTTTAATATGCACTCTTTTTTTTTTCACAAATAATTTATTCTCTAATTTGTTAACATACAAAACTTCCTTATAAACTACTTCTTTTATGTATTTAAAGATTACTCCCGTAAAAAACTCTTCATTATTTTTTAGCCGTAGATCAAATACAACGTCCCAAATTGTAAATAACAAAAAATGAACCCTTAATCTCCATCCAAAACATAAAGACATCTCGAATTGAAAAATCTCAAAATCTCAGCGGCAACCCAAAGACCACAATATTGCAACACGATTCATTCTCTTGTAATATTCTCATTGATTTTGAATTTTTTTTTTTACTAGCAAAGGATCCCTTTGTTTTGATTTAATTTTAACTGAGTTTAGCCTTTTATGTTTCAATATTTTATACTTTTCTTGTTGAGCCTTTTCAAGAAATTATAAATGAACTTGGCTTTATATCTTTCTTAAATTTCATATATATTCCATATTCTTTTTTCATTTTCAACTGAAATAACTTTCAAAACAATCTTTTGATATATTTTTAAAATTAATCATGTCAAAAAATTAATATTGGAAATGATTGATCCTTTTGGAAGGAGTTTGAAACTCAAATATTAATAATAACAAGAAACGAAATTTTTGTTAATTTTGCTAAGGAAGGCAGTCAGAAGGAGCCGATTAATTAATTGACAAATGAAAGAAACATGAATGGGTCAATCAGTAAACAACAAAATTCAGTGAAGAAACTGATAGATGAGGGACAAAGATGAAAATGATAATGAAATTAAGACATCAAACAGTGGAGGAGTACGCAGAAGAAACAAGAATTTTGGAGTTTTAAGACATCAACTCATCTTATCAACAAGACAAGAAAAGACGAGAGAAAGGAAAGTGCTAGCTTGCTAAAAAAATGGCTGTCTCCGTCTCTGTTAACATGGTAACAACTTTTCCCCTGAACCACTTCTTCTTCTACGTGGTTCGTTATATATGAAAATATATAGAACTAATAACTCTGATTGATTGTATTGTCTGAAATGAAGAGAAACATACACATACAGTGGACTTTGCAGAAGCTAAGAAGAGAAACCCGGTTCCCATCATGGCTGAATACAAGTAGCAGAAAAAAATAATAAGCATTAAAGTTCCTTGTCTTTTCAACCCCACCAATGAACCCCTCCTCAAAGATGCTCTCAAGGTACTTGCTACCTTGTCTTCTACTTCATTTCTCCTGCTTTTTAAGTTGGCAAATTCTTACAAATTATTACATTAATTTCAAGTAAAGTATTTTTTAAATTCTTTCTTGCAAACTTAAAGTTGAGTTGGTTTGATATTTCAAATTTAAGTATATGTTTTATGAACAAGTAATTTAACGAATCATAACCCATTCAAATTAAAACCAAAAATCTATAAACCATAATATCATTAATTATTATGAATATTTTCGTATTAATACATGTTGCAATTACTTCATTGTTAAGCGTACGTACGTATTAAAAACTCAAGGAGTATATATATAGGAATAATGATATCAATCTCCAGTTGGCAAATTAAGTTCTTATATTTGTTCATTAACCTGATGGCGTTTCAAGAACCTATTAGTATACGCAAAATCTAGGTTATTGCAAGCAAACAAAACCATAAATGGAGAAGTATAAGATGTTCTTACAAATATATAAAAGAAAAGAAAGAAGATCAAACCTGGAACAGATCGTTCTATATAGCGGTGGTTTAGTGCCAATAAAAACAGATAATGGACTACTTCTGATGATGAAAACCTAAAGGAGGAGAGGATTAAAAACAAGTTCTTCATTGCTTTTGCATGGGTGCGAATATGCATGACCATTATGATCGAATATAAATGACTTCGAGAAGAATAAAACAAGTTTTTCATTACTTTTGCGCATGCATGGACTCCGTATACATGACTGTTTTTATTTTTTTTGAAATGTGATTTTTTACCCATCCAGGGAGCAGCAAAGTTTTAAAACCCGATTTCATGGTATGGGATAGGTCCGGGTTTCATCGGATCATTGTTTTTCTCTTCTTGACATATTTTCAAGTAGAAGAAATGTAACCTGGAGAAGCGAGAGCAAAAGGTAGGTGAACGAGGAAGCATAAGCAGCAGGGAACGCTGCTGCGTGTTTCCAAGCGTGCCTTTGCCTTGATCACCTTCTCTTGAATCATCCTGTCTCTCTACTTTAACAGCAACTACGGAGGCTGCTTCTTCTTCGTCAATGCTATATTTTCTCTGTTAAGTTCCATTTTTGATGCAGCCTCGTGGTGTTCCAGTGGAGCAAGTAACAAACACTTCAACAAGTGAGGAGTCCATTTGATAATGAAATAAATGGATGGATTTTTTCTTACTTTCTTGTATAAGGAAAAGAATGATCAAAGTCATTGAAAATTGAATGTTTGAAGAACATTTTGAGCAATTTGAAAATCGCTCCTTTCAACCGAGAGAGATGGTGCCGTTTTAGTGGGAAGCCGCCGTAATAAAACGACGTCGTTCCTATATTGAGAAGCCCCGGGACTCGTTTACGTGGCAAGACTCGATTGGCTCGTAAACCGGGCCTAAATATAAGTATGAATTGTTTTTTGTTTTTGTTTTTTTTTAAAAAGCCCATCCCTAAAAACCCAGCAAAATCTCTCTCTGTGCCTCCTCCTCCTCCTCCTCCAATCTTCACCTAGACAGTGTCGACGGCAGTTCCCCATTCGTGAAAAATCAAGCAATTCTCTCTCAATTTGTTTCTTACTGGCTTACGTAACTTCGCGGGACGATTTCTTGGAGCGATCCGTGCAGCCGGTTCCAATTCTGTACGTTACTTTCTCCCTACTTTTTTTTTCTTCATTAAATTGCCTTTTGTTTGGTTGCGTAGAAGAAAATTAGAGGAAACAGAGCCAATTTCTATTCCTATTTCATGATTTCCCTCTTGGGCTTGACGTATTAGTAACGCATCGTAGTAGTGTAGTAGATGAAGAAGAAGTTTTGTTTTTTTTTTTTTCCTAGGACCGAGTTATTTAATTCTATTTTCTCCTTTATTTAACAAATTTTACTCATTTTCTGTAACATATCCGTTATTTTTATTCTTAAAAAAACAAGATAATTGTTTGGGAGTTATAACAACTATTATGAATTGATTTGATTTCAGGTTTTTGTAAAATCACATCTTTTTTAGTTTTCGTCTCTTTACATGTAAAGCCTTAAATATTGTTTTCTGATGCTGAAAGGAAAGAAGGAATTTAAGGTTTTTCTTTTTTTTTCCAAGTATGAGGCCATTTACTATGCTGCATATAATTTGTACAGTTAATATCCGTCTTGAATATATTGGATCAAATCAATAGCTTTAGTTTTAGTTTCAATAAAGGGATTGATTTGATTCAATTTACATAGAGGATTTGCTATCAAATGTAAAAATAGAAGGATCTTGCTTGATTTTTGGTTTGCCTGTGCATGATTGTGGGATCTCACTGTATCCAATGTTGTGGGTGCATTGAAAAGATCACACATATTTTTCCAATTGTAAGAACAAAATATTATTGGTACTTAGTAATGTTAAAAATGATCTCATACATCTTTAATCTAAGTTTCATACTTGTATTGTTGGTACTTCCAGATTCACATATATTAACTGCACGTCACAAGTGTTTTTTACTTGAAAATGCATCAAAATGATTTTTTTTTTATTTTTGAAATCAGCTAGTCAAAATCACGAAAAACATTTAAGAAAAGCATCAATTTGATGTTTTTTCAAAGTAAACACACTTTTAAAAAGCACCCAAAAGTAGTAGTTGCCGCACTCCCAAACGGGTTCTAAAACTTGAATTGAAAAAGGATGCAATATAGAATGGAAAGACCAATAATTTTGTCCCCTTCAAGTAAGATAGTACTATACTGTTAGTGAATTCGCACTCACATGACTATACAGCCAATGCATAATTTGAGCAAAGTTGGCCCAATATAGAAGGGAATATTCCATAAAGGTTTTAAATCATAGGTTAATTCATGAAAATAAAATTTTTATATATTTTTTTAAATGTAAAAGAATGGGGAAGCCATGATAAATAAAAATTTTATACATGACTAAATAAAGTTGTTCAATACTAATATAAATAAGTTCTGTTGGGTCACAATATTTTTTATTTTTTTAGGTAAATAAAGCTATTTTAGAAGAAATTTAAAATTTAGCTATATACGTGGGTGTCAAATATTGGAGTAAACTAATTTTATTTATTTTACTAGTTGGTCTCTCTGCTTTCTTCCCCCCTCAAAATGGCAACACCACCTGTACTACCGCAACCCTCAACCAACTTCGAAGCAAATCCTCCTCCAATGGGGCCAACACCGCCGCAGCAGCCACCAGGAACAGACATGACAGGGATATGCTTTAGGGACCAGCTTTGGCTAAACACATATCCTCTCGATCGAAATTTAGTCTTTGATTACTTTGCTTTGTCCCCTTTCTATGATTGGACTTGTAATAACGAGCAGCTTCGGTCGCAATCCATTCACCCTCTTGATCTCTCCCACTTATTGTAAGTACTTATAATTCAATTGGGTATCATTGATTTTCATATTTTAGTGTGTAGATTTTGCTAATTTGGATGAATGAACTTGCTATTTTTTTTTTTTTTGTAAGGAAGATGACAGGCACAGAGTATATGTTGAGTGAAGTGATGGAGCCACATTTGTTTGTTTTTCGAAAACAGAAGAGGGATAGTGCAGAGAAAGTTACCCCAATGTTGACTTATTATGTGTTGGATGGGTCAATATACCAAGCACCACAGCTTTGCAGTGTGTTTGCAGCTCGAGTTGTGAGTCTTTTTGTGCTATTTTTCTTTTGGGTGTTTGTGATTTGCCCACAATAACATTACCATTAGCTCATTCATGATTGATTTATATAGGATTTGCATATTAAACATGGTTATAGGAATAATTTCTTGAAAGAAAAGACGAGTCCTTTTGGTTCAAAGAAGTTTAGAGTTAAATTCATTGCATCCCATGTAGCACATTCAGGGAGGAAGTGTTAAAATGAAATAGAATCTGATGTAGGATGTATAGATAATGTTATTCTTTGTGATCCAAGTTTGGCTGGAAAGCATATTCATAGATTGTACTCTCTTCAAATGATTAAAGTATTAATGGTTGGATGAGATAATGTAGCAAGATGATATAATGTTGTTGTTTACACAACATAATCCCGGAGAGTGTTTGGGATTGCAGTTGAATCACGTTTCTAAAAAAATGAAAACTTCAATTTTTTTTTTTTCATTTTGATATGCTGATATCAAAAATAAATTTAAAAAAATAAAAAAATATTATTTTGATACATTCCTAATAAAAAGCACTTTGAAATGTAATCTCTACCACATTCCCAAAACGTGCTTAGTCTTAAGTAAGTGTACCCATATGGCAGGGACGGGCTTTGTATTATATATCAAAGGCTTTTGGAACTGCTGCATCAAAGTTGGAGAAGATTGGATACGGTATTGAACTACCACTCACCTTTTCTCTTTTATCTCATAGTGATCAGATTAGTTTTGTTATTGAAGGTTATATATCATGTTTTCAGTTTGAATGAAATGCATCCCTGGGTTGTCTTTTGGAGGGTTTTTTTTTTTCCCAAGTAATTGACAGCTTGTTTTGTTTGTTTCAAAATGAAGTTTCAGTGTTGATATTTCACATTATCAGATTTGATGATTTCCATCTGAATAATTTGTGGGGTTTTCACATGAATAAATGAGTTATGTATTTGAAGTAGCATTCTCTATGAGATGACTCTGTTTTTTGCAGCATTATATCTAGTCAGTTTGGTTTGCAAAATTGGTGCCATTTCCCATCTTCCTATCAATTTTAGTTACCATGGTAGTATTTTCTCACGACACTTGACACTGTTCACCAAATATTCCAATTTGCTGGATGATTGATTAACTAATTTGCAGATTGTTCACTAAAGGTTGATATTTTTCTTATAACACAGCTTATATATACTAAATTCATAATTTACATCAATTTTAACCAATTTCTAAAGCAGTGTAGATGCATAACCCCTACCTGCAAAACAACCTGTAATACTGGTCATTGCAACCTGCATTTTCATTTAGAGTGTTTTGTATGGTGCATGAAAAGTCAACCCATACCTTTTGTATCCGTAATGCTCTCCAGACAATGGGAGATGATAGAATTTTTTTATTACAAGTGTTGTCTACTACGTTTCCCAATTCTGACTGGAATTCCATATGAACTAATTTTTTTGGCCTTGGTCTATTGGCACCCCTAACTCCAAGGGTGATAGTGCTGAACAGAAAGCTATTCCTATTTTTTGTGTGTGCTCTTCTGTAATAGGTTTTATTGTGGCCCTTCTTTGACATCATTATCATGTTCGAGTTCATTATTTTAATTCTTATGTGATTTCTGATGCAGTTGATTCTGAAAATGCTGGTGCTGCTTCTGAATCAAAGACTGGTAAAGAAGTAATTGACTTCAAGGAAGTTAAGCGAATAGATCATATTCTTGCCTCCTTACAGCGCAAGGTAACTTTTGACATCTCTGACCAAAATGTGTTGTCCTATAATAAAAGATAATACAAGTATAGGACAAGAAAATGTCCATTATTGTTAAAAGTTAGCACATCATGGCTTTATGTACAGCCATGATTCTTTGTGATGATTTGGCCCTGACAATTATTGCATCCGTAATGATGAAAAATGCATGCTTATAAAGCTTTTATTTTCATGGCGTTCTTGTTGTTATTTGTTGTTTACTTCCTTGTCCAATCACCCATCATTGCTTACTTTAGCACCAGATCTGAGGGTTGTGAAATGATATTAGATACCAATTGATGATTTCGTTCTTTCCTTTTATTTTCTTTGCAGTTACCACCAGCCCCTCCGCCACCATCTTTTCCTGAAGGCTATGTACCCCAACCAACTACAGAAGAAGAGAAAGGCCCCGAAACCCAACAAGGAGGAGAGCCACAACTTCCTCCTGTTGATCCGATCATTGATCAAGGTCCTGCCAAAAGAATGAAATTCTGAAAGTGGTCTTTTCTTTATTTCAGCAGATAATCAAGTAAAGTAGAGAGCAGAAGCCATCATGTCGAAGATGATAGGAGATGTCTTCAGTGGAAGAAGCTCTCCAACCATCTTTTTATGCCTTTTAATCTGATCTGACATGCCATTTGGATCGTAAGTTACTGTTTAACAACATAACATAATACTAATTATGTAATTTGAGTATGCTGTTTAAATTCAAACCAGTTTCCCTCGCTATACATAATAAAACTAAGGTTTCCTCAAATTCTGGGCTGGCTAAAAGAAACGTTCTTCCCGTGGTAGAGGGATGTATAACAGTACCACAAAGGTGGTCCGGTGGTATATAACTTTCTGAAGCGAATGAATTTTAGTTATGGTATGAGAACAAGTAGATGTGAGCATGTTGCTGGGGATTGACATCACTCGTCAGGGCCGAGCGTGTTTGGATGTTGCACTAGCAGATGCTTGCCATGTTGTGGACAAATTTTTCTTGTCCAAAGCAAGTTACAGGGTGCTGTGATGCCAGGATAAAAAAAAAAAATGGTAGAAGTATTAGAGTTGAAAGGTAATAAGTTGTCGAGTACGGAAAATAACAAGATTATTAAGCTCTTGTCGGATGATGATCCAACATAAAGGTCTCTAAATTTGACTAGGTTAATATCTTCAGGTTTTAGTAAGTTAATTTTGAAAACTCTTAACTTGATGTTTTTTGTATTGTTGTTTTAAATTCTTGTTTATTTAATAAAAAAAAATACTCAAAATTTGGAATATTTTTTAAATTGTAAGCATTGTTTAAAATAAAACATTAAGAAAAATCATTGTGCCTTTGCACTTGTGAAAAAAATAAACAGACAACTGGTATAATTTTTTTAATTAAAAAAACCATTTTGCAATTATTTTTTTATTAAAAAACACCTTGAAGACCTAAGTAAACTCATTTATGGCATTAAATAACCTAAAAATATGTTGAAAAAACAAAAATCAACTTGAATTAATAAATAAATAAAAAATTGAGTCAAGATTTACCTTCTTGGGTGAGATGAAGGTCAAAGAACACCCAGTTAAACTCTTCTCATTAAATTAAACTCATTGATAACAAGATCAACTTTTTTATGTCAAAATCAATGACAATCGACACTTTCTCTCTCTTCATCATTTTTCAACCAACATTATCTCTTCTGATTCCAACCTTGGAATTGAAACACAGAAAATAAACTTTTATATAAAAATGAGCTTACAACTAGTCTGGGCATGTTCTTTGTATTTTTGGGAAGAATAATGCCTTAAACCCTTGATTCAAACCAGTTTTGATCCATTTATTTGCCTATAACCCTTTTTTATGCTTGATTAATAAATACTTTAGGGTTTATTTGCATCAATAACAAGTTTTGATAGATTTTAATCATAGGGTTTTGGTTTTGAACTAAAATCTATTTTGACAAAATTATGATATTTAAGTAATAATTGAAGTAAATGGATGCTATATTATTGATCCTTACATGATTTTCAACGTGTATGTGTCTTTTTTACAATATCTGGTCTATTTTGGGTTTCACGTTTAGGTTTTGGTATTTTTCATGTTTTTTATTTTTTGGTGTTTGGTTTGTTTTGTTCAAGAATTTTTGATTTTTTGTGTTTTTTAGGTGTTTAATATTTTTTTGACTTTGGCTTTATTTTGGGTTGTTTTTAGGTTAAATCAGGATTTTGGGTTTGGTTTATAATAGAATAAAAATTTTTAGGTCAACCTAATCAAGTCAAAATTAGGTTACAGGTTTAAGACCTTGTTTGGTTTGCCATGTTTTTTTGTTAAAGGTTTTTTGTTGTTTAATGGTGTGTTTGACAAACCTATTTAGACATATTTTGGTGGTTTTATTAAAAGGAGAAATGAGTTTCTTGCCAAACAAAGCTTAAAAATATATATTTTCTTTTTTCTTGCATATAACCAAATTCTAAAATTTTCATGCATATTTTTTATTTAAAAATTGTATTTTTATCATACTTTGAAAAAATATATATAAGAATTAGCAAAAAATATCATAACTAGTTTATGATTATCCGTTAGAACTTGATCAATATTTCATAAACACATAAAAAATTTATTTTGTTTCTTTTTAATATACAAGATCATAAACTTATATATAAGATGTATTTTAGATATTAAATAAGAAAACAATTCATTTTTTTAATGTTTTTGCATTAGAACAATTAGATTTTAATTTGATAAGATAAAGACCTCCTTATTAAGGAGAACTTTTCTTAAACTCTAGATAAACAAACAGTTAGAAAAAACAATCAGTTAGGGTTCATAAGAATTAAAATATTAAGTGGTGACTCCCATTTTCTTTTTTTACTGATAAAAGACAAGAATTTCTTGTTTTTTCCACTCATATTATTCTCAATAATCTCGATTCAGAAGAATGATCACTGCAATGCCACACACGTGTGACAATCTCCATGTTAGACACATATGATGGTGTTATATTGTTCCTAAGTCAAAGAAAAACAAGTCTAAGATATGGATAAAGAAATATTAGTTCAAACAATATACAAAAAGTTTACAATAAACATCTCATCTTGATTATCAACAAACTATCACATCCTTTTCTGCATATCTTCCCTCCATATATGCGTTTTCATATACAACTCCATCAGAGTAGGCTTGCCCTAAGATGTTTAGACTGTAAAATAAATCAATACTTAAACCTTATCACAAATAATAGCCACCATTTAAAGAAAAAAAATTTAAAATAAAACAAGCTATTACCAAGCACTTTGCATGATTAGTGAAAGGAAATGACCCGCTAATATGCTTGTTAACAATACCATGGGTCTCTTTATTCTGTTTAAGGACCCATTTCGTGAGCGTATTTTAAAAACAACTAACATGAAGAACTCTACATATCTATTCTAATTACTCTATGTGATGTGAGAAGGTCTATAATTCTTCCAAACATCAAAGTCATCTTACTCCACACATCTCATATCATATTTGTACGCATCATACAAGAAATCACACAACCTAATTAAAAAATTCATTAAACTAAAATTTTTTGCAAAATAGAGATTATTATTATACAAAAAAACATATATGTCACACATTAATACTTATCTAATTGAGTGATTAGATGATGAATATATTTTTAAAAGATGTATGATACAACATAACAAAAACTCTATTTTTTTTTTAAAAAAGAAGCTGATATCAATTGACGAATTTATTGAATTATGCTATTAGTCTGCAAGTTGTTAATTAGATATCATTTTAAACTTAACGGGTTTAATTTCTACTTCAAGAATTTCTACACTTTTGTTGGCTTAACAAAATCTTGAAAGCCTTACTTGATTAGTGCCTTTAAATGCAAGTCAAGCGTTTTTATACTTGCTGACTTTGACGATAATATTAAGTTGCTGTTATATATACATATATAAGAAATTGATGAGTTGCATAGCAAAAAAGGAAATTAAGGGTAATAGCTTGGCTACGAGTCTTGTTTGAGGTGGATAGTGCTCGTGAAGCATGCATCAACTCTTTTTGAATGGTAGTGACAGACAAACACCCCTTTATCTTATGTCTTTTTTCTTCATAGAAAGGCTGTGACCATTGCATAATTTGTCCTCATGAATTGAACTCCCATATGTGTTAGGCCCCAAAATGCTTTGTTGTTTTCAGTATTTTTGTTTCCCAGCTAACATTAATGTGACAAATAGGCCGGCGAAATGAGTGCATGATGATGGTGGGAGGGAGGAAGAGCAGAATATGGACACATGTTCATGAGATAAATGGGAAGTTGAGCCTCCCACTTGCTAAAACGGGCAAGTAGCTCTTGCTAGAGCTAGACTCATGTGGCCAAGTGGAATAAAGTTCAGAGGTGTCATCCACACATTCACAGTGAATAGAGATGGCAACATCCGTGCATTTGGCCATATCCTTCTGAGCTTTTAAACCTCGACGACTCAGGCTGGCTGGCTGGCTGGCTAGGGTTGTGATGATCATCGATCATTCTCTATTGACCAGGTGGAGGCATGCATACGTGCGACACTTGTCTTCTGATTATTGTTCATGCATGCTTGTGACTTGTGAGAATTGATCTCGTCTCCCTTCCAATTAATCAGGAGCCATGCACCCAGCCTACCCTATTGGGTCATAATTCCTTGCCATGTGTCACACTTTGGTCCCTTCTGCCCTGCCCACAGCTAGCCCAAGTGAAGGATCCCAAAACCATGTTTCCATTTTTCTAAAGGAGTGCACGACGTGTCAAGAAGTCGGTCGTTTCACGATATCACGATGTATGTATATATATATATATATATGTATGATGCAGACTGCATTAGCTTAGTGAAGAGGACACAAAGTAATTGCATTTATTATTGATATTATTATAATTTGTTTGCATTATCAAATAGAGAGAGCCATAATATATGAGGTAGGAGATCTCATAATTAATAAAAACCATGCAGCACCCAATTTCCTAACATGGAAGTAAACTATATATTTTCCAAGCACATTAATGATCCATGCAAACCTTATCACCAATATTTTAATTTCTTACTTGGCAGGGGGGACTTGTATAGTTAATTAATTATGACAAGTCAATGTATATTAGTACCAGCTCTATGCATAGTCTACTTAATGCATGATGACCATAGTTTCTTTTAGGCAGCAAGTCAATACATATCCACCAATAGACTGGTTAATAGGTTGTGGAAAAGCAACCGCTGAGCAGAGCGAAGCAGCAGGTAAATGTTTATAATTTAGATTTATTTATTTATTTTAAAAATTTTGAATTGAATCCATTTATGTATAAAACTATTAAATATTACTAGAAAGGTTGGGGTTAAACACAATTTCAACTAGTGATCACCGCATTAGCAAGGGGCAGAGTGCACCGAGGGAGAACATTCTTTGGGATTATATAGTTAAATAATTAAGGGTTAACTTATTCATTAATTAAGATGATGATGGCGATGATAAAATGATAACGAACACTATATATATAACTTTATATGCTTGCCGTCATGCTTTAATTATTATTATTATTATTATTATTGTATCTCATCATGCATGGTTTCAACAACCTTTTGATCCTTTTGTCTTGTTATTATTATTACTATGGCAAAATTCAAAGATTCAAACTAAGTGAATTTGGTTTTGTCCGCATTAATTGCTTCCTCTAATCTTCTTCGAGATATTTGATTGGCTTTATCTCAACAGACACTTACTGTACAGGAAATGTCAATCAACGATCGATTCTTAACATCCTCTTCCTTACATTGAATTAAGAGGTTAGGGTTGATCAAAGAAGATATTTAGGTTTGTCGGCTAATGTTTCAATATAATATACATAAATTACTTGGTTAAAAAGATATTATATACATAGAAAATAGACATGTTTCTTGAATAATTCAGAGTATATTTTTGTTATTTTAAAACACGAATATGTAAGCATGTCTTAAGATTTTTTATATTTTCTACCTTTTTTTTTTGGTATAACCAAGGGTATTTTGAGCACCGGCTCAGACTAATCCCTTTTCGCACCGGGTGGTAAGTGCTTCCCAAAGAGTCGGCTGCAGACGAAGAGAGGGGTCGAACCCCAGACCTCGTAAGCGACGAGAGTGTGCCTAACCACTCCGCCAGGACCCATGGGTATATTTTCTACCTCTAAACAGTAAACAAATATTATTTTAAAATGTTAAAATCTAAAATCTCAATAAATTGATAAAAAAAAGAAGAAGATAGAATTCCACTGGAATAAAAAATTGTGCCTTTACAATCAAGTCTCTATCGATCCCACTGATTTTTAAATAAGTTCTTAATATAATTAAAATAGTGCATTTTAAATATTTTTTTTTTCTAGTGATGTATTTTGGAATTAAGTGCAGTTTGTTTCTGCATTTCAAAAACATTTTAAAAAAAATTTAAATTTTTTTTATTAACTTCAAATTAATATGTTTTTAGTATTTTTAAATTATTTTGATGTGCTGATGTCAAAAATAATTTTTAAAGCATGAAAAAAAAATTATTAACATATATTTTATCACGAAAAGTTATTTAAAAAATAACTACAATTATATTATATATTAAACAAGCTCTAAAAGCCAAGGTACTACACGAGGAACATTAACATTTCACTTACCACCTCAACCAAAACTTAAGGACAAAAAACTCATTTATAAAATTCAGTTTTATTTGTTCTAAGGTTGTAAAAATATTTTTTTAACACAACACTTAAAACACAATAAACTTGGATTGTAAAATTAAATAATAAAATCATAAATATTTTTTAACTAATTATAGATCTTAATAAAAGTTTAAAAAGTACTGTGTGATCGAGAGAAAATTAAAAGAAAGAATGGAAAAATATTTGATTCTATTTTGAATCTTAAAGTGAACAAAATATGATATTTTGTACGAAGTTAAAATCTTTTTTACTTTAGGTAATGTTTGGTTTACATTGATGGTGGAAAATAGAATAATTTTGCTAATTGATTTTAGGGAAGCCAAGAATATTAAACAAAATAATAAAACGAGATTGATCTATTCTATTTTTATCAATCTTGTGTGAACCAAAAATGACCCTTTTGTTTAAGGATTATATCTCTCTCTCTCTCTTTTTTATGAATATATGATACTATCTATTTTTGCTTGATATTACAATGGGTCCCATAGGATAATATCAAAAGCCAAACTTGGTCTATTTAAAACACTTTGGTGACTGATACAATTCTATTTACTTTATAAGAAAAATAAGACTCATATAACTATTTTTGTGCCAGGACCAGCTACTTCACTCCTATTAACCCCGAGGTTAACTCTTCGGTTGCTATCCTTTTACCCTAAATCAAACCCCAGTAACTGTTTGGTATCCTCAAAACAATAACAAAACCTTATGTCATACCTCAGAAGTTCCTGCATCTATTGCAATGTTCAGGTTTGCTTTGTCAGGGTTCTTTTTCAGTGTAATTTTTGGAGCTGTACAGTCCAATGAGAGTGCAAAAGTAGAGTTTTTGGAGAAGGAGAAGGGTGAAATTGAGAATAAAGGTGGAGAATTTAGAAGTCAACAATAATATTTATACTTTTTATGAACTTGTAAATCATGAATTTGCACAATTTTGACCGAATTTAATGATTTTAAACGAGTTAAGTTATTTTTACTAGTTTTTAAATTTTTAATACATATTTTCAAGTTAAATATTTATTGACTTGTAAATACGATTTTAACAACAATAATTTGCTCTTTTAACTAAAATGTGATGAATTATTTTAATATGTGTTTGATAGTGTAATATCTTTATAAATTATAGTTTATTAATTGTTTTTTTTTTAAATTAAAATTTTAAGAGAGAGTTTTCAATTTATTTTATATAAAATTGTGATATATATTAATTAATTAAATATTTTTAAAGTTATAATCGAACAAAATACAATTTTAATCGCACCCTGCTACAATCCAAGCTTACCTTAATAATCAAAATGTAGAACATCTCATCTCATCTCATTTTATTTTTGTTAAAGAGTTGAAAGACTAGTAACGTGAGAATGATTGAGAAAGACATTCTTACCTATTATATTTTTTATCTTGGGATCTCAAAATGTTTGTATCAAAGCACAAGAAGAGAAGAGAAGTGAAGTTGAGGTTCAAGCATGGAGGGACAAAGAGCCAAAAGTTGAGAAAGCTTTAGGGGGTGTTGGGGTGCCCGTGTTAGGCGCCAATCAAGCACATACACACACACAGTTGCCACCATAAAAAAGGCAAACACTCTCTTTACTAGCTAACAATAACAATAAATCCTCTTTATATATATATAAACAGAAAGTTTTTACTCTTTGTTCTAAACAAATCAACAAATTTTCTTTCGAACCTTCTAAACTTAACAACTCTCTCTTCCTTTTCTCTTTCTCGAATTTTTATTTCTTATTAGAGAATTTAGCCTTGTTTTGTTAAAGTTCTTCGTTCTTGATCCTTGATTTTTGACTCCCTTTTTCCCTCTCTATATCTGGCTTCACTTTTAGTTCAGTTGTGACTTTCTGTTACTACAAGTATAAAAAGCTTTGATGGTAAGACAGTTCTCTCTCTCTCTTTCTTTAGTATGTTTTCAATTTACTTGTTGAAAATGGCGCCTTTTCCTTTTGGGTTGTTTTGTTTCGTTGCTTGGAGATGATAGCAACGAACATGTGCAAAAAGTTTGTTTCTTGTAGTCTTGAAATTCTATGATGTATTTTCTTGTCAAATTTAGCTAACTTTCAAAAAGCTGTTGAATTGGGCACAAATGGGTTTTGGGCATTTGTTTGCTTTGTTGAAGTTTGGACCTTTAATCTTATTGATTTCAAGTACAGCGGAAAAGGATAAAAAAAAGGGGATGTCTTTACTTTGCTTCATGGGTTTTAGGTTGCTTGTTTTTGTTTTAAAACTGATTTTGGAGACACTTTACTCACAATCTTTGTCCAGTTTTCTACTGTTGTAATAATTAATTTAATGGAATTCATTTGCATTTTTTTCATGTTCATTTTCCAATCCTACGAGTTATTTTCGATTTGCTTGCTACCAACCTACCATTTTGTTTGGGTTGCTGCTTCTTCTGCAAGGCTATTTCAATTCTGTTTGAACCCAATTGCCCTTTTCCTTCACATTTCTCTTTTAAAGTTTTATTTCATGTGTGATGGGAAAAAGCACATCACTTTTTCCCTTTATAAGTTATAGTTGTTGCAAAACACTTTTGCGTTTTTCCTTTTATCAGAATGGGGAAGATAGTGAATTATGTTGTGTCATGCTTTTCTTGTGATTCAGTTACTTTTATTGGTTTCGTCTTTTTATTGACTCTTTCTCTCATTGAATTCTTATCTCCCTTTTCTGTGCAGAAATTACTTGAAGTTTTGACCAGTTTTCCAATCTTCTAATTGGGGACCAGGTGACTTAATCTATCTCTTATTGATATTATATGTAGATTGAAATTTTTAACTACAAACAATCTTTTTCAAAAGCTTTTGGAGAGTTCTAGCAAGAGTTATTTGAAGACTGCTCGTGAGTGACCTACTTCTTGTGCTTTGTTGGTTGGGAAATTTAATTACTTCATTTGTGGCTCGTTTACTGCTAATCCTCCACTTTTCCTTGTGATTGCTGTCTGCATTCTATGAAACTAATTGCGTCCTTCATCCTTCGTACAATTTCATGCCACCGGAATCAATACCCTTATTGTGTTATGAATCACTGTTTTCCTTGCAAGAGGGATCATTTTTGCCGAACAACTTATTTGTACCGCAGTAACTGACTTTCTGTTCCTTGAATTCGTGTGTACAGTAACTATTAGGATATGGGATGTCTGGTGTCTACCCCGCAGGATTCAGGTGGAAATAGAAGGAGACCGGGGAGTATAGGGGAACTTTCTGTTTATGTACCTGGTTTTCGGATACCAAAGCCTGTTGATTTCTCTCTGCCACTTGGTGATCAATTGCCTAAGAATTTAATGGAACGCTTATCTGCTTTGAGAACTCGTGTTGTTGTTATGGTTGGCCAAGAAGCACCAACAGTTTCAAGAACAAGGAGAAAAAGTGCTACACAACATGGTAGGTTGTAATAATACCAGTGCAGATTGATAGATCAGCAATAGGTGAAGTTGTTTGAATTTCAATGTTATTTGTTGTCTGCAGGAGGTTCAACATTGGCCGATCTTCACCAGGCTCTTCAAGACTACTTGCCTGTTCTGTTGGGATTAGTTAAAGATGGAAGCCAGCTACAACACAATGTGCAATTTGCGTGGATGAATCAGGAAGATGAAGCAGAGGTGGGTGGGATTGTGCTCTAGCTCATCTATTTACTATTGGTTGAAATATTCTGTTTTATGGTTTGCACTTCCTTCTGAGATGGAGAATTATTGATTTGATATGTACTTTGGAATTTTGTAGGAAACAGCCATTTCTAATGCATGGTATGAGGTGTTGTCAGTTTTGCATTTGATGGCGATGCTATCATTATCACAGGCCAACTTGTTACTTCTTCCAAGAACATCTTGTGATGGTTATCAGCCAAAAGTATCGGAAGGTAGTTGTTTTCTATAAACTTTATGTGAATCAAGTGATGAAGATTGTTGTGTGTGACATTTCTTAATAATTTTATTTCTAGAATTGAAAACTCATTTGGCAAACATAAGGTCTTGTCCTTGTCCAGCAGTTTGGAGAGTAATTGCTGGGTCAGAAGCCATTTATGATATTTCTTATACTGTCTATCTGGATCTTGACTATAATTGCATACTCGGTGTAATTTGTTTTAATATATACAAAAAGGAGAGATTGATTGGCGTGGCGGACAGGGGTGTTGATCCAATTAGTGACAGAAATGTTGGTGACAGTTTAGTTCATAAATATGCTTTTCAGAATCTACTGTCCTAATTAAGTATGGGCATGCAATTAGAACAGCAGGATATTTCTTATGCATTTCAGCATATAGCCTCCAATCAATTAACCATCCATCTAATTTGAAGACCACATTTAAAGAGTATACTTAATTTGAGTAATAGATAGAGGGGTGTGAAATGAAACCTAAAAAACTTAATTGCTCCAACTCAATATGCCATATGAGATTGAAAGACCAAATACCATTCTTCACTTTTGGTCTTACAAGTGCATGGTCCTAGATGGGCAAATTTGGTGATATTTCTATCCTTTAGCATCTGTGTGATATATATATATTGTTTAGATTTTTTGTATTTTATAAGCAATATTTTTTAATAATACAATTTCTAAACCAGGGAAGATTGCTTCGACTTTGATAGTAATTTGAAAACCACAGTGAATTGGGAATGTTACCTTGTTTGGAAGGAGTTTTCCATGTGTTTGAGAAGGCTGCGTCAATGATTCAGAAATATATCTTGCTAGTTGATCTAATCATATTTGATGTAGATGAATTCATGCACATATGCTCAGTTGTTACTTTTTACTATGCTTCAGATTGGATCTCCACTCATCCTGTTACAAAAGTTTAATTTTGCTCCTTTATTTTTGTGAGTCTGTCACAGAGAATAGGCGAGCATCAGTTGATATTTTCTTGAAGGCTGCAGGGTATCTGGATTGTGCTGTTCGGCATGTGCTTCCACAATTTCCTACTTCACTAAGGTTTGCATAGCTGAAGGACTTATCAAGAGTGGAATTGCTCATGTTTCATTATATTTATCTTCATTGCATATCCAATCTGACTTGAATAACTATTGCTTCCAGGGAAGATTTACCTGTGGACCTTGCAGAAGGTGTTCTTAGAGCACTTTGCCTTCAAGCATTGGGACAGGTAGTGACTTATTTTCCTTTATGGTTTTGTTTGATGAAGTCAGAAATTCTGTCCATGGTATCCTTGACATGTATGAATGGCGGTTGCACATGGAGACTATCTAGAAGATTTTAGATGAAACTTTCTCTTTTTACATCTTTCTTGATTACCAATACATAAGTTGGCTACCCACTAACTGATATCAATCATTTTCTTGCATTGTTGATATATATGACTCCAACCCTTCTTTTTAGGCTTGTAGCACATAAAGGACATATTAGGAGCAAGAAACTTCTTTGGGCAGTAAAATTGCGATGATGATTTGTTGGAAAAACCCCTTTTAGCAGCTGACATGTTCAGAATGATTAAGATTTCCACCTTCCCCTCTTTTTGTTTGGAGTTGTCTCTTTGAGCTGCTAATTCATATAGACAGAATTCTCTTTTTATTCTTTCAGAATGATTAAGATTTCCACCTTCCCCTCTTTTTGTTTTCAGATCACCTCCTTTTCTTGTCTCCCTCTGTTTTGGTTAAATATTCTTTTTACTGTCTTATGGTCTTTCTATTCTTTCCATCTGATGCAGGGTGTTGATATCCAATTAGGAATGGCAATCGATAGTGCCAAAGCTACTCTTGCAGTGAAGCGAAGGCTTGCTTGTGAGATGGTAAAGTACTGGCAGCAGGTATGAGGGAACTAACTGTGTTCATCCTGACAAACAAATAAATTATAAACTCAATTTTTGTACAAACAACAGTTGTGTATTGATTACAAATGGCTCCCTTGTAGCTTCATCTTCCTTTTTCTTTATTGTTTTCTTGACAGGCTCAAGATAATATAATGAACCTTCCATTAGCAAATGGTTGGGGGGAAAAGCACCGGCTCTTCATAAAGTGGAAATATGTGGAGGCAAAGGTATGCAAAAATTGCTTTCATTTCTTTGTTTCCTCTCTGTATTTTGTCATCATTCACATTAGACGCTGTCCTTCCTGTTGCTTTCAGATCTTAAAACTATGAAAATGAAAGTGTGTATTCTCCCAATGCAATATTGCACAGAAAACATGAACTAGTAATAATTGAACCAACCATCTAATTCGCAGCATTTGATTGGCATTGGAATAGGGATATTAATGCTGCCTTAAACACAATGAACTTAACTAGCTTCCTTTCTTCTTCTTACCCTACTTCTTTGCTTCCCATTCTCACCTTTTTCCACATCAATGATCAATTGATTGGTAAAACAAGCTGAATTGCACTCAAGAAACTGTGCTTGCTGTAACAACTCTCAAATTGCCCTTGACCTTTAATCTCATGACAGCCTGACATATTTTCTCCTGATTCTTGAGCGCTTAACAAATGGTTTTGATCAAAACTGATCAGTAACACCTAACCATCTTGTCCACTCAGAATCGTCCAACACACACACACACACGGGCTCGTGCACACAAGAGCAACCAGAGAACAAAAATAATTTCCCACAGCGTGAGACTTATTGCAATTTGGATCAGCAGGCTGAAATGGTTTAACATGTTCTCACTGTTGACTTTTCTAGCCATCTACTTGTTGGCTCTTACTTTGTTGCTCATTCCCTGCTGTAATTAGATAATATGTTTTCTTGTGTTTATTTTAAAATCCTTTCTATTGTATTTTCCTTTTCATAGCTATCAATCAAAATCACCTTTCTTGTAGTAATATTTTTTCACCAAACCAGGCTGCAGCATACTATTATCATGGTTTAATCCTTGATGAAGGGAACACAGAAAAGTCTCATGGGATGGCTGTAGCTGCTTTGCAAGCTGCAGATGAGTATTTTAAAGAAAGTAAACGATCATGTGAGGCATTCAATGCAGCTTCTCCTTTGTCAAGGTAATGCATCTACCGAAGTCCATCCAGCTCATTACCTTCATAACTTGCCTTTCCGTGACGAGCAATGCTGTGGATGCTTTCTCATTTTATTTTATGGTCTAGTTTGTTTGTTGTCCCCCCCCCCCCCCCTCATAATCTCAATATAATGCAAGTTGTTAGGGGATCTTAATCTTCACTAAAAGAAAGCAGAAACGAATTCATTTTTTCTTGATCTCATTGCATGCTACAAGGAAGTCTATGATACCATTCAAAAAAACAAACCGTTGCTAGGATTCATAGCTGTTAATGCTTCAGCGTCTTGGCATGTCTATGGAATTGTTAACGCTCTACCTTGTTGTTTCCATGGGCCTTTGTATGAGGACTTGGATTTTCTTAATTATGTGACTTTTCTTATTGAATTCTATGCAAGTGATCGTTAATGCTCTACCTTTTCTCACTGTCTGACAACTCTTACCCATACCTTACCATTTCTTCAGGTCTCCTTTTCAAGTTTTGATTTGTCTTTGTGCAGAAACCCACCGCTTTGGGGAACCATAAAGTACCTCTCTGAGAAAATTCCAAAAGATACTTCTAGCAAGGTGCGGATAAACCGTGATCTATATTCTCATGAAAAGTAAGTGGTTCTTTTAGCAGGTGAATTTTTTCCTTGGAATCATTTCCAAATTGCTTGGTTAACAAGCGGAGTCACCTGATCCTGTAATTTGGGGATTTGGTGATGTTGATTGCAGAATCATGGAGACAGCACCAACGTTGCCTGATTTTTCTTTGGCGCTGAAACCTGATGAATTTCAGCTCCCTCCTGTGTTCCCGTCCTGGAATGAGGATAATGTTGGTGGTGGACAAGCCAGTTCGAACCACCTGAAGGGTGAGCGAAAATAGGTCATACTGCATTTTCAGAAAAGATACACACATGGGGTCAAAAATTTGCTTTGAGACGTGGAATTGGCAAGTCAACAAGAGAACCATTCTTAGCTTGTGTGCCAAACCTTCCTTTTAGCACCCGGCGTTCCAGCCTCTTCTGATTTTTTCCCTTCTGCATCTCTTCTCCCTTTGTCAAGACCTCTAAGTGATCTGTGTTGTCGACCTCTGTACAAGTTCTTGTTGTGTGTAAATTAGATACTGCTTGAAAAGTGTTGATTTTTCTTTACCACCAATGACGTTACAGTTGGTGTTCTTCATTGATCTTGAAATTGTCTAGTTTGATAGAAAGCTGGTGTGAAAAATTGATTACAGCTGGTGTGTGTGCACGGCTTGGAATGGCGTGGGAAAGAAATAATGTCATCTTTTCTCTCTCTTTTTATTCCCGAGTATACCTTTCTTGTTGTACAGAAAACATTTGATGCTGCATTTTTCATGTTATATAATCTCAATATTAGTATGTCGTCCTTAAGATTGATAGCAAATGAGCTGCTTCAAGTGCCTCATCAAATACCATCTTAAAAAAATAAAAAATCATTTCATTTCACCAAATAAAACACTGATAGAGAGTGACAAATGAATCCGGAAGTTGCTTGAACTGCAAGCAGCTTGGTGCTAAACATAAAAGGCCATTATCACATATATCTAGGTTGTCACATTGCACATAACATGAAACTCGGTTTCCTCGGTTACTAATATTTCCGATTTCGTAATGCTGGATTCATTACTGAAGAAGTAAACCAGTTGTCTCACAAGGCTGCAACTTTAAAAGGTCAATCAAACTACAATTCTGTTCTTGGTAAAATATGCTGCTAATCTTAGATAACCATTCTCAACCACTTGCTTTTCTTTTTCTTGTTCCTCTGTAAATTGACAGTGATAAGACTGATTATTGATCTGATGTTACTATAAATGGAAAATAAATGACAGCTTTGTTAATTTAAAATGGCTAATATTCATAAGAGACTTCATCACACATGCAAAATCAAACACTGCACGATCACTTACCCATAAGTTTACAAAATCAAACACAGGCTGCTACTAGGAAAACTTGGTACTTGAAGGTCACAATTACCTCTTTCTTCTATAATGGAGGAGGTACTGATGCCACAGGATCTTCAAACTTTGGTAGCACTGGCGGAGCAAAGTTTGAAGATCCTTGTCTTGAGGAACATAATTTTGAAACTTCATGCTGGGATTACTGAAATGAAGAAAATGCTGTAGTATACATTAACACATACTCTATGACATGATCTACACACGCATACTCATGACGCGCTGCTGCTGCTTGTTCGACGGACTCCTTGAAAAGGTTTATAAAACCACCACGCTTTACTCTGGTGGTGATGTTTCTTATCTATAAGAAAGTACAATATTCATAATACACATTTGACAACCAATCTAGGATATCTCCTAAAATATTTCCTACAACCCAGAGGATCATGTGAATCAGGATACAATATTCTTGCATCCTTAACAATGCCTTGCAAGCTTAGTGTGGGATTGACCTGAACACGAAGCTTGGAACGAAAGAAAATATAGAGAGATTGAGAGATACTCTGGTAAATATATCAGCAGCTTACATCTAGGATGGCACAAACTGAGGTTGAATAGCAATAGCGGCAATTAACTCACAAATAAAATGATAATCAAGACCAATATGCTTAGGCTGTTTGTGAGAAATAGGATTAAGAGTTAGGAAGATTGCACTTTTGTTATCACGGGTAAGCGAAGGTTGATGTTTCATAAAAACCTTGAGGTCCTGAAGAAGGTGAGAAAGCCAAAAAACTTCAGAGGCTGTGTGAGCCAATGCTCAATACCCGGATTCATAACTAAAACCAGAAACAATGAATTGTTTCTTAGCACACCACGAGACAAGGTTTTCACCATGAAAGATTGCATAACCAGAAGTGAAGTAACGATTGTTAGGGAAACCAGCTCAACCAACATTAATATAGCCCATAGTGGAGTGTGCCCTTGACATAACAAAGAATACGCTTGAGTGCTTGAAGTGATCTACAGTAGGATATTACATGTATTGACTTACAAAATTTACAGCATGAGCAAAATCGGGAAGAGTAATAGTCAAGTACTGCAATGTGGCCACCATGGAGCGATACAATGTGGGATCAGAGAAGGAATCACCATCACTAGTGAGCCACTGACAAACAATCATGAGGGTGGACACCGACTTGCTATCAAAAAGTTGAGCACAAGCAAGGCACTTAAGTTGTATAAAGAGATCAAGGCATCTAAATACCTTGGGAGATATCCTATAACCAAGAAATGTATAATCAATACTATGAAAGGCAAACTTATACGAAACATAATCTCGTAAATAAGGAAAAACACGAAAGCCAAAAGGATGAAAATTTTCATATGTGGATGGCTTACCATATTGTACCTCACAAGGAGACAACCTATCAAGAAACAAGTGTGGGCAACTGATTGATAGTGTTGATAACAATACTAAATGCCTCAACCCAACAAGATAAAGGGATATAAGATTGAAATAGCATAGCAAGATCAGTCTTAATCATGTGTCAATGCTTGTGTTTAGCTTGACTGTTCTAAGATTGAGTGTAGGGGCAAGAAGTTTGGTGATGAATGCTAAAAATAAGATAAGATTGAAATTGATTACTTATAAATTTAACCTCCCAATCATTTTTAAAAGTTCTGATCTTTGAACTACAACAAAGGTTTGAAATTGTAGAAAAATTTTAAATGCACGTGATTTTAATATCATGGGATAAAACCATGTGAAACAAGAGTGATTATTCATAAAAATAATATAATAACGAACATTTGAAGACATAACAAAAGTAAGGCCCAAATATCACAATGAATAAAGTCTTAAACATTTTTAGAATGTTGATCATTAGAGGTGAAATACAGCTTGTAACTTTTAGCAGTTTGATAAGCAATACACAAAGTAGAAAAAAAGAAGTAAAGAAATAACAAAAAGATGCCCTTTTTATTCAATAAAGAAATAAAAAAATATGTAATAACCCAAACATGCATACAAAACAATATCATAGGAAGTATGAAGGGAATTATTTTTTGAGTAGAAAGAAACGTTGAATGACTACGCTCAAGCACATAAAAATCATTTTCATGATGATCGATTGCCACCACCTTTTTTATTGCATGGTTCTATATGGTAAACAACATATCAATGAAAGTATTAGAAAGTGGATAATCAAAGGTTAATTTGCTAATAGATAACAAATTTTTAATGAGTTGAGGGGCAACTAAAACATTTAGATTTGTATTTTTAGATGGAGAAAGAGTACACATATGGGTGATTGGTAAAAAAACTCCATTACCAACTATTACACAATCCTTACCATTATAGGTTTCAACCTGTCCAACTAAGATGAATCTGGAGGCATATGAGCAGAGGATCTAGTGTCTGTGTACTAGTCAGTATTGGTACCTACCAGAGAGAACTGAGAAAAAGATTCAACGAAGTGAGCATGAGAATCAACAACCCTTACATATCGATCATGATATTATTCGACATTGTGTCCTTCACTGCGATAGATTTGGCAACAAGGAGTGTAATTTCCACGACCCCTACCATGACCAAGATTAAAAATTCCTTTTCCACATAATTTTCGATTCCCTCTATTACAAAATATCTTGGAGGTGCCTTTAGTGGCAGTGCAAGTAGTTGATGAAGTAACATGTGCTTCAAGAGATTTTTGAAATATTTCTAAGCTTTCAGCCTTTGAAACAAGATCATAAAGAAATTATAGAGAGAAAATAGAGAGCCGAGTGGTGGAGAAACAAGTATCATAAAGAAATGACAGAGAAGAAATAGAGAGTTGAGTGGTGGAGAAACAAGCAAACTCGGGACCAAGACCATGAAAGTACCAGTGGATCTTGTTAGTGTCATCAACAGGATGACCATTGATAGCCAGCTGATCAGATATTGCCTTAAGAGAGTACTCAGTAACATTGTGAATACCTCATTTCAAAAGTTGAAGGTCATCCTTGAGACGAATTCATGAATCTTTGATATATGGCTAAAAGCAAACTCCAACGCAGTGCAAACAGAATGAGAGGTAAAGAGATCAATAACCTCAGCCATGGCTTCCTCTATGAGAGAAAGATAAAAAGAATAAGAAGGAGCTAATATTTCCAAACAGTATGCTTTGGATTTGGAACTATAGAAGAATAAGAGGTGATGATTTCTAGAGGCTCAGACAGAGAGCCTTTAATGTAGTCAAGAAGGTTTTAAGAATTGAGCAACAGAAGAATTTGGTTGCGCTAGAGATGATAATTGGACGAGGAAAGCTTGATAGTAATCATACATAATATTGTTTGAAGAGGAAGAAAAGAGCTTGGAGCATTGGAAGTGATTGGGTCGACGAGGTTTAATCTAAGAATGCTTTAATACTATGAAAAGGTTTATAAAACCTGTCAAAGAATCAATTCATCTCAACTTAAACTGTCAGGTGAAGTATCAAGATATGATTTATATTATTTTCTAATACATCATTTCAAGTGAAAGTTCTTTGAACTTGAAACTTTTATAGAACTATATTATCTTGTGTTTTATTTTTATCAAATAAACAAGGATAATAAGATTTTAACTTGTGACTGTTTAGTTATCAAGACTTTAATACCATATCAAAAAACTAATTCAGCCCAGAAATCCTATAATATAATTTATATCATTTTCTAATAAAATCATCATTCTATGGTAGTGGTGGTGTTTCTTATTTATAATAAAGTACAATATGCATATATGGTAGAATGTACAATTGTACAATACACATAACCGCCCATACCCTTTTTCTTCTAACTGGTCCATGGCCTTCACGGGTTTTATTATCGGTTTGATAAATCGTATTTTACTAATAATTTCACTGTTTGATTAAATAAAACGGAGATATAGTTTGAACTAGTCTCTCGAAACATTAACACAAATATAAAGCATCTAGCATCCATATCTTGTCATATTATAGCTAAAATATGATTTGGACTGATCGGTTGAAACTTGAAAAGATGTTTTTAGCATAGTGATTTGATGTCTGTTAGTAAGCATGCAGTGGGCTTGCATTTTCCATTCAACAATTTTCTACTTTACCAACATAACTGTATATATTCTTAATCACTGATATTTTTTTAAAAACATTGTATATATATATATATATATATAAACCAATAGCATCTGGGATATGAGTGAGAGCTAAATGGGGAGAAATGAAAATACAAAACAGGCCTAATGCAATACGTGGCTGGAACTCAAAGCTTTAATTTAAACCTGCAATTACTAGCTTTGATGCTGATTAGATTGCTGGTAGATAAGCTATCTACCACCAACAAACAATCCCCCAAGATCGTCACCTTCCTCAGCTTCAACCTACCAAGTTTGATAGAAACTGGTGCATCAACTTTAAGATCTAATGGAATACGTCCTGTTTGTTGTTGGTCTTGCAATGCCCTCAATAAAGTGCTTCCGTACTGTGTTTGCCCCGTTAAGCTCACATCCAGTTTTGTTATGTTCTGGTGACCTTGGTAGAATTTTGGTATTGAACCTGCACAGAGCTTAGTATTTGTGTACCACACACTCAAGAGCCCACCTTTCTCGTAGTAAATTCCAATTTTCTTGTTGGGGTTATTGGCTGTGATCTTCACATCAAATTTAGCATATAGGGACATATCAAAGTTGAGCCTCAGGTCACTTATGCTCAAACTATCAACGGAGTAGTTGGGAATTTTTGGTTTGAAGACCAGGTAAAGAATGCCGGCAGCGGCTCCGACAATAACTAATAGCAGGACAAGTAGACCTACGGTCCAACATACGCACTTGCAACAACAGCTTCTTGTCTTTTGTGGTTTGCTAGACTGCATAGCTGCTGGCATGGTGCGTAATGGCGGTGGAGGTTGCTGCTGACTCTGACTCGAACCACCCTTTTCGGATGCTGCGAAGCCTCGAGACATCAACGGTGCTGTTGGTGGTGGTGCTTCAACATCTACTGCTGGATGAATTTTCGGCTTATCTCCCATCATCTGCGTTCTTGTTTTTTCCATATCAGAACTTGAATGGAGACTTGGAGTTTGTTCTCAATGGTGCTTTCTTCTTTCCTTTAAACCAGTTGTTGCACCTCAAAAGCGTGCAAGAAAGCTATGACAATATATTAATGCCATTCGTAATTTATACAAGTAGAGGGAGCTAGCTGACTGGAGAAGCTTCCCAGTAATTTATGACCTATGATTTATTCCTTGAAACACTTTGGTTAGGGAAGGTCTTGACCTTCCACACCTAATAACAACACATGGGACACACTTGATACAAGACAAGGTAGTTCAGCTAAGTAGGAAGTCTTTGTTCAAATTTCAAACACTTTGCATGACAGGAATCTTTATATGCAACATGTCTACCCTGGAAATTTATAAAAAATAAAATGAAAGAATGCGGCAAGCCAGATTCCAATTAATTAGGTGACCGGTGATGACATCAATGCTTGACAATTACAATCAAACACGTTACTCGTATAAACCTAATTGAAACATTACAGTTTATTCTGGAGGACAAAATTGATTAAAAGAATTTTTGGGATATTTCAAAATTGGTATAGAGCCCAGCGATTAGTTAGCTTTTTCAACATAATATTCCTTTGAATTCCACTATTTCGCAGCTAGAGTATAAACATTATTTATTTCCTAGAATAATTTGCTTGCACTGCAGCACGTGAGTTGTATCCTGGTTGAATTGGATGAGGATCCCAGCAATAATGGATATATGATCCTCTTGGCAATGAGAACAAATTAGTAACTGAGAAAGTATGCTAGCTGATCATGGATGTCCATTTTCATTTGTTCAAATCGAAATTAGCACTGCAAGTTTTGGAAACCCCAAGGACCACAACTTAACATGATTTTCACTCTGAGAGTTGAGATAATTATTTGATAAGCTAGGGAAGCTCCGGCAAAAAATGATGCTTCTGGTCATGGAACCAGTAATGGAAAGCACGTTGACAGTGCACAGCGTGTGACAAATTCATTCCTTTGTGTTGTGATGCTGCTGATTCTGGTGCTCAACAAGATGTCACGACCACTCAATCATACATGAGCTTCAAAATGAACTTTAAACCAAAAAGGTTTTAGAATAAGCGCTATAGTTTTTAGGGTATCCATCAAGATGGTTGCCATGTGACTTTTACTCAAGAAACTTGCAAACTCCCTTACTGCTATCCTGTTGACCACAGAGCATCTCAACTATCCTTTTGCTTTTATGTTCACTGAATTTCGAGAGATGAGCTCCATCAGATGTGTTCTGACTTGTTTTTCGGTTTTATGTTCACTGAATTTCTATTCTAGGAAAAATAATTAGTTGAATTACAAGATTGTAAACCAGGAGGACTCAAAACAAACCCAATCACGAAAAAAAAGAAGCCGATGGGGGCCTTAACGAGTGAACATCCACGACTCAATTCACTTCTTCACCAGAACATACATAGCTACTCTGGGGCTGCAATATTCCGGATGCCACTGTGTCTGCTCCACACGCCCAACAACAAATTCCTTCATCGCAGCATCAAGGAAATACTCGAGGACAGCATCTGCCACAGGAATAAGCAATAAGAATTTTAAAATTTGCATGTGTCTGCGTGCGTGTGTGTGTGTGTAGGGGGGGGGGGGGGGGAGTGCAAGCATGCATGGGCATGGGAGACTGAGACTCTCACCATTCCGAAGTTCTCCGGCCAAAAATATAGTTGTTTGGGCTCCACAGAGTTGCACCAATGTGTCCAACAAATCTACCACAGCACCTTCACTATAGACCACATCTGATCCAAGCACTGATAAGCAGAACACATAATCAAGTTAAAATGCTTTTCCAAGGACCACACAAGCATGATTTTCCAAATTTTTGATCATTCACCAATGTATTGGAAGAAATTCAGGAAAATGAGCAGGCTACTGCAACTATCAGCTAATCCAAGTGCAAACATTGACAATTCTATGAAAGAATGCTAAAGAAGTCTGCTAAAATGTTTGCTATTCCACAAAATTAATACAGTTACTCTATCACTTAGAAAAATCCTTACGATATGTTGCTAGCATGGGGACCAATACCAGCTAGAAAAATAATTGCAATATGCAACTCACTATTTATTTTCATAAGCAACTTAGATTACACTGGTTAAACTGTGTGAACAGATAACAGCGAAAGGTTTTGTAGCCAACATGAAATTTGTGTTAATGTGCTTTTCCAGTACTATTGAAACAGAGCTAGCACACCCTCACCTTCCTGTCATGAGACATCTGAAGGATTCAATCCTTAGTCTCTTAAAAGTTAAATGACTCCATTTAACTTATCAGCTAAACTAGTTGTCACCTGTGCCAATTATCATGATAATCTTACAAACAGAAACCATGAAAGAACAAATATCAATACAAATAAAAATCAACTTCATGTACATCTTACGATGATGATGGAAATGCTTGAGTTCCTGATTTCTCAAGTCTTGCTTCTCAGTACCAGAAAATAATAACCGCCATCTTTTTTGCTGTTATTCTCAGCTTTACTGTGTATCTTTTTTTATTATTTTTAATTAGATTCATCAATGGACATATGCCAAATTTATTCTATATCACCTTTCTTATGAATGAAATGTATGCTTGATTTTTCATAGAAAATTCATGTGAAACACTCACATGAACTGTCTGCATATCCAATTCACCTTAACCAATCAAATTCTCTTGCAAATCACTGCTAATTATGATTTGAACAGTTCTGTAATTTCAAGAAATACACGTTATTCTAAATTGAATTGCCACAAATTTGTCACAATATGGATTCAATAAAACATTAAAAAGTTGCTCCCGTGGAACCGATTAGCAAAAAATAGGTACATTTCAATTTCAATTCACGCTCCAGCAGGCAAAGATAACAAATAAGTCGTACCGTAATCAGGAAAAGGATCAATCAAATCCTGATCTGGGTCATCTCCCCATATGAGTTCCTTAACAACTGCAGAGCCCCGCACGTTTCCATGCCTCAGATTTGTTTCGATATTCTTTTTCAGTAACCTCAGTCTATCAGGCAGATCAGTGAGTGTTACTTGAGCACCCAAGAGAGCTGCAATGCAGCTGCAAAACATAAACATGAAACATATTCAACTCAAAAAAGTGAAAATTTTTCCTCTTCTTTCTCAACTAGAAAAGTTGAATTCAGAAATTAGAAAATTCAACCAGCCTAATATAAAAAAGTTTTGAGTCTTTGCATGCCAAAAATCACCGACACTTCTTATTGAGCATCTTCATTTATAGCAAAAGGAGGTCCAATTCCAAAGGGACCTCTTTAAATTAACTCAATTATCAGGCTGGATGGTGAAAAGTTTCCGCCTTTTGCCAGCACAATTAAGAGAACAATTTTCCAAACAAAGTACGAAAAAAAGGATAAAAAAGAAAGTGATTAAGAAGCAATCTTTACCCTACCAATCCACAGCCAGAGCCCAATTCAACAACCTTCTTGCCATGAAGAAGAAGCAGGCCAGAGTCGACAGCATGCTCCAAGAACTTCCCCAACACAACACCACTGTCCCACATGACCGAACCAGTGACTCCAGGTGTGCTCAATGAAGAAGGAGATTGGAGGATGGAGAGATAATGACCACAAGCATCAAGATTGAGTTGGAGAGAAGATTGGGAGACAAAAGAGTTTGGTTTTGAAAAAGTGGGCTGTTGGATACCCCACAAGAGCATGGTTTCCGCAGCAGCTGATTCTTCATCTTGTCTTAGCACTCTCACCTTTACACCATAAGATCCCAACTTTATTTCTTCTTCCATTTCTGATTCAGCAACAGTACTACTAGCCATCAGTTTGATACCCTCAAAGAGTTGCCAAAGAATAGCAGGAGCAGGAGCAGGTCTGTTGCTCCTCTTTAGCAGGAGCAAGCCTAGAAGCCAACCTTTTGTTGCTTTCTTGCTATCCTTTGTCGGCCCATCCCCAAAGTTTGGGGTCAAAGGATTTCCGGGCCTAAGATTTGAACAAAAAAAACATTCGGTTCGAATTAGAACCGGTAAATGATCAGGCCTCTCCTTTTTATGATAGCAAAGGGAATGGCGTACCATACCCATACCATAACATATACAAAAACCCATATCCATACCACCCGGTAAAGAATTGTCAATGCTAATTAATAAGCTAGTATTAAAGAAAATATCCTGAAATTGAATTAATGATTGATTTTATAAAAAAATAATTCAAGTTTATTATTTAAAAAATATTAATAATGATAAAATCAAAATTGAAAAAATAAATAAAATAGGAGCCATGATTAAAAAAAAATGGTTTCAGCGCCTTTTCCTTTATTTTTGTTATAGGATTTTTTCAAATATCATTTTTTGATCATTTTAGGTCGGAAATTAATTAATTAATTGATTTAGTTCAAAATCTTATTTTATTTTATATTTTAATTTTTTTAGTTTAAGAGAAGATGGAGAGAGTCGCTAGAAAAACAATAAAAAAGAGAGAGTTATGTGAGTCTATTTTTTTTTATAAAAAACAATAGTCAAACTTTATATCAAAGTATTTCTATTGTTGAGAGAAGTGCCTTCACAGTGTTTTTGATCTTCCATATTAGCTAAAAAAATACATCAGCATTGAGAGAGGTTTTTTTTTAAAAAAAAACATTTTGATTATGTTTTTAACCATATTTGAGGTTTTTTGGATTGATAAATTAATTTTGAGATTCTAAAAGTATTTAGTAAATATTTTTAGGTGAAAATAGGTTAAAAAATAGATTTTTGATTTCAAAAGGCAACTTGCTCAACTTTTCATCCACCTTTGTGTTGTCTAAATTCTAAAAATAGATGATTTGTTGTTTCAAAAGAATTAGGCCATCCAGGCTTGATCGCTTGGCTTTTTTAAAAAACTCTTTTCCCCACCATTTTCATACAATTTCTTAGAAATTAAATAAGTTAAGATATACTAGGTATATTTTATTAATTATTAAATTAATTCAAAATGTATTTTAGATATTATTTTATTAAGTTTCCTTAAATTTTTAATCAATAAAGATTACAGAAATGTTTTCAAAATATAAGCAAGTGTTTTTTCACACATCATGGTTTTTCTTAATTTAGTTGATTTATTATGATTGTTTATTTTTGTTATAATATAATTAGATTAAACGAGTTTATTGAACCTAAAGAGTCTATGATTTTGGTCACAATGTTTTTTTTTTACTTTTAAAATATATGCTACCTATTTAGTTAAAATGCTAAAACCTAAGGCTAATCTTCCTAGGATAAAAAAAACAATAATTGCACATGTATATATTTAACCCCAAGTGTCATTTTTATTTTTATGTTATATGTTTTTATTTATTTTTTCTTAGAGGTAAATTTTTATTGCCAAGAATAGATAATTTTATTTTTATAAATGCACCATGTAAATACAAAGTTATTTATATAAAATTAAAAATAAAAAAAATTAGAAAACAATTATAATAATCCTTTTGAAGCACTATAAAATTAAAAAAAGTAATTAAAAATATTAATTACAATTAAAAAAGTGAAATAATTTTTTAAAAAATTAGAGAGGATGTTAATTAAAGTTTAAATAAAAAAATTAATAAAAAGCTTTCTGAAAAAGGAAAAAGCTAGGCGAGAGATTGTAAATTGAAAGAGATCGCAGGGATCTAAAAGTTCTATTTTTTTTTTATTAAATTCAATCGTTTTCTTTGAGTTTTTGTTAACTATGAATAAAGTTTTATTTCATAAAATGGATCAATAATTCATGAGAGAGAACACAAACTTGAAGAAATCTCAACACGTGCAACCTTGTTGATGAAACTTCGAAGGATGAAATTACAATTCAAAAACTTCAATGATGAAAATAAAAATAATTGCACCGTTAGTATGAACATTGCATACGTAGTTCTTGGTAATGGTAATATCCGGGCATTCGATGATCATTCTTATTTATATAATCATCGGATATTTACGAATGTTATATCTGTTCAAATATCAATTTAAACGGTTTTGGATTGAAATATTGCCATAGGATATTAATGATAGCGTTAAAAATAAAAAAGAAAAGAAAAGAAAGATAGAGAGATAGATAAGCGATGAATGAGCAGGCACCATTTCTGAAACAAATAACAAACGTTTGAAGATGTAAGGTTGTTGTTTTGAATTTTGATCCTCTTCTTGGTGATTATGGTACGTGTCAGCCACTTTGTCCTAATCTTGGTTCAATTCTTGTTTTGATGGTTCTATGCAAATCTACGTTTCTTTTGGTTTATTCAATGTTATTTGAGTTCCATTACTCTTTCTTTCATGAAGTTCTCTTACGGACGTCTTGCGCAGATAAAATTCTTACTTCCTGAAGCTACACAGATTCATAAGATTATGTTACATGACAAGCTAGAAATCACCATGCAAGAAGCCTGATATGATTGCTTTGCTTCTAGGTATGGCATTTTTCCCTCTATCAGTTTTCTTGACGCCTGAGTTTTCAAGTGGATCGATTCCTGTGGAATTGTGAATTAGTTGGCTTGAGTAAGAATATAACATTGCAGTTTAGATGGAGGGGGAGCTCATCTGTAGATCAGAAAACCTGCCAGCCTGATTCAACGCACCAGCTGATGCCTATTCATTAGCCTGACCTTCTTTCTCTGATTCACCACATGTTCCAGTCAGCTAGCCTCTCTCCAATCACAAAGGAGGAACTTGTGCACAAGATAATTCTAAATAGTTTAGATGTGTCAAAATGGCTCTGCCTTTATAGCACCCTTGGCATTTTTCTTGTTGAATCACTGGTCAGTGAACTCACCCACCCAGTCCTCTCTTACAGGGGAGATTGAAGAAAACATTGGGATTCTAGAAAATCAAGTTCCGGATTGGATTTGCAGGATACCAGCACCTAGCGGTGATGTGCTGTACGAGTGGGCGTATCGAACATCTCTTTGATCTTACATGCAACCATCTTTCCATGAAGAGAGTACACCAACGCAAATATTGTGTGGGGGCACCTTGTCATTAGAAGATGAAGATGCGCGCTTCTCTGTATAAGTGAATATTTGCAGATGCTTATACGTCACAAAGAAAAAAATTTATGGTAAGAAAGTAACACCACACTTTCCCTTATGAGTTGGCCCTGTTGCCATTCCCTTCTGCCTCTCTGGCCCTGTGCAGGATCAAGAAAACACCAGGCAACGGTTATAGCAAAGGACGATATCTAAAGGCATCTTGATTCAATACAAGTAAAACTGGCACTGGTGGGGAAATGCAATTGATTCATCAATTTGGAGTCTTGGACATTGTGATCTCGCTTAGCTGTTCCTTGCCCAATTACGTGCTTTCTTTCATAGACTTGTGTGTTTGACCTTGCTATAACTTATCCGTAGGCTATCCATTGCTGGATGCGTAGTTTTATGTCCACCATGAAAGTTGGTGACCAAAATGCGCCTCTTATTTAATGTTGATGACTTAGCTTTTCCTTGCTGAAGGTGGAATTCAAAAACCTGAGAAGGTGTTTTATGACACTGACCAACACATTTGTATGTCTGGTGGCATTTTTGATAAAATTATATATAGGCCGACTCTGATGCATCTCCGCGTGCGTACTATAGATGAATGAAGCGCCAGAGCTTAAAGCTTCTGCTGCAAAGTTGTGCAGATCTGGTTACTCTCAAGCAAATCCATGCCCAAGCTCTTACTCAAGGATTACTCTTCATTGAGCAACCCTTGGCCTGCAAATTAGTTAATAGCTATGCTAAATTGGGTAATCCACATGATGCACAGAAGGTGTTTGGTTATATTCAAGACCCCGATAGAGTAACTTATACTTCTCTAATCAATCTTTACTTGAGCACTCAACTTCCAATCAAAGCCTTTTCAGTTTTTTCAAAGCTGGTAAATGAGGGTTTAAGGCCTGACAGCCATTCAGTTGTTGGTGCATTATCAGCTTGTGGAAAAAAACAAGATTTGCTAAATGGGAAGCTAGTGCATGGGATGATCTTTAGATTTCAGTTGGGGGCGAATTCGATTGTTGGTAATGCTTTGATTGATATGTATTGCAGAAATGGTGAAATTAAGATAGCCCAGTTGGTGTTTAAGCAAATGGGTATCAAAGATGTGTCTTCTTGGAGCAGTTTGCTTAATGGGTTTGTAATGTGCAATGGTTTAGAGTCAGCTAGGCGAGTGTTTGATGAAATGCCATGGAGGAATGACGTTGCTTGGACTGCGATGATAACAGGTTATGTTCGAGGAGGAATGCCAATTCAGGGTCTTGAAATGTTTAAGCAAATGAAAGCTGAAGGGGAAAACCAGCCTACGGTTATCACAGCAGTGGCTGTTCTCTCGGGTTGTGCTGATCTTGGGGCTCATGATCATGGTCAAGCTGTTCATGGTTATATCAGCAAAGTTAATCTCGATAAAGGTGCTACTGTGAGCAATGCTTTAATGGATATGTACTCAAAGGGTGGGTGCGTTGAGTCTGCTATGAAGATATTCGATAGATTGGTGAAAAAAGATGTGTTTTCATGGACTACTATGATATCAGCGCACTCATCTCATGGTAAAGGAAACCATGCCCTTGAAGTTTTCTATGACATGTTGGAATCTGGGGTCATCCCAAATGATGTTACATTTCTGTTGGTTCTATCAGGTTGCAGCCATTCAGGATTGCTTGTCGAGGCAAATAAATTGTTTAACGGAATGATCCAACGTTATGGTTTTGAACCCAAGATTGAGCATTATGGATGCATGGTAGACCTTCTTTGTCGAGCAGGGCTTTTGGAAGAGGCAAAAGAGTTTATCGATAATATGCCTATGGACCCAGATGCTGTTATCTGGCGATCCTTGCTTAGCGCTTGTATGAACCAGAGGAACTTGGAATTGGCTGAAATTGCAGGAAATAAGATAATTGAATTGGAACCGCATGATGATGGAGTGTATGTGCTCCTTTCCAACATCTATCATGTAGCAAATAGGATGAAGGACGCACGGAAGATGAGGAAAATGATGGGTGATCAAAAAGTCATGAAAAAACCAGCGTGTAGTTACATTGAGTTAAATGGTGTTGTTCATGAATTTCATACAGAAAATGCAACTCATCATGCTTCCACCAAAATTTACATGTTGCTAGAAATGATCAATGAGAATTTGAGATTGGATTCGGATTACTCTTTGTTGGAAATGGACTTGGTATATGACGGGCTGCTTTGAAATAGGGCAAGGTTTTGGCAGAGCATTTTGGAGAAGAGTTTTGGTCAAGGCAGCTGTGGATTGAAGCACTTGTAAACTTGAGGACGGTTCAATTTTTTACATTAATTACTAAGATGCACTTTTCCTTTACATAGGTGGCTCTTAAAAATTAAATTAATGAAGTCTTTTCTATGCTTTCTACATGAATTTTCCTTAGATTGCTCTTATGTCCACATTGATAGAAAACCAAATCAGATAGCTACCAAGACATTACTGTTAATATGTACAATACGGCAGTCACGTAGACCATTTCTAATAACGTGAAATCAGGTTTGGATTAGTTCTTGCAAACAGAATCTTAGACAGCATCGCAAGAAAACAGGGTGTAATATACAGCTTTCTTTTATTGCCACTAACGTGTTCTCATGATCTCCTCATCAAACAAGCCATGTGAAGTGACTTGAACTGCAAACCAGAAATTAATTAAAAAAGAAGTTCTGACTTCATACAAATCTTTGACATTGCATCTTTAATAAAAAACACAGTATCAACTATTGTAATATACAGCTTTCTTTTATTGCCTAAGGAACTCTGCTTTCCCGAAAACAGGGTGTGGTTTTGGACCATCACAATTTTATCAAATAACACACACAAATATTAACAAAGACTGATCATATTGTACGAGCTACTTAAGAATATAAAATATAGGATCAGGTTTATGGCTGGTCAAGCCACCAGTTTTAAATGTCATACACAGCGCTCCTTCAAAAGTTCTTACCAGTATCATGCAGGCATGCATGCAGGCATCCCATTGTATTGCTAATTAACTCTATAAATTCAAGCCTCTTCCCATTCATTCTAGCATAAACACATCACACACATTGAAAGTCACCCATAACGACAATGAGAGCTGCAATTCTAGCATTGTCCTTCCTTCTTTTTGCCTTAGCTGCAAATCAATTGCCTAGGGCTGCAGCTACTGCTGCCCCTTAGACAGTGCTCGACGTCACTGGTAAGATACTTAGAACCGGCACTAGCTACTACATCCTGCCGGTGATCCGTGGGAGAGGTGGTGGGCTCAAAATGGCTAGCACTGTAAGAAGAACATGCCCGCTTGATGTTGTCCAGGACCGATATGAGGCATCAAATGGTCTCCCACTGAAATTCACACCTGTGAACACCAAGAAAGGTGTCGTCCGCGTCCACACCGATCTTAACATAAGATTCTCTGCTGCATCAATCTGTCACCAGTCAACAGCGTGGAAGCTTGACAACTACGATGAATGGACAAAACAATGGTTTGTCACAACCAATGGAGTTGAAGGAAATCCTGGCCCGGAAACAACAAACAACTGGTTCAAGATTGAGAAGTTCGAAGACAAGTACAAGCTAGTTTTTTGCCCTACAGTGTGTCAACACTGCAAAGTTATGTGCAAAGATATCGGGATTTTTGTTGATGCCAAAGGAGTAAGGCGTCTGGCTCTTAGCAGCGTGCCTATCAAAGTTATGTTCAAGAAGGTTTGAAGATCATGATCGATGATGCATGCTCAAATACAATATCAATAAGCTACGCCATGTGCTTCTGTAGGAATAAATTCCATATTTGGAAATTAAAATGTATCTCATGTCGTTACATACAGGTGTATGTTGTTAGTGACTTGATCTCTTACTTAATAAAGAAACAATGTTGACTATTGTGACGTTGGTGTCCTTACTTTTTACTCTATGGTTGTTGAAACAATGTCCAATTTTTACTTCTCTAGTTTGGGAAAAAAAAAACACTTAATGTTTCAGGAATATGAAATAGCTGAAATTAAAATATTGAGTATCAAACCCTGATAATCGAATAATATATCATTTGATATAAACTCATCTCTAGACAAGCAAACGAAACCCAATCTCAATTATTAAAAAAAAAAGTAACCCATTGTTTTTTCTAATATTACAGTATAAGGCTTAGCATGATGTTATGCATGAGAAAATACAGGTCTTGTGCTCTAACGATACCTGGTCATTGGTTCCTTTTATCCTTCGATGAATGTTGTTGGTAGTCGATGGGTATACAAGATAAAGAATTGTGTTGATGGCAATATTGAGAGGCATAAGGCGTGTCTAGTTTCTAGAGGTTTTACTCAGTAAGAAGGCATTGATTATTCTGAAACTTTCAATCCTATTATCAAGCTAGCGAACATCATATTAGTCTTCTCCATTGTGGTTTCGTGTAATTGGAAGATACATTAGCTTGATATCCATAATGCCTTCCTTAATGACATTCTTGACAAAGAGGTCTACAAAAAACAACCCCCGGGTTTTGTTGACTCTGCCTTTCCTTCTCAAGTGTGCAGATTGTATAAGTTGCTATATGGTTTTAAATAGGCTCTGCAAGCTTGGTACACTCGTCTGAGTAATTTTCAACTCTCTATTGGCTTTCACGCCTCCAAAGTTAACACCTCCTTATTTATCTTATATGTTGGTGCTGTTATCTTTTTATCTTCTGGTTTATGTTGATGATATTTTACTTACGAGTAGCAACTCTACTATGCTTCATTGTCTAATATAGTTGCTGAGTTCAAAGTTCAAGCTTTATAACTTTGATGAAATTCATTATTTTTTGGCTATTAAGGTTCAGTTCATCAGTATTGGTATAATGTTAGGACAACATAAGTATATTCTTGACATCCTCACTCAGGTTGGTACGAGTTATGCAAACTTGTTGATACTTTTATCTCTACTTTCAAAGTTATTATAATGCCAAATCCATTGTTTTCTAATCCTATATGGTTTTGTCAAATCGTTGGTGCTTTTAAATATCTCACCTTTATGAGACCACATATTTGATTTTCTGTTAACAGAGTTTATCATTTTATGCATGCTCATACAGATTTTTATTGGGTTATTATTAAATGCATTTTGTGTTATCTTTAGGGAATGATAACCTATGGCTTACATATTACTCGTTATTCATCTTTTGTGTTATATGGCTTTATGGATACAAATTGAACAGGTGGTATTGATGATCATAAATCTATAGATGGTTCCCTTGTTTTTTTTTTTTACGCCGATTTATGGAAATCAAGTAAGTAATGTATAGTTGCTCGCTTCTCTACTGAAGTTAAGTATAAAGCCTTAGTAGATGACACTGCTGAGGTTATCTAGCTTCAGTATTTATTGACAGATCTATAGATTCCTTATGTTTCTAATCCTATCATTTGGTGTGATAATCTTGATGCTACTTATTTATCTATGAATCTTATCTTTCTTGCTTGTACAAAACATGTTAAGGTTGATTATCATTTTGTACGGGATAGGGTTGCGAAGAAAGAGAATCAGATTTGTTTTATATCCTCCTAGGATCAACTTGCAGATGTCTTCACTAAGCCATTTTCTACTTCTTCTCGCTTCAAGTTTCAGGTCAATCCTCTACCCATTGCTTGAGAGAGCATATTATAAAATGTATATATATTATTATAGACACTATTCTAATGTTGTAATCTCTATCTTTATTATTATATATTGCCCTACATAAATAAATAAATAAAAATTGACTAACTAATAGGCAAGCCTCAGCTGGTTCATTGAACAAATCCATTCACCGTGATTTATAATTAGAATAAACTTTACGCAATTTAAAAATTAGTTTTCTTCTCTTTTCTTTTATTTTACGATTATCGTTCTTCTCAATAATTGTTTTTTAAATAACAAGCCATGCATTGCGCTGTAAGGTGTAAACCGCAAACGAGAAGTATATAAGGTAAAATATTTAACTTTCATGGACAGCCAGGCAAAGTATTTGACTGATCATCCATTCCAATACACAGAAAATTATTAACACTGATTAGCGCATGATTTGTAGTCGCAGACAAGAAGTTCTAACTTCATTTTATAACCTCATAAAATTCTTCGACATTAATGCAACTTTTTTCAAAGGACAACTATATATGAATAATACAACTTTAGCTAATTAACTACGGAACTCTTCTCTCCCAAAAACAGGGTGTTGTTTTGGATCGTCCCGGTTTTATCAAATAATAGATCATATTGTACGAGCTACTCGAGGATATAAAATATAAGATTAGGTTTGTACAGGATCTTTTAATTGACTTTATGGCTGGTACTGAAGCCACCAGTTTTAAATGTCATCCACAGCTAGCGCTCCTTCAAAAGTTCTTACCAGCATCATGCAGGCATCCCATTGTATTGCTAACTCTATAAATTAAAGCCTCTTCCCATTCATTCTAGCATAAACACATCACACACATTGAAAGTAACCCGTAACGACAATGAGAGCTGCAATTCTAGCATTGTCCTTCCTTCTTTTTGCCTTAGCTGCAGATCAATTGCCTAAGGTAGCAGCTACTGCTGCCCCTGAGCCAGTGCTTGACGTCACTGGTAAGATAATTAGAACCGGCACTAGCTACTACATCCTGCCGGTGGTCCGAGGGAGAGGTGGTGGGCTCAAAATGGCTAGCACTGGAAGAAGAACCTGCCCGCTTGATGTTGTCCAGGACCGATATGAGGCATCAAATGGTCTCCCACTGAAACTCACACCTGTGAACACCAAGAAAGGTGTCGTCCGCGTCCACACCGATCTTAACATAAGATTCTCTGCTGCATCAATCTGTCACCAGTCAACAGCGTGGAAGCTTGACAACTACGATGAATGGACAAAACAATGGTTTGTCACAACCAATGGAGTTGAAGGAAATCCTGGTCCGGAAACAACGAACAACTGGTTCAAGATTGAGAAGTTCGAAGACAAGTACAAGCTAGTTTTTTGCCCTACAGTGTGTCAACACTGCAAAGTTATGTGCAAAGATATCGGGATTTTTGTTGATGCCAAAGGAGTAAGGCGTCTGGCTCTTAGCAGCGTGCCTCTCAAAGTTATGTTCAAGATGGCTTGAAGATCATGATCGATGATGCATGCTCAAACACAATATCAATAAGCTACGCCATGTGCTTCTGTAGGAATAAATTCCATATTTGGAAATTAAAATGTATCTCATGTCGTTACATATAAGTGTATGTTGGTAGGGACTTGATCTCTTACTTAATAAAGAAACAATGTTGACTATTGTGACGTTGGTGTCCTTACTTCTTTCTCAATGGTTGTTGAAACAACGTGTTTCAGGAAAATTTAACAGTTGAAAAATATAGAGTATCGAACACTGATATTCGAATAATCTATCATTTGTTATAAACTCATCTCTAGAAAATCAAACAAAACCTATTCTCAATAAAAATAAAAATAAAAAGAGCATAAATGAAACTTTGTTTTGCTTGAAAATGAAGTTTTTCGTGCAAAAATGAAACAACCATGTTTGCCTTTTTACTTTATTTTGTTTTTTAATTAATGTGATCCTCATTTTTTTAAGCCAACATGTAATCTAAAGTGATAAGTTTCACATTGTCTCCTGATTAAGATTATGTCCATCGAAGGTGGGTGAAAAGTGAGGGTTTGAGTTTTCAAACCTTAAAAACCCATTTTTCAATTTTTTTTCATTTAAAAATAGAAAAACAAAACAACTTAAAAATCATGATAAACCCATTTGTAACTTCAAGACACTCTTTTATGGGTAAAAAAAAACATGAAACTAAAACAAATATAAAAAATTCTTAAGCCCAAATCTACTTTCTCTAGCCACTCTAGCGAGATGGCTACAGGGTATATCTCTATGGCACTTCTCTCGTCACTATGAACTAATTGACACAAGATTAGACAATTTTTTTTTTTGTTTGAGGAAGTGTGGCTAGCCGACCAATTCTTTTTTCTTCCCTTTTTGCCAATAATTTACTCTCTCCTCTTTCAAAATTGAAGGACTGAAAAATGAAGAAAACAGTTTAGACCTAAACGTAGAATACAAAAAACCAAAGGAACAAAAATGAATAGAATGAGACTTTTGAATGAAAATAAAAAATAAAAAAAAGGAGGAAAGGTCCCGTTTATTTTTTTATGCATTTTATTTTCATCATTTTTCTTTCAATTAATTTTATGCTATAAATCTAAATCCAAATTCATTTAATCACTTGTTATATAGAAAATGAGAAAACAAAATTATAAAGTATTTTCGGAAGAAAGCAAAAAATATGTAGTAATGAGAATAGGATGCTAGATTGCTCAGAAAATAGTCAAAATTGGTCGAGGAAGTTTAAAAAATACAAAGATTAAAATTTGACAGTATATTGTTAACTTATGAGAGCTCTGTTGATAAAGAAAATTCAATTTGAGAAAAAAAATTTCAAAATCAGATATTTATGGACTCAATTAAATTTTATTGAAGGTTTAATTGAATTTATGGAGGTTTTGATTACAAGAAAAATTGAGTTTTAAGTCAATTAAGGCTTTAATTAGAAGAAGTTAAAGTTTTAGGATCAAATTACAATTTTTAAGAGTTGATTTGGTCAAATCAAGGGCTTAATTGCTTAAATATTAAAGTTTGATGGCCAATTAAGGACTTGATTGAAGAAATCTAAAACCAAGGACCAGGCTGAAAAAGACGAGTAAATAAAGGGATCGGAATTGACTGAATCAGGGGCTAAATTGAAAAATTAAAAGTTTGTTGATCAATGAGGGGTCAAATTGCATAAATCCAAGACCAATGACTAAAGTAAAAAAGGTAACCAACATCAGGGCTGACGTTGGAATTTGGCAGGGATGCAATTGAGTTGATTGTTGAAATCAAAATTGCAACTGAGGACTTAATTGAATAAATCACAAATTAAGGACTGATTTGAAAATTGACACATTTTGCCGCCACATTCTTTTAAATAAAACGGCGTGTTTCGGTCAAAATGATATCATTTCATGCATTATTTAAAAAAAAAAAAAGAAGCTTAAAACGGTGCCCTTTTAAATAGCATTGATCTTCTTCTTCTTCCCTAGACACACAGCAGGGGAAGAAGAATGTTTTCCCTGCTTTTTTCCTCCCTCCTTCTCTCTCCCCACTTGCCTCTCCCATGACAAAACCCATGCCCCCACATTCCCTGCCATCATAATAAAGAAAACAAGGGGGGCCATGCCCTGCAAATAGTTCCCCATTGCTCACCTTACCCTACATCATGGCAAGGGTAAGGTGCCCTTTTCTTTCATGGCAAGGGTAAATACAGAGGGACGAATGACAGAAAAAAAGGGGGGAAAGATTTCAAAAAATCACAAAGAAGATGGTGAAACAAGGGGGGGAAATAGAAAAAAAAAAAAAGACATACGAAAAATTAAGGAAAGGGAAGGAAAAAAAAACCGAGAGATCGTTCTAAGAGAGAAGGAAAACGAAGGAGAGGAGAGTTGAAAAATAATAGGGGAGAAGAGAGGAGAAAAACAAAAAGAAAGGGGGAATGGTTTGAAACAGAGGAGGACGGAGAGTGGAAGAAATGAAAAAAACAAAGAAAGAAGGAAAACAAAGAGTAAAACATAGACAAATAGAGGTAAATAAGAGAGAAGGAAAACAAAAGGAGAAAGAGAAACATAGGTGTCGCACCCCAAAAAATCCGGCGCGCGGCATCGACTGGCGATTTTTTTTCTCATTGTTGCGTTTGCTTTGAATTCGTTCGTTGGAGTCGCCACCTAGTAATTCATTGAGGGCTACTAGGAAACCTGATGTACTGGTCTTGTCAGAGATCGCGGGTAAGGGACTGGTTGCGTAAAGGGAAGGTATTAGCACCCCTAGTACGCCCTACCTAAGGTAAGCTGCTTGGTGTTTGGTTTGCTCTATAATTGCTATGGTGTTGGTGTTTTCTAGTCTCGTCAATTTTCCTCGGTTTGATTTAAATAAAATTTATTTGGATAGAAATCCAAGGAGATTCCATGTGCTTTGAAAGCTCATTTTTCCCTTAGTATTTCAAGAGTTTGCGACTCGTAAATCGCAAGAGGATGGGACAAAAAATTTAGAAATCTAAGGAAATTCAAAGCGCTTTAAAAGCCTCCTTTTGCCTTAGTATTTCATACTTTCACGGCTCATAAACCGTGGAGTAAAAAAAATTTGAAGTTTTGAAATGTCCTCGATTATAATTAAGGCTTCTTTCAAGGAAGTGTGCAGATTTATTACTCCCAATAATATTTTGGATATTCATCCTTTAAGAATTTCTTTATCCAAACATTAGCGGTGAATAATAGATGAATTCCCCTCCCAAAATAAGATTTTTATAGTTTTTGGAATATTGGCCAATACCCTTTGGAGTTTTACAAACATGTTGTAAAATCCCAAGAAAACAATTTGTGTTTAAGAAATCTATGCGAAAACACATTTTCAAAACTTCCAATATTTTTTTATATAAAAAGAACATTCAAAACATGTTAGAGTATTGGCCGTATGCATGAAAACAAAACTTTTTTTTTTTAATAAACATTTTTTTTTTTTACGAAAACCGGGTATTTTAATACCGGATTTGTATCTTTATAATATAAAAATACAAACCGATATTGACCAAAATACCGTAATAAAATTACAGAAAAATCACAAATTTTTTGAAATAATTTTTGAAGAATTTTTATTTTTTTATTTTTTTTTAGGGCTGGACCCAGCGGGGCCCACGTGGCTGGGCTGAACCCAGCAGGCCTCATGTGAACAGTGGAATATGGCTGATGTGAACAGTGAATAACATTTCACTGTTCACGTGAATTATATTTGATGTGAACAGTGAATTAGCATTTCACTGTTTAAGTGAATTATATTTCACTTGAACAGTGAAATGCAAGGAAATGCATGCACAGCGACGAAGGGGGTGCAAACCTGGTGGCAGAAACGATGTTGAAGACGATGGCGAACACTCCCAGTGATGCTGGTGGGGGTGGAGAGGCAGTCGACGAGGTCTCCCGGTGGTGATGACGGTGGAGTTGGAGGAAGACGGCGTCGGTTTCCTGTTGCAGAGGAAGAAAGAAGAAGAAGAAAAATCTGTAGAAATTGGGCGAAAATGCTGGTTTTTGGCTGACTTTGGACCTGAATTTCTCCTTCTTCAGATCTTCAACAGAGATTATATTTATAGGCGGTGTAAAAGGGCAACATTATCTACATTGGGGAAAAATTTCAGCCCTTGATTCAGTTGGGAAGCATCTCAACCGTTGGCTCAAAGTGTGCACCTCGAGCTGCCAAATTTGGCAGCTCCAGGCTGTGAACTGCCCGAGGTGGCCACTTTGAGCCACTCAACGGAGCCATTTCTAACTTTTCCGACCCGACCGGACCATTCTCCGGGATAACGGGGTTTCATGTGGACATGTTGGTGCACGTTTTGTCGGATTTGGAGGCCCCACGAGCCGGAAAATGCGCCTGGAAAACAGCCACTCAGGCAGCTTTTTGAGGAAGAAAGTGAACAGTAACAGGCGACGTGTCGCCCGGTTTCACTGCGCCAATGTTTAAATTAGTCCTCCAGTTTTCAATTTGACCCGGATCAATCCGAAACAGCCCCCTATTTACGCGCCTTTTCCAAATTGGTCCCTGGTTTCGGATTTTCTCAATTAAGTCCCTAATTGGCCATTAAACTTCAATATTTATGCAATTAAGCCCCTGATTTGCCCTAATAAATTCCTAAAAAATATAATTTGGCCCCAGAACTGAAAGTTCTTTGAATTAAAGCCCAAATTGACTTAAAAATCAATTTTCTTGCAATCAAATCCTCTATAAATTCAAATAAAAAACCAATTAAGTCCATAAACCTCCAAATTTGGACTTTTCTCCTCAAAAATCAAAATTTCCTTCTCAATAGGGCTCTCATCCTTCAAGAATATATTGTCAAAAATCCATCTTTGTATTTTTAACTTCCTTGACTGATTTTTGACCATTTTCTGAGTGTTTCTGCCTTCCGTTATTTTTCTAACCTCTTTTGGCTATTTATTTTATTTTTCATGGGGACCCAAAAATGGGTTACAACAATAGGAACTAGGAAGGAACAAGAAGACAAGAAGAGAAGGGGAAGAATAGAAATAAAAAGAAGGATAAAAACAGAAAACACGAAGAAAGGAAGAAAAACCACAAGCCAAACAACTCTCTAAGTTCGCCACCAGTGCAGCCAACGCCACCAGGTCAGCTTCCTTCTCTTCCTCCTTGTTCTTTTTTTTTTTTTCGGTTGCCCTCCACTATTCTGCAAATGAAGTGAAGTAATTCACTCTCTACTGTTCACGTTGCATGTGAACATAAAAGAGTGAATTAATTCACACTCCACTATTCACGTGAGCAGTGGAGAGCTACTCCATTGTTCATTGGTCTGGACAAGTCCGACCCACACTAAAATGCATTGGGCCGGGTCCGGCCCAATCAAATAAATTTCAATAATCCTTTTGAAAAATTTATGGTTTTCTCGCGTATTTTTATACTATTTTGTGTAACATTGGTTTGTATTTTTATACCGTAAAGATACATTTTTGATATTAAAATACTTGAATTTCATCGAAACATTGCAAACATTATAAAACAAAAAAATTTCTTCATGCATAGGGCCAAGTCTCTAAAAAAAAAATTATATCGTGTTTTCATAACAAAAAAAATTCAAAAATATATTTTAGCATGCATTTTGGCTTTAATAACCAATTTATTAAAGCCATGAGGACGAGACCAATATTTTAAAAAATATATATAATATATAGTCTTTCTTTAGTTTTAGGTTTACAAATTTATACGTAAAACGTATTCCTGATATTAAAAAAGTATTTCTTTTATAGTTATTACAATGGTTAGGTTTTTATCCAATAAAATAAAGACCTTTTTACCATGGACTTTTCTTAAACCGTAAACGTACCAAAAATTAGAAAACAATAAGACTCTAATTTATATCAGATAATCAAATAATACAAGTTATTTTAGGTAGGGCGTATTTGACTCTCTTTTTTATACAACCAATCTCTATATCCGATCTCTCAAACCAGTTAGAGTTTCTAGTGATCAAAATAATAAGTGACAACTTCCATTCTCGCTTTCCACTTATAAAAGACAAGAATTCCTTGTCTTCTTCATTTTCTCGATTACTTCAAAACCAACAAAGTGGACTTATTCACCACAACGCCGTACACGTGCGACATCACTCTTAAACTAAAATTTTAAAATTGATCAAACACATTAAATTTGTTAGAAAGTGCAAAGAAAAAAAAATCTCAACACGTAAAACTTCATCAACATAGATATAAAGATATTTTCTAAATTGGGAATTGCAAGCAATTTTTATTCATTTTAAAGGCACATGTACTTTTTTTCTGTATTTAAACTTCTCTTGAACAAGTTGCTGTGACAGTAGCTGGTGGTTAGAGTTTGGTTTGAGACAGGGTGAACGAGAAAGAGAGAATGAGAATTTCTGATATAATATATTGATAGTCGTTTTATCAATTGATATTGATTTAAGATAAAAACTAAAATTTTTAAAAAATTTAATAGAAATATATAAATTTAAGTAAATTATAGGATAGCACGACTAATTTTACTAGAAAAAATTTGTAGATCATAATAAAAAAACACAACACTGTTCATTGAAGAAAGCCAACCACCGTGATTTACGAGGAGAAGAAAAAAACTGCACTTTAAAATGTGTTTTTCTTTTATTTTATATTTTAGTGTATAATATTGTCTTATCAATCATTGTTTTTTAATACACTAGCCAAGCGATGCGACGTAAGGTTGAGACGGCAAACAAGAAGTATAGAAGGCAAAGTATTTGACTGATCATAAACAGATTAGCATGAACATGATGTGTAGTAGCAGACAAGAAGTTCTGACTATGTGCCTCACAAAGCTCTTCAACATTAATGCAATTTTTGTCAACGTAGGACACTGTCAATGAATAATAGTAATACACAACTTTTAGTTTATTACCTTAGGAGCTCTTCTTTTCCAAAATCAGGGTGTTGTTTTGGATCGTCCCGATTTTATCAAATAAAAGATCATATTGTACGAGCTAATCAAGAACATAAAATATAGGATTAGGTTTGTACAGGATCTTTTAATTGACTTTATGGCTGGTACTGAAGCCACCAGTTTTAAATGTCATCCACAGCTAGCGCTCCTTCAAAAGTTCTTACCAGCATCATGCAGGCATCCCATTGTATTGCTAACTCTATAAATTAAAGCCTCTTCCCATTCATTCTAGCATAAACACATCACACACATTGAAAGTAACCCGTAACGACAATGAGAGCTGCAATTCTAGCATTGTCCTTCCTTCTTTTTGCCTTAGCTGCAGATCAATTGCCTAAGGTAGCAGCTACTGCTGCCCCTGAGCCAGTGCTTGACGTCACTGGTAAGATAATTAGAACCGGCACTAGCTACTACATCCTGCCGGTGGTCCGAGGGAGAGGTGGTGGGTTCAAAATGGCCAGCACTGGAAGAAGAACCTGCCCACTTGATGTTGTCCAGGACCGATATGAGGCATCAAATGGTCTCCCACTGAAACTCACACCTGTGAACACCAAGAAAGGTGTCGTCCGCGTCCACACCGATCTTAACATAAGATTCTCTGCTGCATCAATCTGTCACCAGTCAACAGCGTGGAAGCTTGACAACTACGATGAATGGACAAAACAATGGTTTGTCACAACCAATGGAGTTGAAGGAAATCCTGGTCCGGAAACGACGAACAACTGGTTCAAGATTGAGAAGTTCGAAGACAAGTACAAGCTAGTTTTTTGCCCTACAGTGTGTCAACACTGCAAAGTTATGTGCAAAGATATCGGGATTTTTGTTGATGCCAAAGGAGTAAGGCGTCTGGCTCTTAGCAGCGTGCCTCTCAAAGTTATGTTCAAGATGGCTTGAAGATCATGATCGATGATGCATGCTCAAACACAATATCAATAAGCTACGCCATGTGTTTCTATAGGAATAAATTCCATATTTGGAAATTAAAATGTATCTCATGTCGTTACATATAAATATATGTTGGTAGTGACTTGATCTCTTACTTAATAAAGAAACAATGATGACTTGACATAAATATATGTTAGTAAGAATATATCAGAATGCTCAAAAAATTGCCGAATATTGATTTAGAAAGATCAAAATATACAAGATTGCAAAATTTAATATTATATTTTCAATTTATAAACACCCTATTGGCAAAGAAAATTTAATTTGAGGAGAAAAATTCAAAATTAGATGTTCAAGGACTCGGGATTTTTCAAGGTTTGATTTAATTTATTGAGGACTTAATTGCAAGAAACAAATGATTTTTTTAAAATGATTTAGGCTTCAATTCAAAGAAATTAAATTTTGGGTGTTGAATTGCAATTTTTAAGAGTTATTTTGGTCAAATAAAAGGCTTAATTACATAAATATTGAAGTGTGATAGGAAATTAGAGACTTTATTGAAGAAATCCAAAATCAAAGACCAAATTAAAGAAAACAAATCATGAATATAAGGGTTGAAATTTATCAAATCAAGGGTCAAACTAAAGAAATTAAAAGTTTATTGGTCAATTGAGAGTCAAAATGCACAAATTCAAAACTAAGAATCAAAATAGAGAACACAATCAACTTAGGGGCTGACAATTACGTTTGGCAGGGGTGAAATTGTAATAAATTAAGAGTTTGGAGGCAGTTATGGTGAAATTTAAAAGAAAATGAAAGAATAAAGACTTAATTGAAATTTGTCAATCCCAGATCAAAAATCCTAAATGAAACGTCATTCCAACTTATTGAATTGAATATGAGTGGCACGTCGTTCGGTCAATTGGCCTTTGTTTTTTATAGTATTGGCTGATCGAGTTTGCAACTTCAAACAAATAAATATGGAGTTACAAACCTTTAAATTTAGCAAGGTTGGATTCAAATAAAAGGTGTGCATCCCCTCAACTAACTTTAGATGGTCTCAAGCGATGATGACAACAAAATTACACCAACTCAATCAGCCCTCGCCGTAAAACCACTATGCAGAAATCGATTTGCCTTTCATATGTTCACACATAAAGACTTTTTAATGAGTTTTTATCAAGGGTTTACAACACTTTTCTCAAGATCAAGAAGTCATAAATGGATTCAAAACCTTTTAAGATTCTAGAAATCCTTATAAATACCCCTTATAAAAAAGAAAAAGAGGCAAGGGAAAAAAAAAGGATAAAAAGAAAAAGGAAAATATTAACTTGGAACATAAGTGTAAAACATCTTAAAGCTTAACAAAAAATTTTCTAAGATTTGAAAAGGGGAGTAAGCTTGAGAGTGGTTAAGCCTTCCAAAAAAAAGCAAAAAAAGAGTAGTTGTTCCAAGTATACTTTGCTAATCCAAAAGTATATTATTTGTGATCTACTTTTGTTGTTTTTTTTATTTGTTTGTTTTTTATTTATGTTTACAAGCATATAAAAGATATTAGAATGTTTAACAAGTAATGTTGCATCCACCTCTTTGTTGCTATGATTTCTATTTAATTATGTTTTTTTGAAGTTTTATTATTTTTTATACATTAAAGTTGTTGTTTAAGTTTGTTTTTCATATAAAAAATTATTTTAGTTTTTGTTTAACTTAAGCTATGCATGTTAAGGTAAAGTTGTTTTACCCTGAATTTGCTAGATTTATTTATACACAAAATGGGTTCAGAATCCAAATTTGAATTCATGTTGTATGAACATATAGTTTGTTTCAAGTTAATGTTTCTTGGATTTGGTACCTCTTACTTGATTTTAATGTTTTGATGTTTTTTTTGTTAATTTTTGGTTCAAACATATCTGTGTATGATATTATGATTTATTGAGATAAAAAAAAGAGTATATTTTAAAGCTAAAAATGCCCATTCCTAAGCTTACCAAATTTTGGTTAAAACATATATTTTTTTTTCAAGGGTGAATTCAGCAAACACCCTTTTAGGCTTGTTTTAGCAATTTTATTTCAAGGAAAAATGGAGTTTTGTCAAACAAACCCCAAATAATTTTCAACAAATTCAAAAAAAATCAGGAACCATTTTAAAATATTTATGGGTCCCTCACTTGTTTTTCCAACATTTTAACTTAGTGTCAGGTTATAGACATACATTATAAGATATGGACCTAATATTAAAAATACCTAATTTTCTAGTTTTTTCTCTAAAGTTTTGAAAAAGAAATCTAAACGAAATTCAAAAAATTATGCATTTCAAAAATTATATATATGTGTTTTTCTTATGTGCATATAACTAAATTCTAAAACTTTTCATGCATATTTTTATGAAAAATAAAAATTGTATTTTTATTATACTTTGAGAAATACAAAAATCAATCATAGAATGTCATAATCAGTTTATGATTACATTCTGCAATTATCTATTTTAGCACCTGAATTAGCTTTCTTGGCAATCAACAACTCCTCTAGTCATTTCCATCTCAAACCCTTAGAGTTATTTTTCTCTCTATACAGGTTTATTTGATGGATCCTCAATAGCTTGGCAAGCTCATCCATAGTATCATCAATTCTCTGGTTAAAGTATACTTTGTGGGCATCTTCAAGTAACACAATCAACATATTGTACTCCTCAACGGTAGGTGTTATGTCGATATTCATAATATAAACTAATGATAAGCAGGATCTTCAAAAATGAATCAAAGCTTTTATGGCTAATGGTAGCAATAGCACCTTCAGAAGGTGCAACATTCTTCCACACCTCTTAGCAATTTATACTTCGTCAACCTGAAACTTAGTGAGCGAAAACAATCAATTGGTGTTATTTATTATGCATCTCATATCTTTGAGTAGCAATATTCTAGTGACATTCAATTTAGAATTTAAAGTAGTCTCCCTTAGTCATTTTCAATGATTCAGACTACAGTCCTTACTCAACAGTTGTGATCTCACGAATAACGATCATTATGTCACCTGAAAGTCTTGTAATAAGGATGTTACACACTAGCTTATCTTAGTGAGATTACACAGGGAACAACCTAATGGGTAGGTTCTGGCCATTAAATGCATTGGGGTAGTTTTGCTATCTAGTCTCAAAAGATCTTTCGCACGCTCAGTGATCGTCATCGAAAGATCAATATAAGATTTACAAGTAGCATGAAGATAGAGCTCCTAATTAGTATCAGATTGGCATATTGATAACTATCGAGCAAACAATCAAGCAAGAGTTGGATAGTTTCGGAAGTCCTATCCAAGTTAAAGTCATTGAAGTACCATTGCTTCTCCACTTATCTTAAAGTTGATATCATACATATTTAAAATGAGATGAGTGGTGTGTGAAGGCACATATCCATATCCAATACATATGCATAAGAACATGAATAAATATGCATGTTAAAGCTGTAAAAAATATAAAAATAAAATAAATATTAATAACCAAATGAACACAACACGACAAATTTTTTTAGCAATTTTATCAAAAAAGGCAAAGCTTAGTTAAACATCCCCAGTGAGGTCGTCATTCTATCACACCTAGATATGGCAGTAACAAAAAAAAGTTTATTAAACAAAGAACGGATATTTGGCATCTCATTCTTTAGGGAAAGGTCTAGTTTAAGGAGTCACCACCTAGTATCATAGTCACTAGAAACCTTAGCTGATCAGCAGAAATTCTATGGTATGAGACTAGTTACATGAAAGGAAAGATATTATCATTTATTAAGCGTCCTACATGAAGCATGTTGCTTTACTAGTTTTGTCTAAAATTGCTAATAATTTGGTCTTTTTTTTTTGTCTTCCTGTAATGTTCCTGAATTTGACATCAGTGAACATTTACTTACGAATATTTTCAACTCTAGTATTGATAAATATTGCATAATCCAAAAAGTGTAATCATAACTCTGATGCTGGTGAATAAATCCTTAAAATTTAAATTTAAATAAAGAAAAAGATGCATTGCATATCAAATTTGCGTTTAACAATAAAGGCCCGTAAATTTCTCACACGATAAAAAAATACACAAAGAAAAAAGAAAGGAAAGAAAAACATGAGAGGCCCATAAATAAATCAACAAAAATTCCTAAATTTTTCTAGATTTTTTTGATATCAAAAACAGGCTCGTTTGACCAGATATTATAACAAAATAAAATAAAATAAATGGGAAAGGCAAAAATGTGTGTTATGTCAAGCACACTATTAGCCAAAAGCAATTTTTGACAAGCTGGGCTTGAGGCCCAAACCCGACTCATTTTTTTTTTTTTTTTTGGGTTGGATCTAGACTAGCCTAAGAGGCTGAGTTAAGTCGGGTGCTGGTTCAAACCAGTTTATTGGGCTACACTGGCTGTGTAATTAAATTGTCAAGGAGGGGAAAAACGAAGACTTGCCTGCTGCTGGCTTTTGGCTGGGAATCTGAAATTCCCACATCTCTTCTTCTGCCTTCTCCTCTTCTTTTCTTTTCTGTTCTTTTGGTTTATGTTGTTTTTTTTAGTAAAGTTAATTTTCTCTCTTTTTCTCTCCTCCGTTCTGTATTCGTCCTCTGTTTCTTTGTCTCCTCCCCCTGGGCGCGGTCCTTCAATGGTTTGTTATAGGGCCCTGCTTGATAGTCTTTTAGTACGCCTCTTCCTTCATGTGAGGAGGATAAGGCTTGCTGGGGCATTAGTTTTTTGCAGGGACTCGAACACCAACTGTACTGCCATTGCAGGGTTGTTGGTGTTCGCTTCCTTCACGTCTCTAATGGCGTCTTGTGGGGCCATGAGAGGACAGAAAAATGAAGAAGGGATACTTGGCTGTGGTGCTGGGTAGGATGAGGACCATCCTTTCGTTCCTCTTTCCCTCCTTACGCAGGTGGGTTCCTCTGTTTCCAGAGGAAAAAGACGAAGAAACAGGAAATGTAAAACGACGCCCTTTTTAGGTTCAGGCGGCCATTTTTCAGTTTGGCCACTGGACATATGACTTTGTGCAATCAGGCCCTTATTCATGTAAACTTCCTTCTCCTCTTGTTTGTTTTTTAAATTTTGCCCCTGGATCAATTGCAATTGAACCCCTGAATTTCAACTTTTAATTCTTTCAAAATTACTCCTGGACAAGTCAATTAAACTCCCTAGAGTACCCCTGACTTTTCCCTTTGATCCTTGGCTTTTAATTTCTTGCAATTTTGATCCTAATCAATCCTGAATTTTAATATTTGTTCAATTAAACCTCCAATTTCATTATTTAAACTGATTTAAAGCTTAATCAAGTCCTCAAACTTGTCAATTCTTCAATTAAACTCCCAATTTCATTATTGATACTAATCTAAAATTTAATTAAATCCCCAAACTTATCAATTCTTTTAATCTCTACCATAATTGACTCCCAAATTTTATAATTTAGCTATATTCGAAAGTCTTTTCAACCTTATATGGCTACAAAGTTTTAACCTTATTGGAAATATAATTTTTAAAATAGCAAGCTTTTAACATGATCATGGTTATATAAAAAATTATATCTATTAATTTAGGGCTATGTATTTGGAAAAAAAAAAAAACCTTACATCATAATTCATGGCTTTGCTAATTTGATGATGCATGATTGAATGAACTTATGCATGTTTTATCATATTATTTTTATCATAATAATATTATGAAGCACAATTCTTAATCAATCTAATGTTGGTGGATTAAATTAAAAAAAATAATTAAAAAAATTAAAAAATACACTAAGTCAATTCAGATTAACTTATTAAATTTATATTATGAGATTAAAATAACTCTATATATATATATATATATATATAAATTATGAAGTCAATTTCTCAAACTACTCAATGTTAAAGGATATAATTGAAAAAAAAATATTCAATTAAAAAAAAACTAAAAAAATTGAACCAATCTAACTAACCTGCAAAACTTGCTACCCGAGTCATAAAACATGATAATTCTATATAAAACTAATAAAATAAGATCAAATTTATAATAAATCTAATACTAAATAATAAAATTAAAAAAAAATCAAGTAACCTAACCTATCAATCCCTTTCATGGTGTTCGTTCTGCATCTCTTATGCGCCAGTGACTGCCTAGGTTGTTTTCTTTGAAGACCCTCCACTTCAAAATAAGACATAGAGTTTTGGTGATTAGCAATGAAAGTTTATGTTTTCTTTGTTCTTTTAATATTAAAGCTTCCTCCACCAGACCACAGAAGCTTGTCTGTAATAATTATTGTTCCATTAATCATTATCATTCAATCCAATCAAAATAAATAAACATAAAAAAAACCATAGTACTTTTTTTCTATGCGCACTCCATTAGTGATTAATTATTTTATAAATCTTCAATCTCATAAGTTCTCTGGATCAATTCCCGGCATGTCCTCATAAGACCAAGCAAAGGGATAATGAACCTGTCACGGAGTTCATTGCAAGCTACAGATCAGAAGAGCGCATACCGATTTCAAAGAAAGGAAGCGATATTGGACAGGATCAGGATGCGATCGACCTTTACCTTAGCAGTGATAGAATAATATCAAAACTGTCTTGTTTTTTAGAGGATGAAAACTACACATGTTGAAGCACAATTTCAAAACTCAAATTTATAGCATTGCAGGTTACATATCTAGAGATTATGTGGTTTGGGCCTTTTCTATCCATTGTTGGGCTATGTGCTTTGTCGTTTCGACTCTTGGGAAAGCCTGTGCACCATGCATTTCTGACCTGTGGTAATAGGATATTATGATCCAAAGCCACATCTGCCCCGGCAGATTATAAAGATTTATATAGAAAGGATATTGTTTTCGTCGATCACACCAAACTACGACTTGAACACACCAAACTAGACAAAACAAGATACATGTGCTCACTCCATTCTAAAACAATCAAATGCTCACTCCACCAACTTAATAAAGATTGAAGACATGGAGACCTTACTGATCTGTAGTGATTCCGTTGCAGATAAGGCATAAAGAATAAGAAGCACGACAACATTAAATCAAAATTAATCCAAGTTGATCGATCAATCTAAATGATGCATCTGACAAGTTGCACGACTTTAACCGATGACTTGTCACCTATTTTTTGAGGCATAGCACACACTTTAAGAAGTCAAATAAAGATGGCATGACAGAAGTAATGATTACAGCCAAGACAAGATACATGTGCTCCATGAGTCATCCAATTCTTTATTTCTAGCACCCATCGGTGCATCCCTTTCCCAATTCTAGCTCGATAAATTGAATCTCCTCTCCATTGATTTTTACATCCAAGAAAAAAATATATCAATAGAAGATTAACATGAATTATCCAATGTTATTGCTATGCTTACTCCTCCTTGCCTTTGCCTGCACAAAGCAGTCAATAGCTGCCGCTGAACCAGTGCTGGACATTGATGGTGAAAAGCTTGTAGCAGGCACCAAATACTATATCTTGCCAGTGTTCCGTGGGAGAGGAGGTGGGATTACAATGGCTAGCAACAAAACCAGCTGCCCACTTGCTGTTGTCCAAGACCGTCTTGAGGTATCAAAGGGTGTTCCACTTACTTTCACACCAGCTGCCGACGACAAGAAAGGAGTGATCCTTGTTTCTGCTGATCTTAACATCAAGTTTTTAGCGAAGACAGCATGTCCCCAATCAACTGTATGGAAGATTATAAAGTCTTCGAACTCGAAGGTACAATGGTTTGTGTCAACTGGTGGGGTTGAAGGAAATCCTGGTTTTAATACGGTGACCAACTGGTTCCAGATTGAGAAAGCTGATGATGACTACAAGCTTGTTTTCTGTCCTACTAAAGTTTGTAACTGTGGAGTTTTATGCAGGGATATTGGGATTTATATTGAGGATAATGGGACTAGAACACTGTCTCTTAGTGATGCGTTACTACCTTTCAAAGTCCAGTTCAAGAAAGCTTTGAAGAAAAACTCGTGAATGAATGCTCAAAACCTTGCGAGAGCTAGCTACATCGTAGTAATAGAAGTACCCTTTTTATGCTGCTCTTGTTCTTGGTTTTAGTATGTTAGTGGTCTCAATTTCCCTGCATGCCTTCTTTTTCCAAGTAGAGCCCATGGCTCTGCTCTAATAATGTTCTCAATGAATCCATATGGTTTATCGGAATAATAAGGTTGGGTTCCTTGTATTTTGCTTATGAATTTTGAAATGAGAACTTACATATTGGTATAATCTTAGACTTGGATTGGGAGAGATGAAATTTCTTCTCTAGATCACCTTACAAAATGTCTGAAACTAGATTACTTGATAGGCAGAATTTGCGTAAGAAATTGCTTGCTGTAGATTCCTGATAGCTTTTTTATAACACAAGAACCCCATAAACCAGAATTGAAAATTGTCATATTTGAGTATTTCTGTACTTCTGTTGTGGCTTTTTCAAGAATAGGATTTACAAAAAATAGGAAAAATAAAATGATCCTGTTATGTAAAGGATCTTTGTTAGTGTCCACATCAAAGAGATGTTTTTTTTAGAATAGAATTGATTATCTTTTTTTATCATGATGCTGTCAGATTGAAGGGATTTTTTCCCCTTTCTATCTCAGGACCAAGAAGTTGGATAACACTACTATCCTTCAACATTTAGGGTGAAAAAGAATCACTGTAACAGTCTTGTTTGCTTGCATACACTGATCAGAACTCAATTATTGACTCACCTTGCAGGGAGTTCTGACAAATTGCCCATTAGGAGATGGGATGGTAATTGGCCTTTCACTGCAGAAGGCAATCTTATCAGTGGAGCCCTGCAATAGGACCAGCTGTGGTTGATAAATAGCACTGTGATGCCTTCAATAGCTCTTCTCCTTCTCCGACACCAAATTCCTGCTTGAAAACATTCTCCGTCCCAGCTTGCTGAGTTGTTTTTGCCCCTAATCTCAACTTCCCTTTCACTGTTTCAGAGAGTTTTTTGCCCCCAGTCTCACTGCAAATTAAATTATGTCACATAATGTGGACTCGAGTTTAATTATTAGAATTTTTTTTAAAAAAAAGTTCTGATGTTCATTTTTCAATACTAATCATTCCATGCAAAGAGTACAACCTTTAGTCTTATTTTGGAGGGGAATTGTTCAAAAAGGAAACAGCCAAATAGATCTTTATCTATTCGCCTTATGATCACTGAATAAGCAGCAAGAAAGATTAGCCCATTTCAGATGAACTTTGCTAGCTATGCCATGGACCACGTAACAGGCACAATACCCAGATCCTTATCCAATCCCAAAGCTTCCCACACAGCGTCTGATCCATCAACAATATTATTCTCACACGGTGGCGCTGAAACCCATGCTCGCTATCGCTCCTTCCATTACTAGCAGTAATCTTGATCATCCTGCCACATCTTGACCCCGGCCCCATCATACCACCCTGTTGATAGCGCAACCACTCTCTCAGTTTTGGCATGGTACCTCTCATCACACTCTGACGGTGCTCCTCCTTCACCGCCTTCACTAAAATTGTTCAAAGTTAATTTAGCTTTCGTAGTGGATGTCACTTGAGGTGAGCATTTATATTTAGCTAGGAAGGATGGCGCTTTACATGAACGTTCTCCTGAGAGAGGGCAATTGCCTGAAGGTGGTGGAGAAGAAGGGCTGCTGCCTCCTCCTTTGCATATGCGGGTGCCAACATCAGGATCATCATTGCATTTGCCTTTGATGCATATAAGCTGGCCATCACAATCATTCAAGGTATTACAAGGGCCATTGCAAGAAGAAATCGCGTGCGAAGAAAGAACACACAAACTAAAACAAATATCTTTTCCATTTGCCTTTCTTTTTTATGCTAGCTTTTCGGTTGAAGAGAGATACAACTAGGTTAGATTTGGAATTGTATATAAGCCTAAGGTTAAGGAGTTCCATGGAAGAAGCTTTCGTATTCAATTTTACTATAATCTCATCGTCAAAAATCAACCAAAAAAGCCAGTCCAGTTAAGAAAACTCGTTAAATTTTACGAAGAAGAAGACAAATATAAAAAGAAAAGAAAACATAAAATATATGAGCCACCCAAAATCATGGCAGTGTGGTGTAGAGGGCTATTATGGTCCAAGTCTATCTCCTGTTGTGGGTCATGCAATATTAAATTCAAAAGAGTTCACTTTCCATAAATTGATTCGTAGTATTTCAGTTACGTGAAAGCATTTTCTTCCACAAATATTGTTTGTCGTCTCTCTCACAAACAGGCCTAGTGTTGGGATAGGGTTTAATTTTGTGGCAACCAACCCGGAGGGCAACGCGGTGTGCAGCGATGCAACCTCCGGTGTACCGTGTTATCAAACGGTGTCGTAATATAATATAGCACTGGATGTTGTTGCTATCACAAATTATTAGGGCACTTCCCTATTCTTTTATGTAATGGGTATCCTTATTTTTTAATCATGGAGCATGCAGGATTAGACAAAAATATTTGAGATGCCTTGCAGATTATATATATATGTAGATGAACCTTCATTGACCTTGGAAAGAACAAAAAGAAGGAGACATGCAAGTTTCATTAATAATTTGCTAGTACACCAATCTTCCATCTTCTCTCAATCAAGCACATGAATCTTAATCTTTTCCATTTAAGTACACCAATTTTTTCAAAATATTCAATCAAGTACACACTCCTTCCACCTTTCGTCAATTTTAAATTATTAGACGACGTATCATTTTTTCTTAAATCACCATTGATACTTTAACTTTCATTTTATAATAATCAAGTACATAAATCTTAATACATGTTATTTTGATACAACAATATTTTTAATACTTGTCATTTGTTACGATATTTTTAATTGTAATTTACTGCATGGAAAAAGGTGTCTTTTCTAGAAAGTAGAAGGAAAAAACATCTTATTAATTTCTGTAAATAAAATCCAAAAATGCCACACTTTTTTTATGAAAAACAAAAACTCCAACCACTTCAACTTCTTATCACCGATATAGCAATTAAGGTGAAGGCCCAAATGGTAATGCCTACAGAAAATTATAAAATTAAGTAAATAGAAAATTAGGGGAAGAGGGAGGATATAAGCCCGTGACTGTGTACACCAACCCATAGATCAAACAATTAACTATCATATTGAATGATAATCGAAGTTGATATAGATTAATTTTATTTTTTAAAAAAAATAAATAGGTTAAAAATATTGTTTTGTAAAAAAAAAATTAATTGAATTTTGATTAAATTTTATTGAGTAAACCCAGGCAACAAGTAAATCAGATTTTTTTTAAAACAATTTTAATTCGGACTAGTTCAACTCTGATAGACTGAATTTGAAGTCTATCAGTTGAGCCTTTACAAGGGTTCTACTGACAGTTTCCGTGCATTGACAATTGACATTTGAGAACGTGATTTTAATTTTCTACTTAAGAAAAGGTCATGTAATGAATTATTAAACAAAAGATTTTATTTTCTATCTTTGGACGTCATAGCCGCGTAAAGGTCGATTTTATTACTCGATCGTACATTCCATGTCCATCTTTTAATTCCATCTCCATCTCCTCCAAATAGCAATGGAGCTAATAACCTCTATAAATTAATTTTTCTCTTCCTCTTAATCTTGATTAATATGTCAAAATTATTTTTAAAAAAATTAAAAAATTCTAGGAAGATAAAAAATTTGAAATTCCATAAAGATTTATAATAACCGGGTGATTGTTTCTAACTAAAAATTAAAAAAAAATTACATTGTTTTTAGATTTATTGTGAGGGAATCTCTATACAAATAATGAGGATGTTACAGTGGCTACGAATGAAGATTTTCTTACATTAACTTAGACTAGTTCAAGAAAAATTTATATTGTATTGTGACAGTTAAAGTGAAATATATCTTAGGAATCATTTTATTTTTCACTCTCAATCAAAACACATTGATGTTAAATGTCGATGTTAAATGTTAATGTATTCAAGATGCTATGAATATGAAATCATTTGTTAATGAGAAGAATCATACCAATAATAATATGTCAGACATGATAAGACTTTGTAGAAGAAAAAAAAGCTTGGTAAAGCTTACTAAATTTAAGTTTACAAGCTAATCATCCATATGAAACATTCTTCACATGATAAGTAAAGGAAAAATTTATTGTGTATGATCTCGTAACATATAACAGATCACCACATCTTTTAAATGAATAAAAGAAGCTAAGCAGGTGATATAACTAGAAAAATTCATTGTCTAGGCATAATGGTTTTGCAAGAAAAAAGGAGTGAGCATAAAAGGGTAAAAAAAAAAAAAAAAATGAAAGATGAGTAATATGTCTTCAATGATTTCCAACTTATTCATTATTAGATCAGGTTAAGATTTTGACAACAAGTTTTAGATAAATATAATGCTCTTAATTTTTTTTTTTCAAAACAAAGTTGTTAGTATTATAAGATTTTCTCAAACCTATTTTTTTTTTTTTTTGTTATATTTCAAGAATAAATTGTTCTTGATATTATAAATGTTGCAATCCTTAATTATAGTTAAAAAAGAAAACTTATAAACTCATTATTTGTTGTTAGGTAAAGTTTTTAGGTGGATTGTAGCCTTATAATTTTCTTTTCTACGCGCATCATTGGATGATTTTCCATGTAAAATTCTTGGGGTTAAATTGTGTGATTGATTGTATTATTTTGTTGATTAATTGATTTTAATTTTAATTGCACAAAAGAGGGGGGGGGGACATTTTCTCTATTCTCTGTTTTATCTTTCTTTCTTTTAGTTAAATTGATGTACAGTTTTCCAACACGCACAAACCTAAATCAATCACCACTATTATAAATCTTTGAGAAATTCAAAGAGATATATTGGATCTTTCGTGCAATTATAAATGCATGCAGACGACATATAATATATTATTATTTTCTCATAAATTGTAGGATTTATTGGACCACTTGATATGGAAAAAATACTTTTCATTGGACCACTTGATATGGAAAAAATACATTTCATACCAGGAATTTGACAATTTATATGGGACCTGGCGTACAAGAATTGACCTTAATTACACGTATAGGACTTCGTCAATTGATTTCACAAGGATATATAGAAAATAAAGTATCGTGTTTAATAATTAATTATATTTTTCCGTAAAAACACTCCCTCGCTGCCTCATCTAAGATCTTTAAGGTCCCTTTACTAAAGTTGGACGTTCTGGGAAGAAAAATATGCTGAGGCTATATGTGCAAATTAAGAATGGAGGCCTAAAAATCACAAATTAAGTACTCTTTCTTAACATTGACCTCTAATCCAATCATTCAGATTAAAATTAGTCTCCTTTTTATTAAAACTCTGATATCAATTATTGAAAACTTAGCACACAAATAAATTTTGAACCTCCCTTCTTTAATTCATACATAATTCAACACACCTACACCATGCATTCTGAATGCATGAACCTTGTATTTATAAAGGGATTACAGGATAAAGAGAACCCCAAATTATCATATTCCAAGAAGGATTCTAAATACTAGTTTAATCAAAATTCTAAACACAAACTCTCTTTTTAGACTACAAATCTAATTACTTGATCTGGGAATCCTTCTCCTATCTCAATATTAATATCTACTATTTCCTGTTTTTCTTTTTCCCTTCCGAAATGAAGAATATTTGGTTTCAATCATCCATGGAAACGGAAAAGGTAGCTAGGAAACCCTTCGAGCATTTCCTCTTGATGTGCTCTCTAAACTACAACTTTGTACGTAAAATGTGTACTGCAAACTGTTAAAATTAAGACAACAATGTTGTCTAAAATATGAGCCTTTTTCTTTCGCCTCGGAACTTGATCACCATTGCACTTGTCTGATCTTGAGATCAACTCCTTGATCTTTTGCTTTGAAATTACCTAGCTTGGTAGAGTTTGCGCATTGCTTTCTCAAAGTTTTGACGAGCTTTTTCGTAACGCAAGAAGTCCATGAACAGGAATTCAGAATTATCTTCTGTTCTTATTTGTAGGATCTTCTGTTGCGGATGACCATAGTTGCTCCATCTAATGCTCCTTAGTGGTATCTCAAACTGCTCATGAATATATCAAGTTTCAACGAGTCAGGTTTCTTTTGCATACTGGACCAATTAAACATGCAAATTCATACGGTTCAGTTGTTTGATTATATGATTTACAGTTCATAAAACTTATAAGTCAATTAAAAGAAACATGAGAAGTTTTAAGACTAAAATGTAAACTGCTCCAAATTATGGGGATGCTACAGAGCCCCCTTTAATTAGTTCAACCCCTCGTGGAAAATACTTGTAGTTATTACCTCAAGTCTCTGTTAGCGCCAGATAATGAATTGGGTGGATTGACCTATTCAATTCAAAACTAGATTTTAACATGAATGACCAGATTATCAATTCACCTACTAGGTTAATCAGGTCTAACTGAGTTGAATATCTACATGGTTTAGAAACGAAGTCTGTCTTTTTTTAAGGAAGAAATTGAAGACAGACGAACTCTACATCCTATGCTTCAATATTTTAGTGTACAAGTGATCAATACATTATAAAAAAAACAAAACTACAGCTTGCAATCAATTGAATAAGACTTCGCCTAGTTGAGACAAGAAAAATATAGTAAAGAGGAAATACTTATTCACCTGTTCAACTGTTTGATTTTGCTGCAAAATAGGAAAATTGAAGGCAATTGATCTCTGACTGCAGAATGCTATCTTTTCAGTAGAAATAAAGAGAAGACCTGCAACAGCACCAGTTTCAATTGAGAAAAAGCAGTGTGATGCCTTTAGCAGCTTTTCTCCTGCTCTAACGTCAAATTTCTGCTTGAAAATGTTCCTCCTCCCGCCTTTTCTGATTTTCTTTGCCTCAAATTTCATTGTGTCTAAGAGACCAGCCGATCTAACTGCAATTATAACTCATGATTAATGATGTTAGTTTTCTCTGAAGAAGAATCCCATCCTTGATTTATCGATTCCTAATGAGAAAAATAAAGAGCAATACATCAAATAATTCAAGAGAGGGAGTCTTAATTACCACGGTCAAAGTAATTTGCAATGGTTCTGCATGATCCCCCAGCTGCACCTGCAAGTCAATGGATTAAAGTTATCTACATAATATTGATTTAGATTCAGCAATACCAATTGATGATCCTGGGGAGAACCAGAAGACGAACCATGATGATTACAGGAAGAGGGTGTTCCTGTTTGCTCATAATGTGGAGGTGGGATTTTCCTCTGAGACATTTCTGTCACACAAAGAAATTGAAGTGATCAGATCAGAAGAAGCTGATCAGTTTAGGCTAAGATTTTACTTTTGTTTAGAGGAAGAGGATGTTTCTTTTTAATGATTTTATGCGTGTTTGCGAAGATGATGAATGCAATCAAAGGATTTTATAAGCAGTTTCCATTCATTACACGGTTTAATTCCAAGCAGAATTTCCACGCATGCTCATGCAATATTACTATTTCAAATGGCCATAATTCTCTTCTTTTTTTCGTACATCATTTTCAATCCAGAAGATGCTGATCGGTACCTAAATATAAAGTAGCTTGGTTTGAAAAACTCAAATCTAAGAAAAGCCACAAATTAATTATAATTATCCTTAAACTCAATTTTTTATCACAATCTGAAATGAAAAACATTTTAAGCAACGAAAATCAGATAATTCTTGAAGTTATTATCAACCTAAAAATATATTTAACTCCACTGTATCACAATATCAAATAAAGTCTAAATCGATACACTCTAATACTGAGATTAATGTTATTGCTTTCAAGATCTTAATTAAGAGATGGATCGATGAGGATCTTTATGGCTTGTTTCACTGTTCTAGCAAATGTTATTCGAAAAGTTGATGGAATTAAAGTTATCTACACGCTATCTTTATCATTAACCGTGTTGACTTAAGATGAAGTTGACAATTTTGCTGAATAGTTACTTGTGGAAAAATCCTCCAACGTCCCAATTTTTCTGTTCGCCTGTTTCTTTGCCTCGAGAATTTCCACGAGGCAACTTATAATCTATTGGAAAAACTAAAAATAACTTTAAAAACAAAAAAAAAAAAACTTCAACACCATCGATTTAATTTCTTCAGTACTATTTTTAGATGAAAAACTGACGTCAATTAGACTCCCTTTAGTAATTCTAATCATTTTTGTATGGTTAAAATGTCGATATCCAACAACTTCATTCTTCCTTAATATTTTTCAGTGTTTTTTTGTCTTTTTTCAACTCAAAAACTGAAATATAAATAAAATAAAAATTTGAGCAGAAATATTAAATTGTCAAATTGAAGGGACAAAAATAATATTGGACAAAATCTTTGGGCAACAATCTGTCAAAAGACACGTTTTTCAATAGTAAAAACAAAACCTTGAATTAATTGACCTTAATTACACGTATAGGACTTCGTCAATTGATTTCACAAGGACATATAGAAAATAAAGTATCGTGTTTAATAATTAATTATATTTTTCCGTAAAAACACTCCCTCGCTGCCTCATCTAAGATCTTTAAGGTCCCTTTACTAAAGTTGGACGTTCTGGGAAGAAAAATATGCTGAGGCTATATGTGCAAAATAAGAATGGAGGCCTAATAATCACAAATTAAGTACTCTTTCTTAACATTGACCTCTAATCCAATCATTCAAAATAAAATTAGTCTCCTTTTTATTAAAACTCTGATATCAATTATTGAAAACTTAACACACAAATAAATTTTGACCTCCCTTCTTTAATTCATACATATTCAATATTAATATCTACTACTTGATCTGGGAATCCTTCTCCTATCTCAATATTAATATCTACTATTTCCTGTTTTTCTTTTTCCCTTCCGAAATGAAGAATATTTGGTTTCAATCATCCATGGAAACGGAAAAGGTAGCTAGGAAACCCTTTGAGCATTTCCTCTTGATGTGCTCTCTAAACTACAACTTTGTACGTAAAATGTGTACTGCAAACTGTTAAAATTAAGACGACAATGTTGTCTAAAAGATGAGCCCCTTTTTCTTTCGCCTCAGAGCCTGATCACCATTGCACTTGTCTGATCTTGAGATCAACTCCTTAATCTTTTGCTTTGAAATTACGTAGCTTGGTAGAGTTTGCGCATTGCTTTCTCAAAGTTTTGACGAGCTTTTTCGTAACGCAAGAAGTCCATGAACAGGAATTCAGAATTATCTTCTGTTCTTATTTGTAGGATCTTCTGTTGCGGATGACCATAGTTGCTCCATCTAATGCTCCTTAGTGGTATCTCAAACTGCTCATGAATATATCAAGTTTCAACGAGTCAGGTTTCTTTTGCATACTGGACCAATTAACCATGCAAATTCATACAGTTCAGTTGTTTGATTATATGATTTACAGTTCATAAAACTCATAAGTCAGTTAAACGAAACATGAGAAGTTTTAAGACTAAAATGTAAAATGTTCCAAATTATGGGGATGCTACAGCGCCCCCTTTAATTAGTTCAACCCCTCATGGAAAATACTTGTAGTTATCACCTTAAGTCTCTGTTTGCGCCAGATAATGAATTGGGTGGATTGACCTATTCAATTCAAAACTAGATTTTAACATGAATGGCCAGATTATCAATTCACCTACTAGGTTAATCAGGTCTAACTGAGTTGAATATCTACATGGTTTAGAAATGAAGTCTGTCTTTTTTCAAGGAAGAAATTGAAGACAGACGAACTCTGCATCCTATGCTTCAATATTTTAGTGTATCAATACATTTTTTAAAAAATAAAACCACAGCTTGCAATCAATTGAATAAGACTTCGCCTAGTTGAGACAAGAAAAATATAGTAAAGAGGAAATACTTATTCACCTGTTCAACTGTTTGATTTTGCTGCAAAATAGGAAAATTGAAGGCAATTGATCTCTGACTGCAGAATGCTATCTTTACAGTAGAAATAAAGAGAAGTCCTGCAACAGCACCAGTTTCAATTGAGAAAAAGCAGTGTGATGCCTTTAGCAGCTTTTCTCCTGCTCTAACGTCAAATTTCTGCTTGAAAATGTTCCTCCTCCCGCCTTTTCTGATTTTCTCTGCCTCAAATTTCATTGTGTCTAAGAGACCAGCCGATCTGACTGTAATTATAACACAAGATTAATGATGTTGGTTTTCTCTGAAGAAGAATCCCATCCTTGATTTATTCATTCCTAATGAGAAAAATAAAGAGCAATACATCAAATGACTCAAGGGAAGGAGTCTTAATTACCACGGTCAAAGTAATTTGCAATGGTTCTGCTTGATCCCCCAGCTGCATCTACATCTTCAGCTGCACCTGCAAGTCAATGAATTAAAGTTATCTACACAATATTAATTTATTTAGAAACAGCAATACCAATTGATGATCCTGGGGAGAACCAGAAGACGAACCAGGATGATTAGAGGAAGAGGGTGTTCCTGTCTGCTCATACTGTGGAGGTGAAATTCTCCTATGAGACATTTCTGTCACTCAAAGAAATTAAAGTGCTCAGATCAGAAGAAGCTGATCAGTTGAGGCTAAGATTATACTTTTGGTTATAGGAAGAGGGTGTCTCTGTTTAATGATGTTTATGCGTGGCTGCGAAGATAATGAATGCAATCGCAAAGGACTTTTCCAAGCAGTTTCCACGCGTCTTCATACAATATCACTATTTCAAAAGGTCATAATTCTTCTCTTTTTTTGCGCACATCGTTGTCAATCCAGAAGATTCTGATTGGTGAAAATTAAGTTTGGTAGCTAAATTCAAAGTCATGCTTTTTTGGTTTTTTTTTTTAAAAAAAAAGGTTCATTGTATACAATTATTGACACTTGACCCCCAGATGACTTCCGAATGAAAAGCTATGAGCCCGAAAACTTTGATGAATTTATATTTTTTTAAAAAATATTATTTTTATTAAAAATTATTATTTTTATTAAAAATTATTTTTATTTTATATTTTAAATCATTTTAATATATATATATATATCCTTGATATATTTCAGTATAAAAAAATATTTTTAAAAATAATCACAATCACATTTCTAAGTATGCATTATATATTTCTTGAGATTGTGAATGCTATGCATTAAATGTTAATTTAAGATATTGTAGCTTTTATGATTATAATTTGGAAATTAAGTCTTAAAAAATCCATAAATTATAATTATTTGTAAATTCAAGCTTATATCACACTCTTAATGAAAAACATATTTAAATAATAAAAATTAAATCATATTTAAAATTATTTTTAGTCTAAAAACATCTATATTTTAATATCAAATATAGTATGAGATACACACGAGTACTAAGGTTAATGTTATTGCTTTCAAGCTCTTAAGAGATGGATGAGAATGCTTATGCGATGCTTTAAAAATATATTATATTTTAAGTTATTGTTTGTTTTTTTGGTATAAAAGTATTTTTGAAAAAATAATTTTTTTTATTTAAAATTAATATTTTTTAAAATTTTAGATTGTTTTGATAGAATGAAATCAGAAATAAAATTTAAAAAATAAAAAAAAAATTATTTTAATATATTTTTAAATAATAATAATAATAATAATAATAAACAAGCAACCATAAAGAATTGACTTTTTTCAAGGATAGCTAACCGTGTTGACCTAAGATAATTTTCAGGTTGTCTACACTAAATAAGAGATTGAGGTCTCATGATTAGTTTTGATAACTCAAATTTACACATATTTCTCTAAACTAAATAAATAATAATAATAATAATAATAATTGTTTTTTTCTAAAAATCCTCCAACGTCCCAATTTTTCTGTTGTCCTGTTACTTTGCCTCCAGAATTTCCACGAGGCAAGTGATGGGCCTGGCTTTCATAGTCCATATGCTCTAGTTTTTGTTTGGTTACTTGGAGTCTTCCTCTGGTCTTAAGGAAAGCGAGAAACATGCTTGAGTATTAAACCTAAGAGCATGGGGAGTTGGCCCATAAAGAGACGCATACTGATAAAACCTAGAGCTAAGTCCATGGGAAGGGATGAACTGATGAACAGTCTAATCTATTCGAAGATATCAAAGCGAGCTAAAGCCCGCAAATGCTATTGCTTTTGCTTTTTTTTTAAAAAAAAAAAACAAATTCATTGGGAAGCGGTATCCTACAGCCATCTAAGACAAGAATTTGATTAACCAAAAGCAGACAAGATTTATTTAGGCTTGTTTTTGCCACATTTATTAGATCACATTTATTAGACCAGATTTATTAGACCAGATTTAAAATACTTTTCATACTAAATTATATTCAAATAATATATTTTTTAATTTTTAAAAAATTATTTTTAAAATTAACACAATTCAAAATATACAAAATATGCTTAATTACTGCTGGCCGAGAATGGCCATAGGACATAGAGCTGCAGTCTAAAATGGGCCTTGTGGGTTCATCAATATTGGGCCTAAGCCCATATCAATGAAACGGTCACTGCTTCCACAGGAACCATGGCTGAAAACTGCAATCTGGGAAAGATTTGTTGCCGTTGATGCTATCAATTAGACCGCCAATTCAAACAGTTCAATACCTTGAGGTCGTACAAACTATATTTTTTAAAATTTTAAATTATTTTTTTTAAAATATAATTTTTATATTTTTAGCTCGTTTTGATATATTGATCTTAAAAATAATTAAAAAAAAAAATTATTTGTATTTCCAAGCAACAAACCCTTTAAATCGTAATTGTTACCACAATTCCAAACAAACCCACACTCTACTTGGTTAAATCTGAAAGTAACCTGTTTCGTTTAATAAAATATTTTTTTTTTTAAAAAAATAAAACTCTTTTAACCCCTTTCATATTTATTATGAATTTAAAATTAAATTGTATGAGAATTGAATATAATTTAATTAACTTATTTGATTAAAAATTAAATAGAATGACCATTAAAAATAAATACAACAATGGAAATAAAATAAAAAATACTATTTAAAAAGGAAAAGAAAAAAAGGGAATTGAAAGGAGAAGCTTCATTATTCATTTGAAGCTGAAGAGAGATAATTAAAGTTTCAAAAGGCACTCTTAAAAATGACGGGAGGAAGCAGTAGAGGATGAAAAAGGAAGAAGAAGAAGATATACTGGAACACCCTTTTTATTTGTTTAGGGTTCAATTAATTTATTTTCTTCGAAATTTCATTAACTTGTTCTTGTTTCAAAGAAAAACTATTGAAGCTGAAGAAATTGTACCAAAACAACTTATTTACAAATCAAGCCTTCCTCCTCTCACAAGTTCTCATTATCCAAATCACTGTTCCTGCTCGCAAAAAATAACATAAAACATTAATGGGATATTTAAAAATATTATAATAATTATTTTTCATTTAAAAATATATTAAAATAATATTTTTAAAATTTTTAAAAATTACTTTTAACATCAACATATAAAAAATAAACTTCAAATACAAAAACAAACCGATGTAAACTTATACACTTGACAAGGCTAGAAGCCAATAATATTTGTCGAAACGGGCTTCTATCATGTCATCGGAGAACCAGCTCTGCCCCTTGCCTAGTTCTCATTATCCAAATCACTGCTTCTGCTTACAAAACATTTGCAGAAAATAACGTAAAACACTAAGCTGAGTACACTTAACAAGGCTAGAAGCCAATAGTAGCTGTCGAAACGGGCTTCTCTCATGTCATCAGAGAACCAGCTCCGCCCTTTGCCTCTTGAGCTTGTGAAATATTCTACCAGTGAAATCAACAGGGCACTCAAGAAGCTTCCCACCCCAAATACGCTAGTGTATAGTGCAATTCCCATTGTTCTCATTCTTACAGGAACTTCACTGTAGAAAAACTCTTGCATCCCAACAACAGTGAAGATGTCAGAGATACCAAGCAGAATGTACTGAGGCAGCAACCAAAATATGCTCAATGGAACCTCTGTTTCCAATTTTGGATCCATTTTTCTGCTGATTTCGAGTCTTTTTGTTTCAACCAATGCAGCAATGACCATGGCTATTATGGACAGTACCATCCCGATACCCATTCTTTGAGTCACACTGATACCCTTTTTGTCGCGAGTAATCAGTCGAGTAAATGGGATCAGCAACGCATCATAAAATGGCATCAGGAGGATTATAGAAACTGTAATAGCACTTTGTAGTGTAGCTGGTGGGATCTTGAAGCTGCTGCCTACATTCCTCTTCATTGTCATTCCCTGTTTGGTGAAGAATGTGGCAGGCTGCTGAAAGATGACTGCAAACATTAGCAGCATCGTCCATATCGGCAAAAGCCTTAAGACTACTTTTCCATTTTCAACTAGGTAGTTCATACCACTGCAGTGTTCCTCGTTCAATCCCTTGGCATTGCCCGAATTCTGACAGAGAGGTGTTTCTTGAAGCCTATAAACAAGTAAAAGAGTAGCATTAACAGAAATACTCGAGGAGATTTCAAAGCAAGAGTACTTAGACGGACAATACGAAATCTTACTCTAGCTCAACAACTCCAGGATTGTTGTTTGGTAAGGTGATTCTGCTATTCATCAATTTCGACAGGGCTTCCTTAATGGATCGAACTATGTCCCGTGAAGGCCTCTCAGAGATGGCATCATCCTGTTTGTATGCATAAATTCTGCTTCCACACCAAAACAGTAAAATTGATGCTCCCATTGCGACTGTAGGAATTGCAAATCCGAGTACCCAGCCAAATGTGTCTTGGATATAGGACATGACTGTGACACCTGCAAGGCTGCCACCACAAACCCCAAAATACCACCACTGAAAGAATAAGCTCTTCTTATGTGATTTCTGCTCATCTTTTGTGCTCGGCAGCTCATCATCGTTCGCAATTTGATCTGCTCCAAAGGCTTGTAAAGATGGGTTATATCCACCTTGTCCAAGAGAAATCAAACAGAGCGACCAAAACAGGTACGAGGAGCTTATTTTGTTGGTGGGATGCCTTGCCCAAGACAATGCTGTTGATGTCAATGCCACAAGTCCCTTGAAAGAACAAATTAAGAAGAACAAAAGCAAATTTACCATGGAAAATCATAAACCAAAAACTGTCTCTAGAATTACAGAGGCAAGTTGCTGTAAGCTTAATCATAATCAAGAATTTATGTATGACTTGTGATCACCAAAATATTTTCCAATTGCTGTAAGCTCACAGAATTTCAAAAGCAGAAAATAAACAAAAAGAAAATACTAACCACAACATAAATAAAGGAAGAGGTTAGAATGGTGGAATACCGATCCCATGAATCAGCAAGCGATGCAACTAGAAGTGGTAACATGGATGTGAATCCACACCAATTATTAACAGTCTTGGCTGCAGCAGAGTTGCTCATCTTAACCACATCTGTAAGATAAGTTACCAAATTTGATGCCACCCCTTTGAATGCAAACCTTTCCATACCAGCTATCACTATCAAAACGGAAAAAACATAATGAATTCAAATCAACTAACATCCTTTCTAGCAGATTGTTCATGTTCTAGCATAAAACTGATCAGTTATTCATCAGGGAAAATCTAAGAACTCATCAAGAAGATAAAAATATAACAACCTATGAGGAGAAAACATGACTTGTTGAGCCCCTTCGGTTTCTGCCCACTGGCCATGATGAGGAAGATAGATATGAAGCTGCATGGTTGGTAGGATTAATACAATCATGCAGATTCATTAAAAAATAAGATCATGCAATCCTATTAGGATCCGTTCAATCCTGTTACAATCCCACTAAGCTCCTATCAGATTTTGACATCCTATATAGAATAGGACGACTCCACTGAACAGCATATACCATTTCAGATCCAGAGAAACACAAACTATCGACACAAGTTGTGAGGCTTTTAGAACACCATTACATTATTGGAAACCTTTTTCCTCTTTTTGTGCAACGTAAAGAAGATCAGGCGGGTCTTGTTTTATCATATATGACACGATAAACACTACTGCAATCCCCAATGTTTCTATGCTTACAATGATAACACTTTCAACAAGAAAAAAGTTTGTGAATGCTGACATAGAGGCATTACCGAGAGATGGAAAATGTCGACATGCATTGAAACTTTACATTTGTTTTGTTTTTGATATGGTTTCTCATATGCTGCCAGCCTGCCACGTTTTCCATACGTGGCGGTTTCAACACTTGGCGTTGGATACTGTTGCCACTTAGTATTTTCATTGAATATTTTCATAGTGTTTTTGTTTTTTATTGAATATTTCAGAAGTGGGTTATAATTCGTGTGTGTGGAGGAAGAACAACAAGGTGGAGCTCCTGAACTCAACAGGAGGAGGCACTTCCTAGCAAATTAAAAATCTGAGTTGAACAGAACGAAACATGAATGGAAAGAAAAAAGGAGGTGTTGTGGGGATGCTTTTTCCTCCAATAATGGAGTCCTCATGAGTTACTCATAGGGAGGTATGCATATGGAATCGGGTTGTTGTTTTTCATGAACATATCCAAGCTTGGGATTTGAGATTTTATTTGTATATAAATCTCAAAGAATTCTACACTAATTCTGAATTTATAACTTAACAATGATGAGTTGGAAAGCTTGATTAATTGAATGATGAATTTACAAGGAAAAACTTTTATATTATCAAGACGATTGTTTATATATATATGTTATTTGAATTAATATTGAATGAATATTGATTGGTTGTGCATCTATACCTAAACACTAATGTTTAGTTACTGTTTCTGGACATAAGATATAAAAAACAGTGAAAGCAGGAGAAACATGCCCTTTATATTTGAAATGATAGAAATTCACTCTAAAACTATGACCGAGATAAATATATTTTATATGTTTATCTTTATCCTTTCAATTAAATATATTTATGCATATATTACTTATTTTAATCTTTCACTTTATTTAAATTAAACAAATGCTAATATTGCAGTGAGCAAACAGAGGAACAGGGAAAGTATGGCTGAATCAGAAGAGGTATCATTGGGTAGAGATTTCGTGTTACACGAGATTATATATAATTAATGTCCCTTTATCATAATTATATATGCACTGATCAATTTTATATAATCTTCCCTTCTGTTTTAAATGCTACATAAGCAGATTAATACATAAAGAACTGAAGATTATAGCTTACAAACCTCACCACTTGACGCCATCAATATATACTCGTAAGATTTCCTTTATTTTATTATGTATTGTTTTTAATACAATGCTTTAGCATCAATCACCAGCACTGTCAAAGTCACTTTGAGATAGTTTATTTGGCAATTTAATTACTGTGTTTTTTTATCCACTAAAAGTGTGTTTGGTATGTTACATGGGATAGAACAAATAGAAATAGACAGGACCAAATTGAGTTGAGTTTTGGAAAAAAAAAATGAATGGTGAAGAGATAATGGATAATATAAAAAAAATTAAAGAACAATGATTTTCCTCTATGGTATTGGAAAGGCTTATTTCACCGTATGGTGGGACAAGAATTTTGCTCTGAAGACAACCTTGAAGAATCCTTATCCAGCAGGCTGAGAAGAAGCAAAGGCAGCAGCAGAAATCCCCAGCAAAGTTATGGAAGCGGAAACAGCAGCAAGCACGGCAGAATTCCCAACAGAGTCGGTGCAGGAGTCCTGGCGGGAGGGTCACCGCGATGTGGGGGTAGCGACAGGGTAGATAGAGTCCATGAAAAATTTGAAGTACATAAGTTAACCCTTTATCAATCAAGGGCGATGGTCATTCTACATTTACAGAATTCGTTTAGGGAAAAGGACAACAATGATCTTAGTTTTAAGAAAATCCTGAGCTGTAATTATCCAAATCAGCTTCAGGGTAGCTTCAAATAACAGCTCTCAGTTCCACCGCCAGGGATGATACGCTTTCTTGATTGGATATACGCGACGCTATTTCAAAGATCTTGATGGCATCTGTCATAGGGAAATTGAGTACAGTCATGATCTGAAGAGACGCTACTCTTAAAAGTATATACAAGCAATAAGACTCCCTAGATAACCAAGCAATGAAGGTTAATATTCTCTGACTCCGAAAGAAATTACTGGTTAGTTCATTAAGTAATCTGAAATGCAAATAATCCAAGTCTCCAATTAGCAGTGGTTTGTGCCATGACGTTGATGAGATCCAAGGATTTTTAAAGTTACAAGTCCAATGGAAAGTCAGAAACACAAGCTAACATGATTAGGAATCTAGGATCTAAGGAGTAATTCTGATATGATCTAATTAACTTCGATTACATTTTAGATTATTATTGTGTAAGGTTATAAATAGATGAATCAAACACCTCTTACAAGCTTTTCTGAAATTATCTCTCTTCTTGAGTTTCCATAAAATAAGTTGCATACAGATAAGAGTTCATATCTATGCCCATTTGTCGCAAAAATAAGCTGCCAGATTCATCCATGCATGTTCTTGTTTTTCTGACAAACAATCAGCTGACAAATTTATTGGACAAGTGAATCCTTGGTACCAGCAGCTTCAGTTTCATCAGTAAGTGTGGCATGTCCTAGGTAAACTCCAGCTTCGAACTTCTCTCAATCCTGCACAAAAAACATCATCATAAGTTCATAGGATTTGGGTGCCTAAACATTAATAAACAAAATCTAATATGGAAGTTCCATTGCACGCTAGGATCGACTTCTAGTTTCATACATTTTCTTCCTTTCTTCATGGCTTCTCCTTCTTTTTGTTTTTGTTTTTCCTTCCCAATCGATTTCAAGCTTGTTGATATTACAGGTTGCCAGATTATTTCCAAGCTCTCATCCTACGGCCTGTTCTTTCAAGCTCCGACCCCTCTTCCAAGCTCTTTTTTGCTCTAGTAGAAAACAATTCCAGTGATGTCACCGCATGTTGCCCCGGGATCCCAACAATGGTATAAATATGCATGCCGTTTTCGATTTTCCATTTCAATTATATTTAATCGCTGAAGATCAAGCACTCAAATTAAATTCATCTTAATTACCGCTCCTGCAGAACAAAACTGCCTTGGAATGGTTCGAAGAGGGAGGTCGTAATGTCTATACCGGAATGAAAAACACATATACAATAGAAACATAAACAGAAATGCATACATTCGTCTCGTTTGAAATTTAATTACTACGTTTTTGGTCCTTTTTTCTTCAGGATCCACTACTGAGATCCTAATTAAGCCCACCTTCGTCACCCTAAGAGTACTTGATGATCCTAAAGCCCACTACTGAAATTTAATTACACATGAAATGATGTAAGAAATAGCTACATTATAAAACATAATTCAGTTGATCAGAGGTGAATATTGTTCCATTGCAAGAATTACAAGGCCGACCTGGAGAACGGCCTTTATGAGAATATAAGAATATCAGCAAAGCTTCCACCACGAATAAGAAAAACTTTCAGGCCACAATCTATAGGCCATCGCCAAGCCTTGGCTGGTGAAATATTCTTAAAAAGGTAACCAACAAGCAGTAGCTCAACAGGCATCAATGTTCCCTTTTCAGGGTCTCGAGTTGGAACCTATCGGAACAAAAAGGGTTTCTTCTTCTCGAATCTATGAGTTTATATTGTTGTTTTGAAGTCCAGTCGAAACCGAAACGGAAAACCGAAACCGAAAAAAACAAAATGACAAATATATTGCTAGAAATAAAAACGATGAGACTCAAAAATCTTATTATTATATATTGCTAGAAATATTATTTTTGAAATTAAGATTAAAAAAATTAGGTGTCACTTATTATTATTCTTTTCACTTTCATGTGAATTATTTTATTTAAGTCTCCATTAAGACAGATTTACTCTTCTCTGTGCAGCAAACCAACTCATGATTATTTAAATTTATGATGTTAAACATTGATTTTATTTTTTTAATATCTTATAATTAATGTATATTTAGTTATTTTCCACACATAAATTTATATATGAGCTATTTATGATTTTGACACGCGTGTATAAACATTATCCTTATAATTACAATTGAATTCCTTATTATTAAAAAAACACTCAAACTCATGGGTTTGACTCAAAACACCAAAATCCAGTAGATTAGGGTGGTGGTCATGGTCATGGTCATGTGCACGCTAACCCAAATTCAAATGCAACCTGAACCCAAAACAATCCAAACCAAATCCACCTAACTTGACTAAATTGCCAAGTGTACTTCTATCTAATTAATTAGATAGGCACTCAATTGAAAAAAAAATTATTAGAGGACTTAATCACAAATATAATATCTACGTCAAGTATCTTAAAATTAAACAGCATAAAAGTTGATATTTACAAAATAATTAATGATATTTTCTTATTAGATATTTTTTAAGACAAAAAAATACAAAAAGAAGAGATAATATAAAATCAGCAGCTCACCAAAAATAAGAACAATATTCTGACCTAAAATTTATTTATCCTAATTATATATTTTTATTTCTTTAAAATAAAAACAGAAAATAACTAATATTTAAGCAACATAAAATTAGTCTAAGGTGGCACCTACCCAGCAGACACTCAATTCAATGGCTCCTGCGACCTTTTATTAAGTGCGCAATGATGCAGTCATAAAATACAAGATAGCCCACACAGACACACACACGTGTATTCAAAGCTGAAATATGATGCCACCTGGAAAGCATGCATGGCAGAGCTGAGCTGAATGAATTAAAATAATGCTCACTGCTTCAAATCAATGGCTCTTCTTGGGCACTGATGAGCCCTCAAGACATCGCCCTCTCCCTGATAATTTATTTCTATATTATTATTATTATTATTATTCTGCAAAGTTGACTTCTTAAAGATGAGGGATGGATTCCCGGACAGAAGATGCCATGCACGTATGCTCCTTTTCAAAATCTCCTCCGAAACAAATAAAGATTCGGATTATAGAAAAAAATTTAAAAATCAAATCAAATATCACTCAAATTTTGACTCAATTAATTAAGTTTGAGTCAATTAATATCGCTAGGTTAAGTGTATTTAACTAAATCAACTTTTATTCAATTTAATATAAAAATTAATTTATATAAGATTTCAAATAAATAAATTGACTCCCTACATATAATGATACATTAAAAGATACATGATGGTAAATGATTTTTATTTAGATTAATTGAATTTAACTAGATCTAATTAGTTTAGGTTAATTGTATTTAACTAGATCAACTATTATTTACATGGTTTGCTGCGTTACTAATTAATTTTTATATAATATTTTTTAAAAATATAATTTGTATCGCGTAAACAAACATCACTTGCTATTAGATTTTTTTATTGTGATTTATACGGCGCCATGAATTAACAAAAAAGATACATGTCCTGATGATGATAAGGGACTCAACTTTTTTCACAATGACTCAACATAAGGGTCCCATCTAATCATTATTTTGGGCGAATAACGTATTGTAGTAATAATAATAATAATAATCTACACTTAAAATTAGCATAATTCAGTATTATAAAATACATGTTGATAAAAATACATTGCAATAAGAGAGTTGAAGTATCGATACTCAAAGGATGCCCCAAACATACGTCGTAGTAGTAGTAGATTTTTAGGCTAAAAATACCCTTAATTATATCTCAATAAGTATTATTGAAGTTATCATAAATCTTATTAAATGTTTTTTTTTCCTCTAGGATCACCAACAATAAGTATAACTCCTATGAATGATCTCACCTTTCTTCAAAGTAAAAGTAATCATCTTTAAAAATTCCAAGCACCAACAGCGTATCCCTCGTCTCTCATCTCTCTGCCAAAAACAAATTTTAATTTAAAAAAGCAGTGGTTTGTGCCTTGACGTTGATGAGATCCAAGGATTTTTAAAGTTACAAGTCCAATGAAAAGTCAGAAACACAAGCTAACAGGATTAGGATGAGTTCTGGGTTCTGATATGATCCAATTAACTTCGTTAGATTAGGATTATTATTAGTTGTTGCAATTTTCGTTTTTAGTATAACTCTAGTTAGGCTATTATGTAAGGCTATAAATGGATGAATCAAACACCTCTTGCAAGCTTTTCTGAAATCATCTCTCTTCTTGAGTTTCCATAAGAAGCATACAAATCACAAGCTGTCAAAAGGGATAGTACTCATCAATAGCTACGAAAGATGAGAGAAAGTAAACCAATTATCCACCAGCAAGAAGCATTATACGATTACGCAAAACAGCAGCATCTGTTCCACTGCATACAGATAAGAGTTCATATCTATGCCCATTTGTCGCAAAAATAAGCTGCCAGATTCATCCATGCATGTTCTTGTTTTTCTTACCAACAATCAGCTGACAAACTTGTTGGATAAGTGAATCCTTGGTACTAGCAGCTTCAGTTTCACCAGTAAGTGTGGCATGTCCTAGGTAAACTCCAGCTTCGAACTTGTCTCAATCCTGCACAAAAAGCATCATCATAAGTTCATAGGGCTTGGGTGCCTAAACATTAATAAACAAAATCTAATATGGAAGTTCCATTGCACGCTAGGATCGACTTCTAGCTTCATACATTTTCTTCCTTTCTTCATTGCTTCTCCGTCTTTTTGTTTTTGTTTTTCCTTCCCAATCGATTTCAAGCTTGTCGATATTACAGGTTGCCAGATTATTTCCAAGCTCTCATCCTACGGCCTGTTCTTTCAAGTCCCGACCCCTCTTCCAAGCTCTTGCGTATCGGGCAAAATCAAGTACTGCTGGCCCCTCTTCCAAGCTCTTTTTTGCTCGAGTAGAAAACAATTCCAGTGATGTCACCGCATGTTGCCCTGGGATCCCAACAATGGTATATATATGCATGCCGTTTTCGATTTTCCATTTCAATTATATTTAATCGCTGAAGATCAGGCACTCAAATTAAATTCATCTTAATTACCGCTCCTGCAGAACAAAACTGCCTTGGAATGGTTCGAAGAGGGAGGTCGTAATGTCTATACCGGAATGAAAAATACATATACAATAGAATCATAAACAGAAATGCATACATTTGTCTCGTTTGAAATTTAATTACTACGTTTCTGGTCCCTTTTTCTTCAGGATCCGCTACTGAGATCCTAATTAAGCCAACCTTCGTCACCCTAAGAGTACTTGATGATCCTAAAGCCCACTACTGAAATTTAATTACACATGAAATTATGTAAGAAATAGCTAAAATATAAAACATAATTTAGTTGATCAGAGGTGAATATTGTTCCATTGCAAGAATTACAAGGCCGACCTAGAGAGCGGCCTTGATGAGAATATAAGAATATCAGCAAGCTTCCACCACCAATAAGAAAAACTTTCAGGCCACAAACTAGAGGCCATCGCCAAGCCTTGGCTGGTGAAATATTCTTAAAAGGTAACCAACAAGCAGTAGCTCAACAGGCATCAATGTTCCCTTTTCAGGGTCTCGAGTTGGAACCTATCGGAACAAAAAGGGTTTCTTCTTCTCGAATCAATGAGTTTATATTGTTGTTTTGAAGTGCAGTCGAAACCGAAACGGAAAACCGAAACCCAAAAAAACAAAATGACAAATATATTGCTAGAAATATTATTTTTGAAATTAAGATTCAAAAAATTAGGTGTCACTTATTATTATTCTTTTCACTTTCATGTGAATTATTTTATTTAAGTCTCTATTAAGACAGATTTACTCTTCTCTGTGCAGCAAACCAACTCATGATTATTTAAATTTATGATGTTAAACATTGATTTTATTTTTTTAATATCTTATAATTAATGTATATTTAGTTATTTTCCATACATAAATTTATATATGAGCTATTTATGATTTTGACACGCGTGTATAAACATTATCTTATAGTTATAATTGAATTCCTTATTATTAAAAAACTCAAACTCATGAGTTTGACTCAAAACGACCAAAATCCAGTAAATTAGGGTGGTGGTCATGGTCATGATCATGTGCATACTAATCCAAATTGAAATGCAACCTGAACCCAAAACAATCCAATCCGAACCCACACTAATTCATAAGTGTTTTGGAACTCGGTGCAAACTATATTTTTTTAAAATTTAAATTTTTTTTGTTAAAATGATTTTTTTATGTTTTCCGATCGTTTTGATGTATTAATATCAAAAATAATTTTAAAAAAATAAAAAAATTTATTTTAATACATTTCTAAGCGAAAAAGTACTTTAAATTACAACCGCTACCATATTCTCAAATACAATATTAAATTGCCAAGTGTACTTCTATCCAATTAATTAGATAGGCACTCAATTGAAAAAAAAAATTATTTATTAAAAGACTTAATCGCAAATAAAGTATCTAAGTGAAGTCTCCCACGTGTCTTAAACATGAGTTGGGCAAGAAATCGGGTTATGAGGTTTTAAGGTCGATATGCTAGGCCGGGTTTAAACAAATGTCAAATAATTATCTACAATTTGAATATTTTTTTATTCTACCGGCAGCGTAGCATAAGTCAGTAAACTAGTATATCCTAATAAATTATAGTAAGACTAGTTTAAAGACTCACATTCCACCATGAGTCTTATTAAAAAAAAAGAAAGTAACAAAAAATATTCAAGTTATAAAGAACTATTTTTATTAAATTCAATCTAATTGATCAACTTTGAAATCTCTTGATTCGAACCCTATCTAATTTAAGTTTAAAATTAAATTACGTGAGGGTTGCTCTAACATGAACTAGTAGACTTGAGTACCAATCAAAATGCATTTTGTGTGATTAGTAAAAGACAAATATAAAGATGGAATTGACATAAACAATCTTCTCACCAAACTTCTTGTCTAGTCCGGATTTAAAATCAAACCGTAAAAGTAATTTTGACGTGATTCAATTTTTAATAATATTCAGGAAATAACTAATGAAATCCTATTATATATTTTTAAGACAAAAAATACAAAAAGAAGAGATAATATAAAATCAGCATCTCGCCAAAAATAACAGCAATATTCTCACCTAAAATTTATTTATCCTAATTATATATTTTTATTTCTTTAAAATAAAAACAGAAAATAACTAATATTTAAGCAACATAAAATTAGTCTAAGGCGGCACCTACCCAGCAGACACTCAATTCAATGGCTCCTGCGACCTTTTATTAAGTGCGCAATGATGCAGTCATAAAATAAAAGATAGCCCACACAGACACACACACGTGTATTCAAAGCTGAAATATGATGCCACATAGAAAGCATGCGTGGCAGAGCTGAGCTGAATGAATTAAAATAATGCTCACTGCTTCAAATCAATGGCTCTTCTTGGGCACTGATGAGTCCTCAAGACATCGCCCTCTCCCTGATAATTTATTTCCATATTATTGTTATTATTATTATTATTCTGCACAGTTGACTTCTTAAAGATGAGGGATGGATTCCCGGACAGAAGATGCCATGCACGTATTCTCCTTTTCAAAATCTCCTCCGAAACGAATAAAGATTCGGATTATAAAACTCTTCCCCGTCAAGATCCGGTTCACGAAATTATATTAATTTTCTTTTCTTTAAAAGGAAAAAAAAGTAGAAGCGACATTATTTTAGAAAAAAATTAAAAAATCAAATCAAATATCACTCAAATTTTGACTCAATTAATTAAGTTTGACTAGGTTAATTGTATTTAACTAAATCAACTCTAATTCAATTTAATATAAAAATTAATTTAGATAAGATTTTAAATCAATAAATTAACTCCCTACATATAATGATACATTAAAAGATACATGATGATAAATAATTTGTATTTAGATTAATTGAATTTAACTAGATCTAATTAATTTAGGTTAATTGTATTTAACTAGATCAACTATTATTTACATGATTTGCTGCATTACTAATTATTTTTTTTATAATATATTTTATTAAAATATAATTTGTATAGCGTAAACAAACATCACTTGCTATTAAATTTTTTATTGTGATTTATACGGCGCCATGAATTGACAAAAAAGATACATGTCATGATGATGATAAGGGACTCAACTTTTTTCACAGTGACTCAACATAAGGGTCCCATCTAATCATTATTTTGGGTGAACACCATATAATAATAATAATAATAATAATAATCGACACTTAAAATTAGCATAATTCAATATTATAAAATACATGTTGATAAAAATACATTGCAATAAGAGAGTTGAAGTATCGATACTCAAAGGATGCCCCAAACATACGTCGTAGTCGTAGTAGATTTTTAGGCTAAAAATACCCTTAATTATATCTCAATAAGTATTATTGAAGTTATCAAAAATCTTATTAAACGTTTTTTTTTCCTCCAGGATCACCAACAATAAGTATAACTCCTATGAATGATCTCACCTTTCTTCAAAGTAAAAGTAATCATCTTTAAAAATTCCAAGCACCAAAAGCGTATCCCTCGCCTCTCATCTCTTTGCAAAAAACAAATTTTAATTTAAAAAAGCAGACAGCAAAGGGTAAAGAGCTGTTGAAAGCAACAAATGAAGTAAGAAAGCAGCAGCAGCAGCACGAAGCGACCTGTCTGGTTTGTTTTCTGTATCTTTAGAAAAAGGATAAAACATTAGTGTAGATGATTTTAGATATTAATTAATGTGATTTAATAATCAATATTTGTAGACATATTAATTAGTAAGAGTATGGATTGGTGGGTCTTCTTTGTTCTTAAGCATGAAGGTCTAAAAATGGTAAAATCCTTGACAAGTATAGCTGGTCTTCCCTGTGTGGTGGTGGTGGTGGTAACTGACTCTCCATCTTTATTGGTCTTTGTATCTCACTGCTATATTTGGGGGACACCCTTTTGTATTTTTTTCACTTTTAGACAGATTTTTTTGGGGACTCTTTTAGTCAAATTTGGTAACCAGCTTAAAATTCTTTGATTCTTAACTTATATTTAATTTGTTTTGGTGGGTTTTCTTTGGATTTGTTCATTGCTTTTGTTTTGATCGAGTTGGGTTTCATAAACTTCTTTTTTTTTTTTTTTCCTGGTGAGTTTTACTGTCCTTTTCAATTTCTTGTTGTTCTTTGTTCTTCGAGGTTTTTTTTTTTTTTTTTCGGGGTATGGATCATATGTTGTTAGTTTTTTTTGGACAAGAAATATGGGGTTTGACTGTTAACAGAATCGTTGTCTTGTTTGTTAGGTCTTCTGGTCTCATAATTAATTTTTGAGATGATTGGATTGGAGTCACCGAGCATTTACAAGTTTTTCCTTTTGGTTCACTGTTATTTTCCTTTTTTGAGCTAGATGTTTTATTGTTTGTGGTAGATTCAAATAAATGGAGTTAGCCATCACAAATGGTATATCTTGTTTTGCTTTTAGTCACATGGTGTTCTTGCTGTTGTTGTTAATGTGAAACGATATGGGCATGGTTTTGATTAGATTTCTATAACCTTAGTCATCTGTTAATATTCATGTGTTATGTTGTTTTGAAGAATTGGCTTCTTTTTAGTGGAATGAGCTGGTAGGTTGCCATTTCTGTGGAGAAATTCTCTATTTTTGTGTATGGGATTGATTAACTTACTAAGTAAACATTGTCTTGTTTCTCTTAATTGATGTTGTTGTCGTAAACTTACCATTTGCTGTATGATCAATTTGACTTGTACAGCCCCTACTTGTTGTATTTCGCAAATCATTTGTCAACTTTTTGTTTGTCGTACATAATTGATTAACTTCTTAATTCTAGGTTTTATGGTAATGATTGTTTGGCTTGTTTGGTAGGTGAAATTGTTTGCCACTGGAAATTTGTTGGCAAGTTACAAACATAAGATTCTGTTCCTAGATATCATGCGATCTCTTAGTTAATGCATTCTCAAAACATTGTTGATAGATGGTAAATCTGAGTTGGGTTAAATAATCAATAAGGAACCCTCGATGGGGTTTAAAATGGGATAATGGTTTATGGCTTCATTTACTGCATGGTTGAGAGTTAGAAAACACTGCATGGTCGCTAATGTAATCTTTTATCATGAGCTTTTGGCCTACCAGATGTGACAGATAAATTAAAGTGTCTAATGTATGTGTGCTTCTAAGAGACAGAGAAAGAGATAGAGCCGCAGATTTTGGCTGTGCTGCATCATCTTGTTACCTCTTATTATGTTAGATGGACATTCATGGACCTAGTTACTGCAATCACTTCGTGAAGCAACTTTCTGCCCTCAATATGGAGCTATTTGCCTGGTTTGTTTGACAGGGTTGTCTTACAATTACCTGCCAGTCTGTGTTTTGGGGTACAGGCACCTTTCTGTGAAAATTAATAATGCAAGTATACCCACGAGAATAATAATTTCCTAGGACATCTTCCATGATCAATGACATAGGTTTTGTAGTATTCTAACCTTTCCCCCTTTTGTAATAGCAGTTTAAGATATTTCCAATTTAATTTTGCTAGTTACCATAGTTTAAGATACGTCCAAGTTCATTTCTGTTAGTTACTTCTGCATTTCCACTATCATGATAAAATGTGCACCTTGTCTGCTGTTTCTTATGTTTCCAATATTTAGCATTAAATTTGAGCAGCAATGTTTGTAAAAGGTGTTTGTTTTCAGGTAGAGCAAAGAAACGACACCGGTCCTGCTGACAAGTGGTGTCAACTTCCTTTTCATCAAGGGGGCTATCGGGTCTTTCTAGTTTTGCGAGTAGCTTAAAGGTAGACATGTCTCAATTCTGGCCCTTTTGCTGCCTGGATTTTGAGTTAGATTTCTTGGATATGTAAATAACAATGAGAAAATTTGTTGGAAGTTCTGACAATTCTTGTTTCATTTACTTTAATCATTTTGCTCATTTTCCTTAGAGTGCTTGCATCACCTGAGTCTTTGGTTATCTATTTTGATGCAGCATTCTAATTGAGCATAGGCTGCTAGTGCAGTTATGATTTGACATTGGTTTTTGTCTATTTATTTACCATAGGTACTATCTTAACAACACTTATGCTCGTATCGGATGAATAGTGGAGGATTGTTGCACTGGAAGTGAAACATTTCTATCAGCATAATTGGTTTGGATCTGGAATTCAGGTGAATATGGATGGTTTGCAACTAGTTTCGATGCCACCTAGGAATGCATTCAGGGCTGATCGACCTAAAGCACGGAGAGGGCCTCAACCTGATGTACCTCATTCCATTAAGCCATGCACCAGAACGTTTCTTGAAACTGATGCATGGCATCAGTCTCAAAATAAGGGTTCCAATAAAGCGACTAGATCAAATGAGTTGTCTGACTGTCCTGCATCCCAGAGTTCTGTCACTTGCCCTGATTTCTATTATTCAACCGCAAAAGGATGTACTGCTCTTAGTTCATGTGAAGCTTGTATTGATAGTTCTAATGTAGACAAGTCTGCAAAGAAAAAATGTAAACCAAAAACCAGGAGGAGGGGAAAACAGAACAAGAGAGTTTCAAGTGATACTGGCTCAACTGAACCTGAAGTTTTATCTGAGTACGCTCAAGGAAGTTCAACCTCCAATGGCTGTAGTTATAATGATTTTGGAGATGAACTAACATGCTCTGCAACTTCACCAGAAGTTTCACTCAGAGATGCTAGCAGTAACCATATTGATTTTCAAGGTGACACTAGATTTAGCAGTCCTGAAGCCCCAGCAATATGCATGTCGAACATTGATGAAGTGGCTATAGTGGAAACTTTTGAAGCATTGGATGTTTCATCGCCAGATGGTAGCAGTAGCCAGAATGATTTTGAGGGTGATTCTATATTTAGCACTTCTGAAGCATTGCCAATCTGCACCTCCAACATTGATGAGGTTGCAACAGTGGAGCCCATTATACCTTCTATATCTCAGAATTTTCCTGGGGAGCATCAGATGATTAATTCAGAAATCACTTTACAGACAAAAGGAGAGGGATTTTCCCTCTCTGGCATTGGGGTGCAGTGCTCAAGTCAGATAAGCTGTTGTGATGATACACAATCCAAAGATTTCTCATATGCTTCTGATTCCTCCCTAGTGTTTGATTATATATCTATCGGTTCAAACAGTGATGATGGCACTAATGATTGTCATCATGTAAAAACATATCATGAAGGTAGCAGCAGAGGTAGTGTTTTAGAAGCACCAGGTTTCAATTCCAAAAAGGAGTCTTTATCTCATAAAAATTCATTAAATGGTGCTGTAGATACCTATCACCAAACTGAGGGCTCAAAGCAACGTGGTCAAAATTTTAGCTGCAGTGACGCACAATTGCTTATGTCAGGCAAAAAAGGCAAGCAAATAAAAACATTGCCCAGGAGTAGTGCCAGTGCCCACAAATATGGAGGTTTTGAAAATTTGCATGGCCGGACAGGGAAGGAAAACAACCATTCTGTGTGGAAAAAGGTTCAGAGGAATGACACAGCAGATGAATGCAGCCCGAAAATGAAGATATCTCATGCGTGCTTCCTGTCTGACTTGACTTTGAAAGAGGCTCCATCACTTAAAAGGAACTGTACTGTCTCTGAGGTAAATTCATCATCCAGAACTGAGGGAAAAAAACTGCCAAAAGACAAGGTTACTAAGAAGTTGAAACAGAAAAATAGTCCAGGTTCCAAACAAGAGTACAGCTGTCATGGTAGGGGCTATAGTTCGAACAAGGCCACCTTTAATGCACATGCAAAGACTGGCGTGCAACAGCATGAAATGTTTGATCTCACAGCTCAAGTGAAAGATAAAAAAGGAGGGAAATCTATTTCAAGAACTCATTCTCTGAATAGTTGTTTAACTGCTGGATTCCATCCCAGCGGAGTTGAATGCGTGAATTCAGAATCAGTTAACAGCACACAAGTTTCCCCAGACGCGTTACAGCCACTTCAAAGTACTCGTGATACTGTTTCCAGCACAAGACATTGCCGTACAGAAAATGGAGGTAGCTTGCCAGCAAAGTTTTGCAACTCATTGGAGCAACATGCGGTTAAGGTGCCTCCTCCAGTTTATCTTCCTCATCTTTTTTTTAATAAAGTTCCCCAATTGGAAAAAGAAGTTACAGTTCCTGAGTACTGTAAGCAAAACCATAGTTCTGGATCAGTAATGCAGAAGTGGATACCCATTGGGGTAAAGGATCCTGAATTGACCACCTCTGCTAGATTTGGTAATTCATCACCTGATCCTTCTGATGGACGAGTTGGTGAAGATCTCACCTTGAGAAATGTTCTAGACAAAGCCGATTTTGATTCTCAAGACCTTGTTTCTTCATTGATGTTGGGCACGTGCCAGGATTCAGGAAATGCAGTTTGTTTTCCCCAAGAAGATGACCACATTCAAAAGAAGAATTCTACTCTTTGGATGGATGAGCTCAACAAGAAGCATGTTGCAGCTGATGCTTTAACTAGTGAATCCTCTTATCAACAATTTTCAGCTTTTGAAGATGAATCAATAAAGATAATACAAGCTGTGAAGGATGCTTGCAGAGTACAGATGGAATCTGAAGCTATTCAGATGGCCACTGGTGGTCCAATTGCCGAGTTTGAAAGATTTCTTTATTTATCGTCTCCAGTTATTAATTTTCCCAGTTTATCATGCTGCCAGACTTGTTTGGATGACCGGCTTGTTGGTGCATCACTATGCAGACATGAGATACCAAATATCCCATTGGGATGCATCTGGAAATGGTATGAAGAACATGGGAATTATGGTTTAGAAGTAAGGGCAGAAGAATGTGAGAATTCAAATAGCGGGGGCTTTGATCATTTTTCATTTCATGGCTATTTTGTTCCCTTTTTATCAGCGGTTCAATTGTTCAAAAACCATTCAAGTCAACCCATAAACAATAAGAACAGTGCTCCTGATCATGAAATTTCTGATACATATAAAGCTAGTGAATCATCAGAGAACTCTAATGTTGGTCGTCTTCCAATATTTTCTCAACTGATTCCTCAGCCTCGTACCACAGCTGTAGACTTGACATGTTCTGATGGCGCAGAGTTACTCTTTGAATACTTTGAATCGGAACAACCTCAGCAAAGACGACCATTATATGAGAAGTACTCTTCTTACCTCTTATTTGAAGTTGTAGTTAACATATTACTGGAGCTTTCAGATGGATCTCCATACTAATTCTGTTAATTTCAGGATACAAGAGCTTGCTAGAGGTGATGCGTCTTCTCGTTACAAAATGTATGGGGACCCAACTAATTTGGCCTCTCTGAATCTTCATGATTTGCACCCCAGATCCTGGTTGGTAACAAAACTAGTTCTAGGAATTAGCCTCACATTTTTCATTTTGGTTATGAAACAAAAGACTAGCTTGAATGTCATTCTGTACATTAATAGGATTGAAGCTTGTTATATAACTGAATCATGCCAAGAGAAATTTTATGGACGTGTTATGTGATATGTTTTCAGGTACTCGGTGGCATGGTATCCTATATATAGGATACCAGATGGCCACTTTCGAGCTGCATTTTTGACTTACCATTCACTTGCCCATTTGATTCATAAAAGTGCTGAAGTTGATTATGCTAGTAAGGATGCATGTATAGTTTCTCCAGCTGTGGGACTTCAGAGTTACAATGCTCAGGTAGTTTATAAATGATGTTCTTCTATAAACTTCATTGCGTAATGGTGTGATTGTTATGATGCTAATAAACTTCATTTGAATGTGGAAGTGGGTTGTCTCTATTTCGTTTCTCCACTTTAAACTTCCTTGTCCACTGGCAAACCCCAATTGCTTATGCTAGTGTTAAATGACTAAGAAGTTGATGATTTCAATCAGCTGATGCAGCATATGCAATGCATGGGATAAAAAACTGAATCATCATAAACTTTTATTTTAATTTATATTTTTATTACCAAGGTAAGCCTGTTATTTATTGATTTGGTGTCCCATTTCTTCAGCAAATTTTTTTTTGGGATGTTATGCTTGTTATGTTGTCCACCTAAATATGATAAACCTTAAGATATTGTTCTTTAATTATGATAGATGTTAAGCTTAATGATTGATAAGAATCCATGATCCGTTTTGAATGTCTGCTGATGAGATGGGATCTGCTTGCATGTTCGGTCCTCTTATTATATTATTGGCTTCTTTGGAAGTGTTTTAGCCTAGTGATAGGCTTCTTATTCATTGCTATGCTTCTCCGTGTGGAAAATACATGTAAAAGTTTCTTATCTTTCCAGCTCTTGTTTTTGAATTAACCATTTTACAGGCAACAAGATATTAAAGAGTTAAACAGTTTTTCTCTTTTAAAGTCATTGGGTGTCTGTGTAACACATACTTTGAAAATGCCCTTTGTGTGTTCTTTGAATGGTTAAAATTATTCAGTAGCAAAGCTTTCAACTCTTATTGTACAGAGGTCAAATATACAGTTGGAATAATCTTAAATAGTGGAAAAGCTTCCAAAAGTATGATAACTTGGCTTTGGACTTTGATTAGTGGCTGTTCTTGTGTGTGGGGGGGGTGGGTGGGTGTGTATGTGTACCCATTCCATTTATGCTCTTGACCCAAATGTGCTTTGTGTGTCCCTTGTATTTTTTTAGACCCTTTTAAATTTATTTGTAGGTCCCTTGTATTTTTTTAGGATATTTCACTATATATTTGATCCATAAATTTTTACTCTAAAATATAAATCCGGTATTCAATACATTTTTTTTTTTTTTTTTTTTTAAATATAAAAATATGTATACTTTGTTTTAGATTTATTTTATTGGTTTATTCACTAGCGTCAGAGTCAGGATGATTACCATGTGTTTTTTTTCTACATAATATTTACCAACGCCACAGTTAAAAATATTTATAGTCGAATATTCACCGGTGCTAGAGTCAAGAATATTATAGGCAGACCAACGAAGATAAAACACAACAAACCTTTAGTAATTTAAGATAAAACCAACGATGTAGGCTACCTTAGGTAGAATGCTTAAAGGTGATAATATATATATATTTTTTGTAATCAATCTTATACCATAGAATCTCAGTTGACCAATTAAAATTCTTAATAATCATAATACTAAATAACAACTCCTTAAATAATACTTTCTCATCACAGAATAACATGCCATAAATATATTCTTTAACATTTGAAAACTTTTACGAGTCAGGTGTGACAATTAAAACCCTATGATTAAAAGTCATTGTAATCATGTTATTGATATAAATAAACAAACACTAAATTATTTGTTAGTAATACATAAGAAAGCTACCTAAATATGATAGACCTTAAGATATTGTTCTTTAATTATGATAGATGTTTTCCCTGCATATAATAAGCTTAATGATTGATGAGAGTCCATGATCGGTTTTGAATGTCTGCTGATGAGATGGGATCTCCTTGCATGTTCAGTCTTATTTATATTATTGGCTTCTTTGACAGCGTTTTAGCCTAGTGATAGGCTTTGGACTTATCTTTCCAGCTCTTGTTTTTGAATTAACCATTTTACAGGCAACAAGATATTAAAGAGTTAAACAGTTTTTCTCTTTTAAAGTCATTGGGTGTCTGTGTAACACATACTTTGAAAATGCCCTTTGTGTGTTCTTTGAATGGTTAAAATTATTCAGTAGCAAAGCTTTCAACTCTTATTGTACAGAGGTCAAATGCATTTGGAATAATCTTAAATAGTGGAAAAGCTTCCAAAAGTGTCATAACTTGGCTTTGGACTTTGATTAGTGGCTGTTCTTGTGTGTGGGGGGGTGGGTGTGTATGTGTACCCATTCCATTTATGCTCTTGACCCAAATGTGCTTTGTGTGTTGACTGAACAGGGTGAATGCTGGTTCCAGCTGCGGCACAGTGTAAACCAGGCAGCAGGAACACCAATCTCGAACCCTTCTGTAATTCTGAAGGAGCGGTTGAGAACCCTTGGGGAGACAGCATCTCTTATTGCAAGAGCTGTAGTAAACAACGGAAATCAGACATCCATAAACAGACATCCTGATTACGAGTTCTTTCTTTCTAGGGGACGATGTTCACTTCCATAGATTCTGAGGTTGCCACTCTCCGGAGTAGTAGTCTCTTATGGTTACCGATCTAGCTCCATCCATGTAGCATATGAGATAAAGCTGCTAATCTAGTTCCATCCGTGTAGCATCTGCCTCTTGGCATGAATTCCAGTTTCTTCTTAGGAAATCCTGTAGTGCTGATTACTGATCTAGTTGTTTGTTAAACTTGCTGTAAATATTCTAGTTGTTTGTTAAACTTCTGGAAATATTTGTTTCAGTTTTAGTTGAAGTTCTTGAAAGTTTAATGCGTGCCAAATATTTGTTTCAGTGAATGGAGTCGCACCCTAGTCCTGAATGGATTTATAACATGCTTTGAATTAACTTTCGCTCTTCCTGGTCCTTGTGCTTGCCATGCTCTTCGCTCTCTTAGCCTCAAACTTGTCAGACAATGTCTTCTCTCTTGCTTTCTCAGCCCTAGACTTGTGAATACTCTCCATTGGAAACATTACCCTTCACCTTAATGTACGTGCCATGGTACACGTGCTTGTCTATCTTTTTTTATTCTTTGTACTTCCGAAGCAGACGTCTCAGGACACGCATTCTTCGCTTCCAGAGAGAACTTTAGTGGGCAGTCTAGCTTCTCTTGGACCTTTTCCCTTGCTTGAAGTTGTTACAAACACCTAGGCTGGGCTTGGTTAGTATCGAATGAGAAAAAAATGCAGATAAAAATAAATATGTATTTTTTATATATAAATATTTTTAAGTTAATTTTTTTTATTTTAAAATAAAAAAACAGCAACTATCCTAACTATCTCCGTTTTTCCGTCTTTACTGTCAACCAACCACTCATATCGTTGTAACTTTCAGCCCATTTGACTTGGTTCAGCACAACATAGATAAAATCCATCCACCTTGAGAAAAGAGAAACATATACCGTGTAGTCTAAAAAAGGAAGAAGATTAATTTGGCTACTTCATTATACAACCGAGACATGATCCAGATTGAGCACTACTAAATAGTCTAACCTCCGAATTGAACTGTTTAAGAAAATACCACTTATGTTAAGAAGAAATAATACATAGGTAAGTATTTCAAAAAATAAAAAAAATGGGGAGGAGTATGTATCCTCTATCTGTGTTATGTAATCAGGATAATGAGGATAGAAATCACTTGTTTTGTGCCTGTCCATTTACAAAAAGTGTATGGGGTTCTATTCTTCAGTTGCAGAATTCAGAAGTCTGCAGAAAAAAGTGCTTTCCTTCTATTATTTTGTTGGGAGAGAAAGGAATGCCAGAATCTTCAATGATGTGAGTTCATTCCCGCTTGATGTACCTGCTCAGGTTATGCATTTAGTTCAGTTGAGACTACACAATGACCAAACTGCTGTTCGAAGCTCAAAACGATCCTTCTTTTAGTGAATTCTGTCGCTGGTGGAGGTTCAGTTATGTTCTCTAGTTTGGCTTTTTTCCTGGTCATGAGACCTGTTTGATTGCTTCTAGTTGGCTATGAAAATTTAAGCTTATAGGAAATAGGGCTTCTACGATCTCCTTGCAAACTCTTAGATTGATCCAAATTTGGGGAAAATATCTTGCATCAATATTACAAAGTTTATTTTTGCATGAATAGATAAATATTAAAGCAGGGCAATGTTCTGTATTCTGCAATCATCATAATAGAGCAGAAACAAAACGAAAAGGTTAGGTAAAAGTCGACATGTAAAAGAAGAGTGCTTAATTTTTGCACAACATTTAATTACATTACAGGTTATTTGAAAAAAAACAGGCACTTACACTACAGGTTTCGTGCTCTTTCGGGGAGCTAGGACTCATGCTGATGGAAATAAGCAAGTTACAATATTTAGACTCCATTCCTCATGTCTTACATTCACTTTGAAGTCGTCTGGACACTACAGGGCAAGAACCTTCTCGTAGGATAGCAGTCCATGCCTTCCAAGAAAATTGGCCTTAGTTCGATTCAGTTCAGCTACAACATTGCTAATGTCCATTCTCTCTTTAGGAAACTTTTCGGAGCAAAACACTCCTATCTTGCTGATTGAAATCAAACACTCCACGATTTGATCAGTGCCTTTTCCCTGATCAACTTCTGTCAGAAGTTTCGAGTCCGCGACATCGACTACACGATCAGGTAATGCCATTTTAACATAACTGTGAAGTTCTAGTCCATCTTTAAACATGCTATCTGTAGGTGTCTTCCCAGTAATCATCTCCAGCAGTAGGATGCCATAGCTGTATACATCCCCGAAAGTTGACACCCCGCTTCCGATGCCATACTCTGCAGTCAGTTTGTTTGAATGGTTAATTAATCAGAGTTGTTTATGACCTTGGAGATAAAATGCTAGAAAAAACTTGTAAATAATGGAATATGTATCCCTCTAGAGTTGTATGTTACCAGGAGCTGCATAGCCGACGGTGCCTTTTAATCCGACAGAGCTTGTCTGTCTCGAAGATGACTGACAGGATGCTTCAGAAAGGAACTTTAACAATCCAAAGTCCCCAACATGAGCAGTCATATCTCCATCGAGAAGAACATTACTTGGCTTAAGATCACAATGAACAATAGGCATTTTGCATTGGTTGTGCAAATAGTCGAGCGCATTAGCCACATCAATTGCAATGTTTAACCTCTGAATGAGATTAAGATTTCTTGGCCCATCTACTTCCTGATCCAATGTTTGGTTTGGATGCAACCATTCTTTTAGACTTCCATTGATCATGAACTCATAAACAAGAGCTTTAAAATCATCACCTTGAAGATCAACGCCAGCATATGCATATAATACTTTGACAAGATTCCGGTGCCTGATGTTTAGCAAGGCTGCACATTCTCTCATGAATCTTTTGGAAGCTCCTTCGCGTAGCAAGTTGAATACTTTCACAGCAACAATCACTCCATCAAATGCAAGTACTCCTTTATACACAGACCCGAACTACCAGCACCAACTAAATTGCCCGAAGAGAATCCATTAGTTGCTTGAAAGAGGTCTCTGTAAGCTACTGTTCGGAATGGCATTTCACATGACACCTCGTTTTTTGTTTTTCTCAACGATTTTTTCAAGCAGCACAAAAATAAAAAAGATGTGATGAGGACTAATCCAATAAAGCCACAAGGAATAGCGACTATCAATGCCTGCTTGGTAGAAGACTTCGGCTTTGTTGACTTGGATCTGCAAGTGGGCAGATTCAACTGAAGTATTCCTCCACAAAGATTCTTGTTCCCTGCAATTGAAACCGCACTTGTATTCTCAAAGACACCGTGCATGGGCACCTCACCTTCAAGGTCATTAAATGAGAGATCCAGACTCTGCAACAACTTGAAATCTCCCAAAAACTTGGGAATTTGGCCAGTCAAGTTGTTGTGAGAGAGATTAAGATCTTGAAGTGCTCTCAAAGATCTCAAAGACTCGGAAATGGGGCCTTGGAAGAAGTTCCCATCCAAAGACAAATGTTCCAAACTCTCGCAACTGCCAAGACTTGCTGGAATTTCCCCTGATAGCCTGTTTTTGGAGATGTCCATGTATCCAAGATTCACTAACTTGCCCACTTCAAAGGGAAGGGAACCAGTCAGCTGATTTTCAGACAGGACCAAATACATTGACAAGGATGAAATGCTAAGGACCTCTTTTGGTATGGGACCACTGAGATGGTTTTGGGAGAGAGCCAAGACCAACAAGTTCTGGCAGTTTCCAAGGCTTGGAGGGATGCTTCCCTGTAGATTATTTTGATCAAAATTAATTTGCATCAACGAGGTGATGTTCCCTAAAGAAGAAGGGATGCTGCCTGATAATTTGTTTTCATTAAGAAAGAAATCAGCTAGATTTTGTAATTTACCAATAGAACTTGGTATGCTGCCAGTCAAGTTATTTGCCTCTAAACCCAAAGTATCCAAGCTTATGAGATTTCCAATGCCATCGGGAATGCTTCCTCGGATTTGATTGCTTCCGAATGTCATCTGCTTGAGCTTTGTTGAGAAGTTGCTAATTATATCAGGCAGCACCCCTCCAAATTTGTTCTTGTTTATAGCCAAAGCTTCCAACTTGCTGCTGTTTGAGAGGGTGTAGAGAAAGGACAAATCATCATCCTCACCATTTCCAAGCCCAATTGCTTGCATTGAAAGAACCCTTAGGTTAGGCATGATTGCTAAAGTGGGAACTTTTCCGGTGAATTCATTGTGTGAAAGATAAATCTCAGTAAATTTTGAGGCATTTAAGAGCGTTGCTGGGAGTTGTCCACTTAATCGGTTGTAGTGAATGCCAAGATATTGGAGATTTGGAAGAGTTAGGCCAATGTTTGGAGGAAGTGTACCATGAAATTGGTTACGAGCCAAAGATAAATGAAGGAGAGAAGATGTCACGACCCGAATCCCGGATCCGTGACCGGCAACGCAGGAGCGGTGTCCAAAGGACACCTCTCCTACGCTAAGCCTCAGAACGGACATATCAAAAGTACAATTTGTTCAAAAATACGCAGCGGCTTATAATATTCAGAAATATCGTATTATTCAAAACTGATAAAACCAAAAGATAGTTATTAAAACAAAAATAATAATTCATAATACTCATTACATTGTCAAAATCCAAATTTAATTAAACCAAGGTAACAGTGGAGCGTCTAAGACATCAAATCAAAACTGAAAGGAAAGCCTCGCGAACAAGCAAGGCACACCGACCAGAACTGAAGAAGCGGAAACACTCAACAAAGTCTCAGAAATTAAGAACCTGAAATAATATTAAAAATGAGGGTGAGTTCAACCAACTCAGTGAGGGGAATAACATTTAATATACATTTCATATATTTCAGATATTATTTGCAAGATGATTTATCTTGATATACATATACATATACATATACTTACTAAACATATTATCGTAACGTAGCATATTATCATAACGTAGTGGATTACATGTCAGAGAACAGATGACACCCGAAGGTGACCAGATGACACCCGAAGGTGACCAGATGACACCCGTCGGTGACCAGATGACACCCGTCGGTGACCACTGTGGGATGATCAATCGCCACAGGCTGATGCCTCTCTCATCAGCTAGGTATACAGAATACTATGTGCACACAGGCTAACTATTCTCCGTTAGCATGGAGTTACTGACAAGTCCCATATCAAGGCATAATAGATATTCACAGAATCATCAAAGAAACGTATATCATATCAAATAGAATTTACTTTATCAGATTGCGAATGCAAATTCAAGAATAAATGAGTACTCGAAAAATAAAGCAACATATATAAATATTCAAGAAATTTACTAGTCGTACTCATTGTATAATCAACATACATATTTATTTATATTATATGCATATTAAAGATTATTCCACTCACCCGGAAAATACTGAACTAAAGGAATGTCAGGCAAAAGACCCGAAAATCCGATTAAGGATCGTTAGGAGAACCTACAATAAATATATGAAATATACTCAAAAACAAATCAAACAAAAGATACAAATGCATAAAATAAACTGGGCTTAATCTCCCGAGTTTAGGGACTAAAACGACAATTTTTCAAAACAGGGACCAAAACGTAATTTTACCAAATTTGAGGACCGAATTGTAAATATATAACCATACTGAAATTCTGACCATAATTAATCCTCAATTCTGTCCAGGATATATCATTATGCTCCAAGGACCATTCTGGAACTTTACCAAATTTTTAGGGTCAAATTATACTTTTTGTCAAATTGGAGGACCAAACTGAAAATATTAATTATACTGGAATTTTGTCCTTAAATCATCCTCAGTTCTGTTCAGAACCTCAATTTATGCCCCAGGGACCAATCTGTAAAATTTCCAAAGTTCGGGGACTAAACTGCAATTTCCACAAATTGAGGGACCAAACTGAATTTTCGTCATCTTCAACCTCAAACCCAGAATTTCAACAGATCACCTACTGTTAGTTCCAGATTTATACCTCAACTTCATCATTCAATTCAACCATAACTCAAAATCATCATATTTCTCTACAATCTCTCCAATTCAACTAAATAATCAAATACCCACATCAATCAACCCCTTAATTCAAACTAATTCATCAATAAACTCAAAATTCAAAACTCTAAAATTAATCAAAACCGAAATTTAACATATTATACACTTAAAACCATAAATCTTACCTTTTTACTTATTTCCTTTACTTCTCTTCTCCTTCCTTTCCTTCTCTCCTTTCTTTTCTTCTTCTTCCTCTTTTCTTCTCTTCTCCCGTAACTCTCTTTCTCTCAAAATCAGATCATTCTTTTTTTTTTTTTTCTTATAAATATTTATCAACTATTGGTCAATTACCACAATACCCTTCAATCATTTATACTTACTCTTTAAGCCACCAAGGGCTTTATTGTATTTTCCAACCAAAATATTACAATCTCCCCACCTTATAAAAGTTTCGTCCTCGAAACTTAATAGAAAAGATTAAATACTTACCGAGATTATTGAAACGATGAGGATACTGTCGACCTCCCTGTCCCCTGTTAGGACCTGTATCAGACCGTTGATGAAAAGAGAACTGATTTTCCACCTTGGGCCTCTTGACCGAACCCACTGATAATTCATCCTCTAACTCTCGTGCCTCAATAGCACGGGCACGATCCACTACGGCCGAGTACGTGTTAAACTCATGAGCCCCAATAGCTTTGAATAGGTAGCTATTAAGACCCCGAACAAACCTCTTGATCTTCCTTTCCTGAGTTGGTACCAAATACCCAGCAAACCTGGACAACCGCGTGAATTCAACTTCATACTCTGTCACAGTCAAGTCACCCTGAACCAACTTCTCAAACTCGTATGATCTAGCTTCCCTCACACTTTCAGGTAGAAAACGCTCCAAAAATATCTCAGAAAATTCCTTCCACACCATCGGTGGAGAACTAGCTGCCCTTTCGCCTCTCTTGGACTCGTACCAGTTCAAAGCCACCTCGCCTTCTAGCCTAAAAGATGCTAAAGTCACTGCACGATGATCTGTGCACCCCATGGCCTCACACCTACGCCACACTGCATCTAAAAATTGTTGTGGGTCCTCAGAGTTATCTACACCCTTAAAGGTAGGAGGTGCCAACTTAAGGAACTCTGCCAATGGCACTTTCACCCCATGCACAGTATGGGAAGTCGAAGATGCACTCTTATCCTTCTCCTTTTCTTTCTCAGTTAAAAGGTTAGCCAGGGTCTGCATGGCCTGTCCAATTTTATCCAAAGCACTATCAGTATAAGACACCCTATCATGGGATTCCTGCTCCTGGTTCTTACCAACATCCAGACCATAGTCCCCCTCAAATTCAACCTCATCCTGAACTTCTGCTTCAATTGGTTGAGGCGAAGGGTTTCTAACTCTCTTTTTGCGCCTCTCCTTCCTAAGCTGAGCGATAGGAATGTCCTCTTGATCATCGGTATTAATTACATGTTTAGCCCTCGGCATATTTCTAAAAAAAAAATGCATATTTATCACAAGAAAGAAGACATGCTTGATGAGAATTCAAAATTTCAAAAACAACAAACAAAACGATACGGATCCTAATGCTCCACTGAAGAAATATTGTATACGGAGAGAGGGATTGTACCACTCAGATTATTCGAGCCGAGTGAAAAGAAATTCAATGTTTTCAGTTTCCCAATACTACTGGGAATACCCCCTTGTAAATTATTAAGTGTTCCATCAATTTCAATGATAGATGAAAGATTTTCGAAAGAGGGTGGTATCTTGCCACCCAGATTGTTCTTTCTAAAATTAAATACCTGCAGCTTTGATAACGATCCAAGTCCGGCAGGAAGGTTGCCGGTAAGATTGTTTCCCTCTAAATTAAGCTTCAGGAGGTTCGAGCAATGAGAAATGTTAGCCGGGATTTCACCACTGAACGAGTTGCTCCCAAGGATCAGTGTCTGTAGCCGAACCAAACGACCTACTTCTTGGGGGATAGCATTGGTGAAACTGTTGTTTTCCAAGCTTAGTAGCCTAAGAAAACTCAAGTTCCCAATGGAGGGAGATAGGCTGCCCACCAGTTGGCTGGAGTGTAGGTCAAGCTCTATGACTCTTTCATCGCGTCCTCCACATGTTACTCCTGACCACTGGCAGAAGTGTAAGGATTCATTCCACGAGCTTAGTTTTGTAGGGGGGTCTGAAATTTGAGCCTTGAAAGCTAGTAGAGAGAGTTTGTCAATCTCGCTTCCTCCTCTAGCTAATGAGAAGGAGAAAGAGTGTTGAATTATTTGAAAGGAAAGAAACCACAATATGAGTGAACTCATGCTTGGAAGCCTCAGTTTCAATGGGTTCTTACAGATTTAAGTTGAGATCAAATGGCTTGCTGTGATGCTCTATGGATCAAACATTAAATAGGAAAGTAAGGAATATTCCTTACATCCTTAAGATGCTTTCAGACTCAGCGAGAACCTTTTTCAGATTCATCAACCAACATTTGATCCCCACATTGGTTTTAAGTCAACCAAGGTTTAATTGGTTCAAGAAAATTAATGTTCATGAGTTTCCATTTTCACAACCCCTTGAAGACGTTTTCGAACGTCAGACATGTCATCGAATAGGGTACAATTTTCAAAGTCGATAAGAAGCTTTTAAAAAACTTGAAGTTTTATGATGAACGTTTCATTCTCAAAATGTAACATCAACCACTTGCATATGCGCATGCTATATTCAGATTTCAAGTCTATGTCGCTGAATAATCTGGCTCCTTCGAATTACGACAATTAATTGGGAGGGACTAAGTAGCTGGTTCATGAGCAAACCTGTGGTGGAAAAGTAAGCTAGACCAGCGAGAACCTTTTTCAGATTCATCAACCAACATTTGATCGCCGCATTGGTTTTAAGTCAACTAAGGTTTTAAGTCAACCTGGTTTACCTTCTGAATTGATTCGTAACTCGAGCAGCCTGATAAAATCTAATTAAGAATTTTTTTTTTTTTTAACAAATGTGTTTCTCCTCCTAGTTAGATAGTTAGAGATTTTTTTTATATTTTTTAGTTGATTATTAATTATTTTTAAAGTTTATTATATAAATATTAGAATATTATTTTATTTTTTAATATGAAATTTAAAGTTTTTAGTATACACACATGACAATGTTTCGCTCTTAATTTTATCGAATTGGCAATACCAGGTTAATCCACTGGTTGACTTGTGCCCTGAACAACCCGATAAAATCTGGTTGAGACCTGATTTTTTTTTTTCCAAATATGTTTTTTTTTCTAGTTAGAGACCCCTTATATATATATATATATGTGTGTGTGTTTTTTTTTTCAATATATATATAAATAGTTGGTTATTAACTATTTTCAAAATTTATTATATAAATATTAGAAAAATATTTTATTTCTGTAATGTGAGGTTTGAAGCTCTTTAGCATACATACTTTATATTTACAAGAAAAATAAAAAATATTTTTAGTTTAAATACTTCAATTTTTAACTTAAAAGGTTCAAATTAGATTTCAAGTGCATATATATATTGATGTCATGCACGTTGTCAAGAAATAGTTTTTCAATAGCCACCCAAGTATCACGGGCAAAGAGAGCAATTCCAGGGAAGATGGGATGCTTAAGATGACACAGTAGCATTTATCCAAGAAACAACAACATGATTAACTTGCTGACAAATAGCAAAATATAGATTGACAGTAGGTTGTCGAGAAGTTCTAGTAATGAATTGAGAAGGAGTAGGAGTGCCATGATCAACACGATCATAAACCCTATGGTAGTGAATAGTACTTTGTAGGATATTTTGTTTTATGTTACTCACACCAGATACTGTATGTTTAGAAGAGGATGGTTCAGAAATCATAGAGGCAGGGATGGATGTGAATAAAGCAGTAGTGAGAGACGAAGATTTATTAGTTGAGATCGAAGATAAAAAAGACAGTTGGTGAGTCCAGAAGTTACGTACGGTGGTCTTAAAAAAGAATTAAATTTAGATTACTTTTAAAAAACTTCATTTTACCTTTTCTATGTATTTTTCTCTTCTCCTGTATTTATTAACTTCAGCATTAAAAAATCTCTTTTTCTTCAGAGGACTTGTTTTTCATTTCAGGTGAACGTCCAACCACTCAGTTAACTAAAAACCATCCCCAATCACCCTAGCTAAGAGCTTTTAATGCAGCTATAAAAAGTCTATTTTTTTTCACGAATTTATCACCCATAATAGTTCATTTTCCAAGTCAAGACTCGACTCGCATGTTCATGAAATAAACGCATCATCATTCATTTTCCCAGTCAAGATCAACTAAGAAATTAATTACATGAAAAAGGATTTATAAATTCCACAACGACAAATCAACCATATCTCCCAATAATATCTTTTTTGGTATTTCCAAAGTGTTTTCCATCCTAGTTTCTAATTACCACTTTCCTCTTTTTCATTATGCTTTGTAATTTGCAATCCAATCAATCTTTTAAGTATATTGTTTTGTTTTTTATATGTATTAGATGTATTAAATTTAGATTACTTTTAGAAAACTTGAAGTTTTATGATGAAACGTTTCATTCTCAAAATGTAACATCAACCACTTGCATATGCATGCTATATTCATATGCAAAGACTCGCATGTTCATGGAATATACGAATCATCATTCATTTTCCCAAGTCAAGATCAACTCAAAAATTAATTACATGAGAAAGGATTTGTAAATTCCACAACGACAAATCAACCATATCTCCCAATAATATCTTTGTTGTTATTTCCAAAGTATTTTCCATCCTAGTTTCTAATTACCACTTTCCTCTTTTTCATTATGCTTTGTAATTTGCAATCCAATCAATCTTTTAAGTATATTGTTTTGTTTTTTTATATGTATTAGATGTATTAAATATAGATTACTTTTAGAAAACTTGAAGTTTTATGATGAAACGTTTCATTCTCAAAATGTAACATCAACCACTTGCATATGCATGCTATATTCAGATTTCAAGTCTATGTCGCTGAATAATCTGGCTCCTTCGAATTATGACAATTAATTGGGAGGGACTAAGTAGCTGGTTCATGAGCAAACCTGTGGTGGAAAAGTAAGCTAGATCCCGCAATGATGTGAATCCATGAAAATTAATGAAGGGACAGCCTCTTGTTGACGTTTTAACAAGTTACTTCATAAACTCAATAAATAGGGTCCAATTTTCATAAACTGTTCAAGAAAATTAATGTTCATGAGTTTCCATTTTCATAACCCCTTGAAGACGTTTCCGAACGTTAAACATGACATCAAATATTAGGGTCCAATTTTCAAAGTCGGTGAAATTCTAAACAAGATACTGCAGGTAAACATGACAGCAATGATGTGAATCCATGAAAATGAAGGGACATATTTCATTTCCACGAATTTATCACCCATAATAATTCATTTTCCAAGTCAAGACTCGCATGGTCATGAAATATACGCATCATCATTCATTTTCCAAGTCAAGATCAACTCAAAAATTAATTATATGAGAATGGATTTATATATTCCACAATGACAAATCAACCATATCTCCAAATAATTTCTTTTTTGTTATTTCCAAAGTATTTCCATCCTAGTTTCTAATTACCACTTTCCTCTTTTTCATTGTGCTTTGTAATTTGCTATCCAATCAATCTTTTAAGTATATTGTTTTGTTTTTCATATGTATTAGATGTATAATACTTTCTCTAACACTCTCTTTTATTTACAACCGATTTTCTTATGTTATTAAGTGAAATTAGATTTTAATATATTTTATGAATTGTTGGGTCAGAATGGCCTTGTTATTGTGTTAAATTTACTAATTAAATATAGATTACTTTTAAAAAAGACTTGAAGTTTTATGATGAACGTTTCATTCTCAAAATGTAACATAAACCACTTGCATATGCATGCTCTTCAGATTTCATGAGCAAACCTATGTCGCTAAACCCTAAACCAAAACAAATTTAAAAATACACACCGACGGATTTATAGACGGAATGTATCCGTTGGCATTTTACAAAGAGTTGCTGGAAATGCCACACTCACTAACAAATTTACAAACGGATATCGTCCGTCGGCATTTCATAGAAAGTGGTGGAAATGCCACACTTAATGACAACTTTGTAGAAGGAGCGAGTCCGTTGGCATTTTACCGAGAGTTGAAAAATATTTACTAGATATGCCACTATCACCGACAGAATAAATCTGTTAGTATATTTTTAGTGGGAATTGTTTTTTGGAGTGCATTTTTCGTTTGTAAAACCATCAGCAATATTTTTTTTTACCAAAAGAGTTAGCGATGAAATTAATTAGGCATCTTGGTGAATCAAGTTCCTTTCATAGGACAGGTGTCAGTTATACCATATGATTGGGCTATGAAAGTGTCAAGTATTTTTTATACCAAGGGTTATACAACATAAATATAGATTAACCATTTAACAAGCAAAGTATTAAAAGTGAATAAGATAATGAATATAAAACATGTTAGTATCAATCATTAAAGTCCATGTTGAGTTCATACTATACTTATTCTTACACCATTAGTGTAACCTTTTCACCTTGACATTTGTTTTTATCACTGTTTAATCCTCATATTAATCTTACATCTCAAAGTCCTCTTTATTATTACTATTACTATTATTATTATCATTATTATTATTATTACTACTAGTACTATTATTATTACTACAACTATTACTATTACTATTATTATTATTGTTGTTGTTGTTGTGTTGTTGTTACTTCGACACTCCTGCACTTGGGAGAAGACATCAATCTTTTGGTCGTGTCACATATATATATATATATATAGAAAGGGTTGGCTAACCATTAGGTTAAGCCTCCTAATTATTCTCAACTTGGTATCAAAGCTTTCTGCCATCAGAACTCCTTTCTGCTTCCCTCCCTTTGTAGCCGGCCCTCCCATGGATTCTACAACTGCCGCCAACTTCTCTCTCTCCACCGGTGGTGCATCACAGCTGGCCAGCCATCCCCAAGCTGCTGCTGGTGGTATCTTTTCTCCCCAACAACAGCCTCCACTTGCAGAGCATGTCTTTGATTCTTCATCACAAGTTTCCGCCGTTCCTTTGCCTATCATAGGAACACACACTCCAGCTATCATTCCTTTATGAAACACCCACCATGTTGTTTCGTTGAAACTTACAAACACAAATTATCTCTATTAGTGAATGCAGATGAAGCCATATCTCCTTGGTCAAGGTGTTTTTCACTTTGTTGACGGCTTAGTGTTGTGTCCTCCATCTCATATTTTTGACAGTTCTGCTGGTTCTTCATCTACCATCAACCCTTCTTTTTTTGGTTGGAAGCAACATGATCAACTTATTTTGAGTGCTTTACTCTCCTCTCTCTCCGTGGATGTGTTGCATCTCGTGGTAGATTGTTCCACCTCGCATTGTGTTTGGCGCACTCTTGAGAAAGCGTTTGCTGCTCCGTCTAATTCTCACATCATGCAAATTCATGGCTCCTTTCAAGACCTTCGTCAAGGTGACTCATTGGTTAGTATATATATGCAGCAAGCAAAATCATTATTTGATGAATTGGCTGCTACTGGTCGCCCAATGTCTCTTGAAGACTTTAATCTATATATGTTTCGTGGCCTTCGTGGGGAGTTCAAAGACTTGGTAACAAGTCTCATAACCAAGGCAGAGCCACTATTATATGCTGATCTTCACAACCACCTTCTTACCCATGAATTTCTGCACAAGAACTCCTTCTATTCCATGGCTACCGCTCCCTCTCTACTGTCTTCTTCTTCTCCGTTGCAGTAGCCACCACTGCTGCCAACACCACAATTTTCTGCTCACCATGCTATGTCTCATCACAGCCCCAACTTCAGCCGCAACAGGGGTCTCTCTAGAGGTAATTGGCATCCCAATAGCAACCGTTACACTCCCCAGAATAGGGGCCACTCTGCTGCAGATTGGCGGCCAAACCACTGGCAGCAGACCAGGCGCAACTCCAGCACTGGGCAGTGGTCTGGACAACAGCATGTACACTGCCAATTGTGCTCCAGTTTCGGTCACACAATTCCCCATTGTTCCCAGCTTCGCAGCGGCACTCAGCAGCCCTCTACTCACCTTGCTATTGGGAATGTTTCTGCTGCGACTTGGTTCCCCAACACCGGCGCAAATCAACACGTCACACCTGATCTTGGATCTTTGAAAAATTTTGCACCCTAACTTGGTAATGATTATTTGCATGTTGGTGACGGTAAGGGCCTTGACATATCCCATATTGGACATACTACATTACATTCCCCAAAACGCATGTTTACATTATCTAATGTTCTCCATGTGCCTCACATTACCAAACCATTGTTATCTATTCAAAAATTATGCCATGATAATCATATTTATTTTGAATTTCACGCTTCTATGTTTTATGTGAAGGATCTCGTCACCAAGGAAGTTCTCCTTTCTGGTCAGAGTCATGATTGTCTTCATGCCCTCTCCAAGTCTTCTGCCACGTCAATTCCACAAGCCTTTTGGTCTCCTTGCATCTCCACAACTATCGACCTGTGGCATCGTCGTTTGGGTCATCCTACCACTCGCATTTTAAATTTGTTAGTTTCCGGAAATAAAATCGTATGTACTTCTAGATTTTCTCCTACCCAGTGTCAAGCTTGTCCTTTAGGCAAGTCGTCCTATTTGTCATTGCGACCTACGGGTCACAAAACTTTTGCCCCACTTGATTTAATTTTTAGTGATGTTTGGGGTCCTGCTACTATGCTTTCTTCTTATGGCTGTCGCACGTGTGCTGCGTCGCGGCGAAAAAAAAAAGTGTTTCCATTTTAAACTGTAAATCTATTTCTATGTGGCAGATATTGGGAAGACAAGAAATTCTTGTCTTTTATTGGTAGAAAATGGAATGGGAGTCGCCACCTAGTATTTTGGTCACTAGGAACCCTAACTGGTCATAGAGATCGGGCACGGGGACTAGTTGCGTAAAGGAAAGGTATTAGCACCCCAAATACGCCTTACCTAAGGTAAGCTGCATTGTTTTATTGTATGATAAAACTAGGTGTTTTTGTACTTCTAGTTGTTGGTCTGTCTATGGTTCAAGAAAAGTCCTTCTCGGTAAGAAGGTCTTTATCTTATCGGGTAAAATCCTAACCGTTCTAACGTCTATACCAAAACTTCATTAATAATATTAGGAATACGTTTTACGTATAAATTCGTAATCCCAAATACTAAAAGAAAACAAAAAAGATTTTTTTAGAATTTTTGAAATATTGACCTAGTTCTCATGGCTTCAATAAACTGGTTATTAAAGCCAAAATGCATGCTAATACATATATTGTCTTGAAATTTCCTTTGTTGTGTGAAAATATGATGTTATAATATAATAATATAATATATATATATATATTGGAGAGACTAGGCCGTATGCATGAAAACAAAACTTTTTTTTTTACTTTTTTCATTTTTTTGATGACTTGCTGAAAACCGGGTATTTTAATACTGGATTTGTATCTTTACGGTATAAAAATATAACCCAATATTAATCCACTTTTAATAAAAATATGCAGGAAAATCAACCCTATTTTTTAGGATTTTTCAGAATATTTTTGGAAGCAAAAACATATTTTATTTTTCAAAATCTTTGATGTTTTGACGAAAACCGGGTATTTTAATATTAGATTTGTATCTTTACGGTATAAAAATACAACCCAATATTAAGCCATTTTGACCAAAATATGCAGGAAAGACAACAATAGTTTTTTAGGATTTTCAGAATATATTTTTTTTTATATTATATATACACACATATATCATATAATATTATAATTTATAATATATTAATATATTATGTGGGCTGGGCCGGCCCCAAATAAATGGGCCAAACCCAGCCCAGCTGGAATTGGGCCGAGTAGATGGGCCAAACATCAGCCCAAAAAAGGGTTGGGCCGATCTCGGCCCAACAAAATTTCTCTTTAGACTAGGCCAGACTCGGTCTGGCCCAAAAATACAACAAAGCTGGGCCGGAAACCAGGCCCAGGGAAAGAAAACCCAACGGGGGAAGGGAATTATTTTCCCTTCCCCCACCTCCTGCATGCAGAACGATTCTGCATGCAGGAGGAAAACGCATGCAACGGCAAAAAAATGCAGGGGGAAGAAGACCTTACCTGGCGTGGAGGAGGCGGTGCTGCTGGTAGAGGTCGGTGGTGGTGTCGTGGCTCACGGACGGCGGCTCCAGGTGTCGTGGCTCACGGACGGCGGCTCCAAGCGGTGCTACTGTTCTCAACGGTTCGGCGACGTTCTTCCCGGTTAGTTGTTGTGCTTTCGTATTCTACGTTCCCTCCTGGTTTCAGGCTTTTCCTCTTCCTTTTCCTCTCCGTTTTGGCTTTTCGATGGCTCTTTCTTAAGCTTGGTTGTTTCTCTCTCCTTCGGTCTCTCTCTCTCCTTTTGTCTCGGTTTTTCTTTCTTTTTTTTTCCCCTCCTACTTCCTTCGGTTTCTTCTCTATTTATAGGGGCACAAGGCATGGCTTTATCATGGCTGCATGGGAAGTGGGGCAGCGCTGGTCGGTCGGTCGGCAGACACCGCTGCCAAGGCGTGCCTCCCTTGGTTTTGGCGGTGCGGCGGGTGGTCGGCCATTGGCTTCGGGCGCGAGGCGAGAAGGGGGACATCCATTAAACAACATTTCTTTTTCCTCCTTCCCCGCTGCATGTTCGGGGGGGGGGAAGAAGAAGAAAGGCAAACATTGCCGTTCAAAACGGCACCGTTCTGCTCTTCTCTTCTTTTTTTTTTTTTTAATTTTAAAAAATGTATGAAATGACGTCGTTTTGGATAAAACGCGCAGTTTCATTTAAACGTGGTGCCAGAATGCGCCAAGTTCCAACTCAGCCCTCCATCATCTTTGTTTATTTCAATTGCATCCTTTTTAATTTTGGTCCTTGCCCCCATAGTTGGCCGCGTGTTTCACTTTGGTCCTTGGCCTTTGATTTATGCAATTGAGCCCTCAATTGATCAATAAACTTCCAATTTCTTCAATTAGGCCCCTGAATCAATTAATTAGAGCCCCTCTATTTACGCGCCTCTTCCAATTTGGTCCCTGGTTTCGGATTTTCTCAATTAAGTCCCTAATTGGCCCTTAAACTTCAATATTTATGCAATTAAGCCCCTGATTTGACCTAATAAATTCCTAAAAAATATAATTTGACCCCAGAACTTTAATTTCTTCTAATTAAAGCCCAAATTGACTTAAAAAATCAATTTTCTTGCAATCAAATCCTCTATAAATTCAATTAAAAATCCAATTAAGTCCATAAACCTCCAATTTTGGACTTTTCTCCTAAAAATTCAAATTTTCTCTTCCAACGGGGGGTCTCATCATACAAGAATATACTGATCTTCTTTGACCAATTTTTCCGACCATCTTCTGAGCGCTTCTGCCTGCTATTATTTTTTCTAATCTTTTTGGCTATTTATTTTATTTATTTTTGTGGGGACCCGAAAATGGGTTACAACAGATGCCCCCTCTTTATAATGCTTACAGAGCAGGGGTTTTGCGCAGTAAGTTTTATAAAGATAAACCAAACTAAACTCTCGAAACTGATCTGGTTGAAACTATGATCAAAATTTAGTCCATCTGAGATCTCTTCTGGCGATTTCTTTTAACTTGGAATCCCACCTGGTGACCTCCTTAAACCGAAAGCTATAATTGTAGCTTACTCAACTTGGAATCCCATTTGGCGATTCCCTTTAACGAAAATGAAATATGAGGTCCCTTCTGGCGACCTCCTTTGACTAATATCGAAATACGAGATCCCTTCTGGCGATCTCCTTTAACCAATCAACTTGGAATCCCATCTGGCGATTCTTTTTTAACAAAAGCTGAAATACGAGGTCCCTTCTAGCGACCTCCTTTGATGAATATCGAAATACGAGATCCCTTATAGCGATCTCCCTTAATCAACTTGGAATCCCATCTGGCGATTCCCTTTTAACCAACATGAAATATGAGGTCCCATCTAGCCCAAAATAGCAAAATACGAGATCCCTTCTGGCGATCTCCTTTAATCAACTTGGAATCCCATCTGGCGATTCCCTTTTAACCAACATGAAATATGAGGTCCCATCTGGCGACCTCCAAATAGCAAAATATGAGATCCCTTCTGGCGATCTCCTTTAATCAACTTGGAATCCCATCTGGCAATTCCTTTTAACAAACATGAAATATGAGGTCCCATCTGGGGACCTCCAAAATAGCAAAATACGAGATCCCTTCTAGCGATCTCAAACAACTTGGAATCCCATCTGGCGATTCCCTTTTAACCAACATGAAATATGAGGTCCCATCTGGCGACCTCTAAATAGCGAAACACGAGATCCCTTCTGGCGATCTCTTTTAATCAACTTGGAATCCCATCTGGCGATTCCTTTTAACAAACATGAAATATGAGGTCCCATCTGGCGACCTCCAAAATAGCAAAATACGAGATCCGTTCTGGCGATCTCAAACAACTTGGAATCCCATCTGGCAATTCCTTATTACCAAAGCTGATATCGATGTCATTCTTCCTGATGTCGTTTGAAAATTATTATTATTATTATATATATACATATATATTTTTTGTATATACACTTTCTCGTTGTTCTAGAATCAAAACTGTGATTCTTTGCTATCATCCACTCAAAGATTCTTTCTTCGTCCACAATCTTGTTGGAATGCACTAAGGACTCCTCCTGTAACGATCCAAAGAACATACACGCAATGATTTATGATTAAATGCCATGCATGCATTCGTACCTGGTTTTGAAACATAGGCCCCATCCTCTTCTTCTAGTTCATGAGACTCCCTCTTAACATGAGCTTGCTTTTGAAGTCGTATGCTGGATCCCTCTCTCGTGTTGCCTCTTTTTTACTTATCATATTCTTGGAGAAAAAGTCTTTGACTTTCTTCAAGTAGTCCTTTTCTCAAAATGTATGACTTGTTATTGCCTTTTTGTCATGCTTTTGTCAAATGCTTTAGCTTGGTTTTCAAATCTATAGGCTTTTCATGAAAACATCTCGTATTGCCCCCAGTGTAGGGGTGTGATCCTAGTCTAGGCTTTTATATAGAGAAGAAATTTGTTCAGCCAATGCTAAACTTTTTAGTGAGTGATGTGATAACAACAAGACATGCGCTGTTGGGATTAATGCAAAAATGATTGTTGTGAGATCGATGCAAAAAAGAAAGAAGTCAATGGCCAAACTTTGCTTTATTGATTTAGGAGCCTACATCAAGCATAATATCGTTTTACAGAGTCAGAATTCACAGGTCGAGATAGGTCTTCTCCATCCATTCTAGCTAACTTCAGCGCTCCTCCTGAGAATGCATTCGTTACTACATAAGGACCCTCGTAATTTGGTGCCCATTTGCTTTGATCGTCTCTAGGTAACGACAATATTTTCTTCAATACTAGATCCCCTTCTCGAAACAACCGCGGTCTAACCTTCTTATCATATGCCTTGGCCATTCGCTTCTGGTAAAGTTTGTGATGACATATTGCGGCCATCCTCTTTTCACTGATCAGATTCAGTTGCTCGTGTCTCACTTTAACCCACTCGGCCTCTTATAACTCGGAATCCATCAAGACTCTTAATGATGGGATTTCTACTTCCAAAGGCATCACTGCCTCCATACCGTACACAAGAGAATATGGGGTAGTCCCTATCGAGGTTCGAACTGCGGTGCGATATGCATGAAGGGCAAATGGCAACATCTCATGCCAATCCTTATAGGTGACTACCATCTTCTGAATAATCTTTTTGACATTCTTGTTAGCAGCTTCTACCGCACCATTCATCTTTGGTCTATATGGCGAAGAATTGGAATGCTTGATTTTCCAAAAAAGGGTTGGGCCGATCTCGGCCCGACAAAATTTCTCTTTAGACTAGGCCAGACTCGGTCTGGCCCAAAAAATACAACAAAGCTGGGCCGGAAACCCGGCCCAGTGAAAGAAAACCCAACGGGGGAAGGGAATTATTTTCCCTTTCCTCACCTCCTGCATGCAGAACGATTCTGCATGCAGGAGGAAAACGCATGCAATGGAAAAAAAATGCAGGGGGAAGAAGACCTTACCTGGCGCGGAGGAGGCAGTGCTGCTAGTAGAGGCCGGTGGCGGTGTCGTGGCTCACGGACGGCGGCTCCAAGCGGTGCTACTGTTCTCAACGGTTCAGCGACGTTCTTCCCGGTTAGTTGATGTGCTTTCGTATTCTACGTTCCCTCCTGGTTTTAGGCTTTTCCTCTTCCTTTTCCTCTCTGTTTTGGGTTTTCGATGGCTCTTTCTTAAGCTTGGTTGTTTCTCTCTCTTTCGGTCTCTCTCTCTCCTTTTGTCTCGGTTTTTGTTTCTTTTTTTTCCCCTCCTGCTTCCTTCGGTTTCTTCTCTATTTATATGGGCACAAGGCATGGCTTTATCATGGCTGCATGGGAAGTGGGGCAGCACTGGTCGGTCGGTCAGCAGACACCGCGGCCAAGGCGTACCTCCCTTGGTTTCGGGCATTGGCCATTGGCTTCAGTTTCGGTGGTCCCAAGGCGTAGTGCGCTTCGGGCTGGTCGGCGGGCGCGAGGCGAGAAGGGGGACAACCATTAAACAACATTTCTTTTTCCTCCTTCCCCGCTGCATGTTCGGGGGGGAAGAAGAAGAAAGGCGAACAGTGCCGTTCAAAACGACACCGTTCTGCTCTTCTCTGTTTTTTTTTTTTTTAAATGTATGAAACGGCGTCGTTTTGGATAAAACGCGCCGTTTCATTTAAACGTGGTGCCAGAGTGCGCCAAGTTCCAACTCAGCCCTCCATCATCTTTTTTTATTTCAATTGCATCCTTTTTAATTTCGGTCCTTGCCCCCATGTTGGCCGCGTGTTTCACTTTGGTCCTTGGCCTTTGATTTATGCAATTGAGCCCTCAATTGATCAATAAACTTCCAATTTCTTCAATTAGGCCCCTGAATCAATTAATTAGAGCCCCTCTATTTACGCGCCTCTTCCAATTTGGTCCCTGGTTTCAGATTTTCTCAATTAAGTCCCTAATTGGCCCTTAAACTTCAATATTTATACAATTAAGCCCCTGATTTGACCTAATAAAAAAAAATTATAATTTGGCCCAGAACTTTAATTGCTTCTAATTAAAGCCCAAATTGACTTAAAAATCAATTTTCTTGCAATCAAATCCTCTATAAATTCAATTAAAAATCCAATTAAGTCCATAAGCCTCCAATTTTGGACTTTTCTCCTAAAAATTCAAATTTTCTCTTCCAACGGGGGGTCTCATCATACAAGAATATACTGCCAAAAATCCGACCTATGTATTTTAAACTTCCTTGACCAATATTTCCGACCATCTTTTGAGCGCTTCTACCTGCTATTATTTTTTCTGATCTTTTTGGCTATTTATTTTATTTATTTTTGTGGGGACCCAAAAATGGGTTACAACAATGGCTTCCGCTATTTTGTGATTTTTGTCGATACGCATACCAAACATATATGGTATTATCCACTTGTTGTGAAATCTGATGTCTTTTCCACTTTTCAACGTTTTCAAACACTTGTTAAGCGTCAATTTTCACTTACAATTAAATCTGTTCAAACTGATTGGGGTGGTGAATATCACAAATTAAATAAATTTTTTCAGACCATTGGTATTCATCATCGATTAATTTTTCCTCCTACTTATGGACAAAATGGCACTGTTGAATGTCGTCATCGACATATTATTGAAACTGGCCTAACCCTTTTAGGCCAGTGTAGTGCCCCATTGCGATTTTGGAACTATGCTTTTGAATCATTAGTATACCTTATTAATCGCATGCCTACTCTTGTTCTCCAAAATACATCTCTGTTTGAGTGTCTATTTCGTCTCACTCCTGATTATAACTTGCTCTGTACTTTTAGGTGTTAGCTCATCCCATCTTGGTTATCGTTGTCTTGATTTAGAATCTCATCGTATTTATCTCCTGTCATGTTTGTTTTCATGAAAATGTCTTTCCTTTTATGAAGTCTAAACAAGTAACATACTCACCGGTACCTCCCACCCAACCTACCTTTCTTCCATCCTTAAACCCTCCTCCATATTTTCAGCCTCCAACTTACCAAACCAGCCCCAACCACAACCCAATTTAGTCCTCTGCCGCACCCCACCAACCTACCCCTATGCCCATTGAATCTGCCACCCCTTCATCCCCAACCCACACTGCCATACTGTCACCATATGCTTGTCTTTCCAATGATCATTATGCAGGAATAGGTTCTCCATCACCGAATGTGCATGTTCTCAGGTCTACTACAGCAGAGCAGCCCGGTTCTGCCGTAGATTATCCCAATTCTATCGCAGCCTCACTATGTCTGCAGTGCCGACCAGTCCCTCCACTGCTTCTCTAGCTAGTCTGCAACTTTGTGTATACCTCTCCTCATATCCTCTTCAGCACCTTCCAGGTACAAGCCACACTTCTCCATGCCTAGCTACTCGTCAACATCCCATGATCCTTCGTCCAAGACAGCCCAAGACAACGTTGTCTACCACCACTGCCGCATCCTCTGCTGTCTCTTTCAGCCGGATAGTTTCTCCTCCCTCTCATGAACCACTTGTTTTTAATGATGCTAACAGATATGAGGCATGGCATAGTGCTATGCGTGAGGAAATTCTAGCCTTACGTGCAAACAAAACTTGGACCTCAGTGTCGTTTCACCTCTCCATGAATGTTGTTGGTAGTCGGTGGGTGTACAAGATTAAACGCAGATATGATGGTAGCGTCGAGAGGTATAAGGCGTGTCTGGTTGCTAGAGGTTTCACTCAGCAAGAAGGTATTAATTACTCTGAAACCTTTAGTCTTGTCATCAAACAGACAACCGTCAGATTAATCTTCTCCATTGCAGTTTCATGTGGTTGGAAAATTCATCAGCTTGACATCCATAATGCCTTCCTCAATGGTGTTCTTGATGAGGAGTTCTACATGAAACAACCTCCAGGTTTTGTTGATTCTGCTCTCCCCTCTCATGTGTGCCGATTTCATAAATCTCTATATGGTTTAAAACAGGCTCCGCGAGCTTGGTACACTCGTATGAATGATTTCCTATTATCTATTGGTTTTCGTGCCTCTAAGGTGGATACCTCATTGTTTATCTTCTTTGTTGGTGCTGATATTTGTTATCTTCTTATCTACGTTGATGATATTCTGCTTACGGGTAGTAACTCTCTTCCGCTCCAATGCCTCATTCAGCTACTGAGCTCAGAATTTAAGCTTCGCGACTTCGGTTTTGTTCAATATTTTTTGGGTATTGAGGTTCAGTCTACTAGTATGGGTCTTATGCTCTTCCAACATAAATATATACTTGACATCCTCACTCGGGCTGGTATGTTATCTTGCAAACTTATTGATACTCCTATCTCTACATCCAAAGCTACCATTTTGCCCGATCCATTGTTTTCTGATGCTACCCGCTTTCGTCAAATTATGGATGCTCTTCAATATCTCACTTTTACGCGCTTGAATATTTGCTTTGCTGTTAACAGAGTCTGTTAGTTTATGTATGCTCATACAGATTCTCATTGGGCTGCCGTGAAACACATCTTGCGTTATCTTTGGGGTACGACATCACATGGCTTACGTATTACTCGTGGTTCTTCTTTTACCTTACATGGTTTTACAGATGTAAATTGGGCAGGCAGTGTTGAGGACAAAAAATCTACGGGTGGTTACCTTGTGTTTTTTGGTCAGACGCTGATTTCGTGGAAATCCAGTAAGCAATGCATAGTTGCTCGCTCTTCTACTGAAGCTGAGTACAAAGCCTTAGCCAATGACACTGCTGAGGTTATCTGGCTTTAGTACTTATTAATAGATCTCGAGATTCCGTCTGCTTCTGCTCCTATTATCTGGTGTGACAACCTTAGTGCCACTTATTTGTCTATGAATCCTGTTTTTCATGCTCGCACAAAACATGTTGAGATCGGTTATTATTTTGTCCGAGATAGAGTTGTAAAGAAGGAGATTCAAATTCATTTTATTTTCTCTCAGGATCAACTTGCCAATGTCTTCACTAAGCCACTTCCTTCTTCTTCATTTATTGTTTCTCATTTCAAGCTTCGGGTTGATCCTCCACCCTCAACTTGAGGGGGCATATTATAGAATGTACTTATATAGGAAATATTGTATATAGGAAATATTGTAGACATACTCTTGTGTGGTAATCTCCACCATTACTATTTTATATTGCCCTACATATATAAATATATAAAGGGTTGGCTAACCATTAGGTTAAGCCTCCTAATTATTCTCAACTGATCAAGTCTATGTCGCTGAAAAATTTGGCTCCTTCGAATTGTGACAACTGGGAGGACTAATTAGGTGGTTCATGAGCAAACCTGTGGTGGAAAAGTAAGCTAGACCCCACAATGATGTGAATCCATGAAAATGAAGGGACATATTTCATTTTCACGAATTTATCACCCATAATAATTCATTTTCCAAGTAAAGACTCGCATGTTCATGAAGTATACGTATCATCATTCATTTTCCAAGCCAAGATCAACTCATAAATTAATTATATGAGAAAGGATTTATAAATTCCACAACGACAAATCAACCATATCTCCCAATAATTTCTTTTTTGTTATTTCCAAAGTATTTTCCATCCTAGTTTCTAATTACCACTTTCATTTTTTTCATTATGCTTTGTAATTTGGAATCCAATCAATCTTTTAAATATATTGTTTTGTTTTTTATATGTATTAGATGGATTATACTTTCTCTAACACTCTCTTTTATTTACAACCGATTTTCTTATGTTATTAAGTGAAATTAGATTTTAATATATTTTATGAATTGTTGGGTCACAATGGCCTTGTTATCGTGTTAAATTTTCTAATTAAATTTAGATTACTTGTAAAAAACTTGAAGTTTTATGATGAACGTTTCATTCTCAAAATATTTATGATTCCTTCATCTTTTGCATCTCAAACTCCCTTTTCAAATTCAAGACTTGCATATGGATTGTTCTCTTATTTCCATGGAATTCCTCTTTAAGATAATTCCAAATTTGCTTGATCTGCAATGATTCTTGGAAATGTTGATTAGAAACAACAAAGTAAAGACATGTTTTAGCTTTGAACTTCTTGGCTCTTTCCTTAAAATAATTTCTGATTTGAGCTAGAGTAGGATCTACAAGAAGTGGTTGTGGATCATGTTCTTGTTCTACAGCATCCAAAAAATCACATGCTTGTAAGTATGTTTTCATTATTACAGCCCACATTTGATAGTTTTCACTAGTAAACACTATTTGTGACGCAAAAGAATAAATATTTGATACCATTGAGAAAAAATGATAGAAGGTTTAAGTGTTTATACTTTTCATGGAAAAGAGTTCCTCACAGCTTACTCTCTTCACTCAAGCTGGCCCCTTAAGATAAATATTGCTATGATATCACTTTGTTGTTTTACAACATATTTAATAGAAACTAAAAAATATAAAGAAAACCAGCAAATAAAAATCAAAGCAAGGCGAAGAATTAATGGGTACAAATGCCAAAAAGCATGGGAAAAGAAAACATGGCAATAGTAAGTAAACTAAACCAGCGAAGGATACATAAATAATTACCATGGATAAATTAAGTAGCTATGCCTTCAAACTAATACAAGGATAAACGATTACTCATTCATCATACGAGTAGGTCAAACCACCTCTCCTAACTCCTCCCCCCATCAAACTTTGCTGCAGGTTCAGCGGGGCTGCAATCAGGATCATTGGGATATTTGCATCGATTTGGCTCCGCTATCACAGTAAGGTTAGAGCATGATAGCAAAATAATGGTAACAATTAGGAGTATTATTGTCAAGCATCGAGCCTTTCCTTGAGACCCCATTCTTGACACGAAAGAAAGCTGAGACTCTTAGGGAATCAAATGTATGTCTTGGTACGTAAGTGTAGAGAGCGAGATAGTCTGCGAGACGGAGAGGGTTTGCTAGCTGATATAGGAGACACAATGTGTGGAATTGGAAAAAGTTTACGTACAGCATTTAATTTGACTTTAGAATTTCTTATTATTTTCTTCAATAGAGTTATGATGACTTGTGGCATAGGTTTGAAATCAACATTCAAAGGGAGTAATTGTTGATCATGTCTAGCTAGGTTGTTCAAGTAGTCAAATAAATCATATTTATATGATATTTTTATTTTTAATTTTTTAGCTTGGACCTGGCCCTTCAGAAATAAACAGTTCAAAAAACTGGAGAAAATGAAACATAATAAATATAGCATATTTATAGCAACTACGGACAGGCGAAAGTCACTGTTTGGAAGTAGCCGTTCACATGTTCTTGAACCCATTCTTTTTGTAGCAACTACGTACGGTCGAAAGTCACTGGTAATTACATTACCAATTACTGATTAATTCTGATACATATTGTTGCTACCCAATTTTTGACCCATGTTTTTGATATATTTTTAAAAAATTCAAAAATTGAGAAAAACAATGAAAATCCAAAAAAATATGTTTTTTAATATATTCTCGTCATTTTAGCATTTTCAGCGTCATCTAAAAAAGAATTTAAATTTTCAAAAGATTTTCAAACGCGTTCGACTTTTCACGCGTTATTTTTAAAATCATTGATTTTCCTCATTGAGTCGACGTTGATATTGCTCGTTTTCAAAAAATACAAAAAAATTAAGAAAGAATCAAATTTACAAAAAGAAAGAAGTTGAGGGACCAAGTTGAAAAACCTAACAACATTTTACCTATAAATACTGGTCTTCAACTAACACAAAGGGGGAGGGCAATTTTGATATTTGAGGGGAGAGACAACACAAAAAACAAAACCCTAAATTTTTTCTTCTCCCCAGCCGCTCACCCAAACCAGCCGGACTTAAGCCGCTAGCCCCTCACCTTTTGATTTCAGCAGCCCCCAGCTTGAGTTTCTTCTTCCCCCTCAGCCGGTTGATTCATCTTCCCCACACAGCCCTCTCCCCGTCTCCTTAGTCTTCCTCTAGGCCAAAAAGCCAAAATCGGCTGAACCCCATACCCGACTCTCACTCGGCTCAGCCCTTGCACAGCCGCTCACTCCCCTTCACTCTCCTCATCTGACCACAAGCAGCAACAACCCACATCGCCTCTCCATCTTCCTCCTTCGGTCTCCATCAACGCCGGTCTTCCCCTAAGCCACCCAGCAGAGCAGCCTTACCTCCACCGACCAGCGAACGGGCAGAGCCGTTCTCAGACCCACGGTTTCCTTCTTCTACCAGCAGGTCTTTCCTTCCTTGGCCGCCGCGGACACTGGCCAACAACAGTCCTTCCTCCAGCGGCGCCAACAAATCTTCCTTCTTCAACCGGTGGCAGATCCACGGTCCACTCTCCACCGCAGCTTCAACAGTGCCCACAAACCAGCCACAGCAGCGCCGTCCACAGATCGGCAGCCATCGCCACTCGTAGCTCCGACTTCCAACACTCCCGCCTCCGAAAGAGCCGCCATCTGAAGAAGGAAAAGAACCGATCTGCAGAGAAGCAGATCTGTAACGGAAAGAAAAATTAAAACGGACTGTTGTTTGTGAGTTTCTTCTCTTGTTGCAGGTGGCGGTGACCTTCACCGCCGGTGAGGAAAGGAAGAGGAGAAGAAGGCACTCCAGATCCGCCCGTTCCTGGCATGGTCAGCGGCGCGTGAACCCACGCGCCGCCATTGGCGGAGGCGCGTGGGAATACGTGCCGCTACTATTTGTGCGGGTGTAGAAGTCCTTCCCTACAATTTCTGGAGTTATTAGGGACTATTTTGTAAATTTTAAATTAATTAATGTAATTTTTATTCATTTGTTTGGAATTTAGATTGTATAAATGTGATGTAAAAAAAAAGAAAAGAAAAGAAAAATAAATAATAAAAAAAGTTGTGTGTGTGTTTGTTTTTTTATGTTATTGAATTATAAAAGTAAAAAAGGACAAAAATAATTATTTGTTTAATTTGAATATGGTTAAATATCTAAGGACAAATAAAATTATGTTATATTTTCCATGAAAGTGTAAGAACATGTTTCTACACACATTCGGGGATTTAATAACTGATTTATTAAAGCCTTAGAATTTAATTAATATTTTAAAATTTCAAATCACATCAGACCGCAAAGCAGCTTACCTTAGGTAGGGTGCGCTAGGGGTGCTAATAGCTTCCCTAGCCACAACCAGTCCCTTACCCGCGAATCTTTGACAAGACCAGTACATCCGGTTTCCTAGTAGCCTTCAATAAATTACTAGGTGGCGACTCCTAACGAACCAATTCAAGCAACGCAGCAACAAGAAAAATTGCCAGCCGATGCCGCGCGGGATTTTCTGACGTGCGACAGAATGGCGACTCCACTGGGGACAAGTATTGTTTTAAACTTTATCGGACTAAGCTTTGTGTTTTGATGTGTTCAATTTATTTTTTTGTGCTTTGTTTTATTTATTTGTGTTTTATTCATGCATTGTATATAATTCTCTCATGCATCACAAGTTTTTAATTTTTGAAAGCACACACCAGCTTTAGGTTAGGTGGGGAACTAGCAGCTTACCTTACGACTTGAGTCAAGGTTTAAATTTGTGTAAACCCCAACTCTTTGTTGAGTGCTTAGACTGGTAAATATTGGTACACGTGCCAACCCATTACCTGCTGGGCCCCTATATTGCCTTTACGAGGGTAGTCACTGGGACAACAAGAGACCCTTTTTAGAGACCAAGTAGCAAACCTACCCTTTGTCTCACGTAAAATGAATAGAACATGTCCTTAGGTTGTATGTGCTATCGTTATTTGCATAAGGGCAAACCCTTCTTGAAGCATCTTGAACTCAAGACTTGTGGGTGACACAATGGTCGTCACTCCGAAAATTTTCATTGTAGAGTTTGGGCAAAAATCACGATTCTTGTTCCATCATACAAGAGTTACGAGCATATTGTCACCCCTCGAAGGGCGAGTTCATCATATAGATCACATGTTCATACATTACATGCATGTATCGGGTTGAAAGGTAGATCCCCCACACAAGCTGTGATGCACGTGATTGAAGAAAGATGATGGAAGTGAAGAAAGATGTCAGATAGAGGCTCATTATCAGATTAAGGTTGAGAGCATCAAAGGTGAAGTAGCTGGACTCAGATTTACTCAAACAAGTGTTGAGCATTAAATGGAAAGAGAGTGTCTGCACAGTCTTCTGTGGGAACACTGCTTGTTCACGTCCAATTGAAGCTGTATCTCTCCTTTTCAGTCATGAACAACAGCAACAATGCCTTCAGTCATCAACTAATGACAACTCTGATTCTTGTCTAGTTGCACTGTTAAGTGTTTATCGCCTCCACATCATCTAATGGAACCAAACGACTACTAGCCTCCTGTACATGGTGCATTAGTCTGCTTTGAAGTTACCCCAATTATGAGCTCAATTCCAGTTCAGCAGCACAAGATGTTGGTCTGAAAAGCCATGATCAGACACTGAACTTCTACGTGGTAGAGCTCTCTCTGTAGAAATTTATTTGTGGATCTGCCAATGGGGAATGCAAGAGAGGATTTATAAATTGCATATGCTACAAATATTTCTCTCATCAGTTTCAACACGAAGAAACTGTTGTACGTTGAAGAGCTAGACTTGGTTTGAAAAACATGAGCAGACATCAAAACTTCAACGTAGCAAAGATCTCTCGGCAGGAATCTATTTGTGGATATGCAAATGGGAAATCCAAGAAGGGATGCAGTGGTTTCAGATTGTCCATAATTATTTCCTTCCAATATCAGCATTGAAACACAAAAGTGGTTATTTGTTGCACGGTTAGTGAGGAATCAAAGAGGAAATAGAAGATGTTGTAGATTCATCGGGTTCTCTTCCAATTTGGACAATATGTGATTCCACACGCTTTTGTTTTGTGCGCTGCTAGGATTACCTAGATATTGAGAGGTTTCCAACAATCCTAAAACAACAACAATATTGGGAAATTGACATGAAGTTGTGTGGATTGCCAAGAAAGAATTGAACATGTTATGAAGAGTGGAAAGATTGAAGGTTATGTCATGGATTTCAGAACAATGATGAGAAATGAATCAGAAGATGACTTTGACGGTGTGAAACCTTAATTATGTGATCTAGCCAGGTCTCACGGTAGCATCAATTGTTCAAATGTCTTTGCCAAGATTGACATTCCTCTGCCACTTAAGTTTGTCGACCAGCATCTGCCAGATTCCAGAATTTTGCTTGACTCCGACAAATCCTATGTAACCACTATTTTCCAGGTGGTTCAATCTGGACAAGAGATGTGTTCTCATGGTGGGGGTCCTCGGCCATTTTAGTTAAACAGATGCAAGAGTTTCAAGAGTCGAGCTCAATTTGTGAAAGATGATCATTTTCAGAATGACAAGATTCGGAATTGCTTGGCAAAACATAGATATTGCCAGAGGAGTTGATCCAAGAAGGAGTTAAACTGTCAAGCATTTTTGTTATGGATTTTTTCCATTTTGCATTTTGTTTTGGGGATCACATCTCATCCTTGAACGAAACATGTCTTTTCTTTGTCTTCTTGTTGTTTTGAAATCAAGAGATACTTCTTTCAAAGGGTATTTTGACAAAATATTTTGATCAAACTCCAACATGCAAAATTAAGGATAATCAATCCTGAAGATTAAAATTATTTTGATTGCAGAAATGACTCGATGCTTGAAAATAACATGAGGTGACCAAACAATTTTAAACTCATACCTCTTGAAACTGAACCACACATCATATAGCTAAGTTTTAGCAGTATGCATAATGACATGTAGTGGATTCAATAGTTATGGACTCGTGAATCATCACTCTTACAAGTCCCAATCATTACACTGGACGAGGTCAAAATTTATCAGTTCTAACCAACCTTGCTTGAAATGAGAAAAGGCCATCTTTGTTATCCTTTCACATTTCTTGAAAAATTATCCTTTGCAACCCCATTTTGAGCCTGGTAAAATATTTTCTTTCAAAAAAAACCTGACTAGGATCACACCCCACACTGGGGGAAAATGAGAGATATGTTGAAGACACTGATAAAGTTAATGGATAAAAGAAAGGTTTAGAACAAAAGTCCAATGATTGAGAAAGGGCTAGAAGAAAAAGCTCTATATTGAGGGCCATCCAAGAAAACTTTGAGGAAGGCTAGGTAAAATTCAAAAAAAAAAGAAGAAAACAAGAAGGAAATGGAAAAAGAATCTCTATCAATTCTAAGAGAGGCAAGACAGTTTTCAATTGATAAAAGACAGCAAATGCCAAAAGTCAACACTAGAAAAATCGATGCTTCATATCTTTTGGTGTGTCTCAGATAGAGCCTCTAATGTCTTCAAAAAAATAAATTAGATTTGGTTATTCATCAAAGAAAAAGTTGGATTTGCATTATGACCTATGTTAAGAGAATTCTGATATTTGAGATTAACAAGGTTATATGTCACTTTCTCTACAATGACGACAAGAGAAAGAGAATCGATGAATAGTTAATGTTGATCCTAAGTCGTTGAAACCCTCAAACACCTTTTGAGCCTTTGAAATTCTTTTCTTTCATAGCCATAAACCATAGCCTGCATTACGTGCTTTTAAAATCCCTTTTTAATCAAGCAAGCAACTTGAACCGATAAATGGCGCTCTCGAAACTTGAAGAGCTTTTCTATAAGGGTCGGGACTTCATGAATTAAGCTATTAGTTATTATGCATGTTGATAAAATAAATGCTAAGAAAAGAAACAACCTTTCTTGATAAAGCCTGAGCATCTTGTTTTTGAAATTCATAAAAATGTCACCTCATCACAGACCATCAACAGATATACCCAAAATCAGAGTTTAAAGTGGATAGAAAGAACCATGGGAAAAACCATTTTAATCTTACAACGGGTCGATTTCTGTTTTCAAAATACAAGACAATCGAAGGACTACATTGAATGACGTGTGTTGGGTCTTTGACCAAAGAAGCTTGAATTTCAAAAAAAACTTTTTAAAAACTGATATCTCTCTAATTTCATTTCAACAATTAGACTTGAATAGACATGATCTTTGAAGTATGAGATTTGATTCTAGAACAATAAAGATTGTCAAACAAAGAAGAACATTTATTGAGTTTGCGGAATCCTTGACATGAAATGACATCAACTCTTCTCAAAACTCCTTGAAAGGTTGACCACCTGGGGGCAATACAGTGGACCCTAAGAAGGAAAATAGACAGTATCCAGATCAACTGGGGGCAAACGAAGAATCAGATGATGAGTCATCAAAGTCCCAGAAAGTTATGTTTAACATCTGACAATGACAAAGAAAAACCTTCTTGAGTATAAACCGATGAACGAACCTTCATATCATATTGGGGGCAATGATTGATCTAGTGCACTTCAGCAGCAATTGATGAGCAACGCTGCACTAGAAGGATATTTTCATATCTTCATCTTGGTTTATCATCTTCAACATGGTTATGACTTTTAAACGATGTTGTTGTAACCCAATTTTCGACACACAATTTTCTTGAATGTTATTTTATTTTTATTATTATTTATAAAAATCCAAAAAAATTAAGAAAAATTTGAAAATTCAAAAATATTTTTTTTCTCGAGTCAACCGCATCTTTTCATTAAAACCATGTTGACCAGGTTTAAAAATGAGTTCCGGGCTGTTTCGGGTCAAAACCGTCATTTTCGATCAAAACAGAGTTCACCGGGTCAATACGGGTCAAAGAATGTCGACCAGGTTTAAAAATGAGTTCCGGGCTGTTTCGGGTCAAAAACATCATTTTCGACCAAAACCGAGTTCACCGGGTCAATACGGTTCAAACCATGTCGACTAGGTTTAAAAATGAGTTCCGGGCTGTTTCGGGTCAAAAACGTCATTTTCGATCAAAACCGAGTTCACCGAGTCAATACGGGTCAAACCATGTCGACCGGGATGAAAAATGAGTTTCGGGCTATTTTTGGGTCAAAACCATCATTTTTCGATTAAAACCCGGTTTACCGGGTTAATACCTATCAAATGTTTTTTTTTTTGTGTTAACAGTTGAAACGGGCTTTTTCTAATACTGATTTGAATTTTTAATTTTACCTATATAAATATTTATAATTATATATAATAATAATAAAAAAATAATACAAGTCAGCAGAGTAGTTGCATGACCGGCGGGGCAGTTGGCTGAGCAGGTGAATTATAAAGGGAGCAGGTGCTCAGCTGTCCCCTGTTAGTGGCTATAAATAGCCATCGAAAATTAGGGAGAAGGGGGGGAGAAAAAAAGAGAAAGAATGGTTACTGTGCATGTTTTTTTAGTTTTTCTTCACAAGAGTAGGATATTATTTTTTTAAAAAAAATAATTTGAAAAATACCAAATATATCCCGACTCATCTCAACCATTGACATAATCCAAGATTTAATCCCGTTACGCCACGTCATCCGGTGCACCGAGCTTTCGGTGCACCGCGCCAAACAGGATCAAAACCCAGACAATCTGGGCCGTCCGATCAACCTGCAGATCTAGCCAATCACAGCCATCCGATCGTTTCATCCAAGAGCCAATGGTTAACATCTTTCAGCAGCACCGGTACACCATATACGCGTCCGCACCGTAGCAAATCTCAGAGCCTCTCTCTCCTCTCGCCGGTGACTCTCTCTCTCTCCTCCGATCTCCACTTTCCGGCCATCGCAAGCCTCCGCACCACCACAGAAAGGTAGCTACCCTGGTTTAAAGCAAAACCCCGGCGGTTGTCATCGTTTTCGCCGCCTCATCTAGCCGGAAAAAGGCCGCGATCTTCGTCGGCCACCGAACCTTCAAGTCGTCGATTCTCCCTCGTAAGCCATCAACGAACGTCGAGACCACCACCAACAGAATCCTCGACCTCATATCTACCAGAACCGACCACCGGTTGGCCAGATATCTCGCCTGAAAATCTCGCCGCCACCAACAGTAGCCGTGCGTGAGCCACACGCGCCGCCAGTGGCATTTTCATAAATTTCTGATAAATCCGAGGGTATTTCAGTCTTTTACCTATACTGTGGCGCTCAAGTAATTTTTTTTAGATTTCTAACATTTTTGTTATTTTGTATATAAATTTTCTTGCATGTTGTAAAATAAAAAAATAAAACAAAAAAAAGAATAACAACGCGGATCCAACACCCATCCTATCATGTTATCGTTCGTGGGTCCAAAGCCCAAATCTCAGATATGAGATACCCATTTCTCAATGATATAAAAATAATTTTATAAACAAATATTGTTCGTCGACACGTCTCTTTTTCAAAAAAGGACCGATGTCAAAAGTTTAAATACCAATATGGATTATGTCCATAGTTTTTTTGGTAACTCAGACGTACTTCTCATTTTTAGGGTTAAACGTCAATATTTTAGACGAGTCTCCTATTTTTAGGGATTGATGTCAGTTTTAACGTGTCTCCTATTTTTTAGGGACCGACGTTAACCATTTAAAAATCAAATAAAATTTGCAAATAAGCTCAAAATATAATAGCATTTAAATCAAATAAAAAACACACAAGTAAGGGTAACCTTTCTCTTGAAAGGATGTTTTAAGGGTGGTGTCTACCTTCCTTTAATCATAACTAACCCAGTACCTGAATCTCTGGAACCAGTGTCTAATTTGGGATTTCTAGTTCCCTCAAATTACTAGATGGCGACTCCAATAAAATTTTCATTTCCCCCAATAAAAAAAATCTTTTTTTGTTAAATAAACAAAAAAAAAGGAGCCGTCGCCCGACGTCGTGTATCGACAGAATGGCGACTCCACTGGGGAATAGGGTTGAACCAACTGCTTGTGTGTGCTTTTCATTTTTTTTTATTGCTATTTATTTTTTTGAGCATTTATTTTATTTGCGCTATTTATTTTATGCGATACTTATTGTAAATCATTTCATTTTTTGTTTAGATTTGCACATGCATGCATGTTATTTATTTGTGTATTCACACACTTCACGGTGAACCCATAAAAGCTCTGGACCCGAGCTCGTCCTTTTACGATTAGAAAAGAAAGATTCAAGTGGCAAGTGTGACTTATGTCCACTGATGCTCATTTGGACTTTCGCTTAGATTGTAACTCACCCTATACAGCGGGTACTGTGAAATTTTCTTCCCATACTCATGTTGTATAAGCTTAAGAGGCCGACTACCCCATGGGTAATTCGGGCAATCTAGAAACCAAAAAAAATATCTTTAAGGATAGACTAAACTGAGCCAAATCTTATGAGCTAGATCCTATCAATTAGGATATACCTTTTAGGACACAAACAAATGTCAATGCATTAACATACATGTTCATGTACATTTCATATTCTCATTAAATCTCCACCGATCCTCATAGGAAGTGTGAGATTAAAAAAACCATTACTATTGAGTAATTTTTGACCAGATCAGATTTGAACCAACATGAGGAAGGGGATTGTTTGCCATAAGAACATGGCATCAAATTTCTCCCCTAAATCGGTTCAAGTCCTTGTAGGTTTGGAGTCCTCAGTGAGAACGTTTTTTAAGAGAATCTGATATGGTCTGTTCCTCGTCATAATTTTTTTTAAAATTTTTTGAAACCAATAACAATCATGCATACACCATATGACTTTTTGCATCCATTTGTGCATTTCATTTAGTTTACTTGAATTCATTCAAGGTGAAATATAGGTCCCCCAAAAGACCATAAAATTCATTACACTCGACTACGAAGGAAGATAATGGAGAACGAAGATAGGGCTCATCTAGAGGCTCATTATCAAAGAGAGTTGGAGAACATGAAAAATGATATTACGCGACTTACAAGTCTACTTGAGCAGGCCCTAGCATCCAAGTCTGGGGAAGATATCTCTACTTAGCAGGCAGTTGCAACTCCATCTGTATTTATACCAGCAGCTCCTTTTATGTCCACGTCTCAAAATTTAGGGGCAAATCCCTCTTCATTTGAACAACAGTTCACTGCCAATGTTCCACCAGCACAAGTACCAATTACTGTAAACCTGGCAACTGATGACCCATATAGGATGAAATTCTCTAAAAATGTCGATTATGATAAATTGACCGCTCTGGAAGCAAGATTGAAGGCAGTTGAAGGGGCAGACTTATTTGATCTTGTTCATGCTGCAGAAATGTGTTTAGTTCCAAATGTAGTTGTACCTAAAGAATTTAGGGTACTAGAATTCATCAAGTATACTGGAACTGAATGCCCAGTCACTCATCTTAAATCTTACTTCAATAAGATGGCAGAAGTAGTGAATGATGAGAAACTTCTCATCCATTTCTTTCAAGACAGTCTTTCTGGATCGGCACTAAGCTGGTATACAAGGCTAGACAATACTAAGATCAGAAAGTGGAAAGATTTGGTAAAAGCCTTTGTTGAACAGTATAAATTCAACACGGAGGTAGCCCCGGACAGGTCAAGCTTGTTAGTCATGGAGAAGGGCAACAAAGAGACCATAAGAGAATATGCTTTGAGATGGCGTGAAAAAGCATCTCATGTGCAACCCTCTTTGTTAGAAAAAGAAATGGTCACTCTATTTTCTAACACTTTTAAATCTCCATACTTTGAACACCTGGTGGGTAGTTCAGCTCAGCATTTCTATGATGCTGTAACTATCGCTGAGAGAATAGAACAAGCGATAAGAACAGGGAGAATTTCCCTTGGGGGCATCTAAAGCAGATATGAAGACCTTGAGAAGGCTAGCCATGGAATTTTACCTGGATGGAGAAATTCTATGTAAAAGATCATTCAATGGCACTGTACTAAGATGTCTAGATGAAATCGCAGATAAGGTAGCATTGCAAGAAATTCACAAAGGAATTTGTGCAACTCATGCAAGGGGGCATATGATGGCTAGACAAATGCAACGATCTGGGCACTTCTGGATGACCATGGAGAAAGATTACATCGATTATGTCAGAAAATGTCATAAATGTCAAGTGTATAGTGATAAGATAAATGCACCTCCATCTCCTCTGTTTAATATGACATCATCGTGGCCATTTGCAATGTCGGGAATAGATGTGATTGGGCCAATCAACCCAAAGGCCAGCAATAGGCATCAATTTATCTTAGTAGCCATTGATTACTTCACAAAGTGGGTGAAGGCCCATATGTAGTGAAGAAAGCATTCTCCGGAGGGGCTCTGTTGTTGCCTAGGATGGATGGAGATGATTTATCTAGGCCTGCGAACTCTGATTCTGTGAAAAAGTATTATGTATGATGTATTTCATCCAATCAAATCAATGAAGTTTTGGCCAGGAAATTCCCTTTGCATATACCTCACCAAAAAGCTCATGCATGATCTCAATTGCTCAACAATTTGATCTTTCAAACTTTTTTTTACAGGAGAATCCATTCTTCTTAAATGAGGTTTTAAAAGAACTGATTTTGTTTGTGATTTCAATGAAATAAATCAATGATTTGTTTGGAATAATGTTCAGAGCAATTCCCTTGAAAGAGATGACCAAACAAGTCAAAAACATGTAATTGGAACAACTATCACCCAAATTATGTCTTGGATCCATATTTTATCAGCATGAATAATGGTTGGTAGTACATTAGTTTGTCATGGACTCGCAAAACATGGTATCTTACAAATCCAAAGCATTACGTTGGATATGGACAAAGTTTATTGGTTTTAACTGATCTTACTTGAAATGAGGAAAGGCCATCTTTGATATTCCCTTCACTTTCTTTAAAATTATCCTTTGCAGTCCCAATTTGAGCTGAGTCTATTTAAAGCCTTTTCTTTCATGAGAACCTTAACTAAGATCACACCCTACACTAGGGGGCAAAAAGTGAAATATGATTAAGGAAATTGTCTTGAAGGCATGTGAGCTTATAAAGAAAGTCTGATAACAAAGAATTCAATTAAATTCCAAACAATTGAGAGAATTCCTAACAAATATGGGAATAACAAAAAGAAAACAGAAGTTTCTTATTTGGAATATTTAGCATCATTTTTGTTGTCAAGGTAGCAAAAGAAAATGCCAAGACAAGATAATAGTGATCTATAGTTTATAAGCCCTTAAACACTTTTTTGAGCTTATGGAATACTCTTTCTTTTATAGCCTTGAGCCATAAAATACATTACGTGCCTTTGAAGTCCTTTCTAACCAAGTAAGCGACCTGGATCAATAAATGGCGTTCTCAAAATATAAGAGACTTTTTCATCAAGAGTCATGGCGTAGCAAATAATTACTCGTTATTATTCATACTGTTAAAAAAGTTTTTCTAAAGATAAAAGGCAAATTGTTTCTTTTCTCTCAAAATACCTTCAAGCAATCGCTTGAACACTTTGAAAACCAAAGCAGAAGGTCATCTCATCACTTACCTTCATCTTAGATTACTTTTACCAAGAGATTTGATGTAAAGCCCCAGAGTTGCCTGAACATTGTTATAAACAGACATTGAGAGTTTCAGTTTTCTAGAACAAAACAGATCTTTTAAAAAATCATTTTTGAAAAAAGGTTTTCTTTGTAAGAAAAATGAATATATGGCACACTACGAGGCACCATTAGAAAATCAGAGATTCTAATGACAACAAGAGCAAAGGAGGAAATGAAATGAGGCAGTTAATTCTCCCAGGGGGTAGAGAAGCAGTTACCAGATCCATAATGGCACAAAGAAATTTGCTTCCCTAGTGGAAAATACACGTGATAAACTGTGGGCTTCTTCTAGCATGAGGACTGAAATAGTATGATTTCCAGTATCTATGAAAGGAGATTGTTGACTCTTACAATATGATCAGTTAGACAACAAGATAACTGATACATCTTCAGTAAGAGAAATGCAGATGAAATCCCAGGACAATGTCGGGCCACAGAGAAGCTGATTCTCTTAGTGAAGTTACCAATAGAGAAACGTGCAATGACTATTGGGAAACTCAAACAAAGCTTATCTTAGAAAATGGACAACATGGGTCAGCTTGAGTAGACTTGAAGTACGCGTAAATCAAAAGAGCTCACTCAAAGTCAAAACCCTCAAACAAGATGAATGGGGATCTATATTTCAAAAATAGGTAAGATGCATTGCATATCATCTAACTTCACGAGCATTGCATATTTGTTTTGTAGATATTTCACGAAACAAAACTCCTCACGGGATCCAACGAGACTCGGATGAAATGACGTCCTTCTAAATCATATCAAGTATGGCAATTCCATAAAAGCAAAATTCATGAATAAATACGAGAAAGATGGATTTTTATTCATGGGCATAATGGTTTACAAGTACAAACGTTAAACACTGCAAGAATGATTAGGGATATTTTCAGCTCGATGATGATCCATCATTACTCGAAATTCCTCAAACTGGTTAATTATGCGTTCCATCTGTTCCTCAAACTCGAGGTGTCGTGTGTTAACATAGTCCCTCCAAAAGTCAACACGTGCGTTGAGCTCTTCGTTTCTCCTCTCCAAGTTGTTTCTGTAACGTCTCTCATCATGGAGCCTTTTCCTTAAATTCTCAATCTGATTATGGAGCTCAGGAATTTGAGTATTCAACTCAAGTCTCCTGGCATGAAGACGCTCCGCAACGTTCACCAAAGACGACGTAGCTCTGATATTGAGAGCAAGTGACTGATTCACTGCTTCAATATCGGTCATGGCTGCCAGCATTATTTCATCACGAGGAAGGATCATGTCTCTAGCCACGGCTACAACGGTATCTTCATCATCCATTACAGTATCCTCTATTGTAACTGGACGACCATTCACTTCAAAGGTAGTACGCCAAACTACAGGCTCTACTGCAGGAACAAGGTTTGGATTAGCATTGGAAGAAGAGGAAGACATGGTTAAAACTTTGAAAGTTGAGAAATTTGAAAGTATTGAAAACGCGAGAAGATGATGATGTCTTTTGCCAAATACTACGTGATTTATAGGGAATTTGCTCCTGCCATCATTTTAAATAAAAGCTCAAATCAGATCTTAGCCGTACATATAAGACTTCCTTAAGAAGCTTTCATCATCTTTGAGATTGATTTGCAAATTAGATCTCAGCCGTACATATAAGATTTTCTTAAGAAGCTTTCATCATCTTGAGATCGCAAATCAGATCTCAACCATATAGGTATGACTTCCTTTAGAAGTTTTCATCAACTCTGAAGCTCACTGCTGAAATCACTTTCAAGTATTTCACCATCGGGCAGGTCGCCTGGAACAATTAGACCACTTGCGAGTTTCCTCGTATTTTATCATCGGGCAGGTCGCCTGGAACAATTAGACCACTTGCGAATTTTCTTCGCATTTTATCATCGGGCAGGTCGCCTGGAACAATTAGACCACTTGCGAGTTTCCTCGCATTTTATCATCGAGCAGGTCGCCTGGAACAATTAGACCACTTGCGAGCATTTTATCATCGGGCAGGTCGCTTGGAACAATTAGACCACTTGCGACTTTCATCGCATTTTATCATCGGGCAGGTCGCTTGGAACAATTAGACCACTTGCGACTTTCATCGCATTTTATCATCGGGCAGGTCGCCTGGAACAATTAGACCACTTGCGAGTTTCCTCACATTTTATCATCAGGTAGGTCGCTTGGAACAATTAGACCACTTGCGAGTTCTTCGCATTTTATCAATCGGGCAGGTCGCCTTGCCTGGAACAATTAGACCACTTGCGAGTTTCCTCGCATTTTATCATCGGGCAGGTCGCCTGGAACAATTAGACCACTTGCGAGTTCTTCGCATTTTATCAATCGGGTAGGTCGCCTGGAACAATTAGACCACTTGCAAGTTTCCTAGCATTTAATCAATCGGGCAGGTCGCCTGGAATAATTAGACCACTTGCGAGTTCTTCGCATTTTATCAATCGGGCTGGTCGCCTGGAACAATTAGACCACTTGCGAGTTTCCTCGCATTTTATCATCGGGCAGGTCGCCTGGAACAATTAGACCACTTGCGAGTTTCCTCGCATTTTATCATCGGGCAGGTCGCCTGGAACAATTAGACCACTCACAAAATTCTTCTTCCTCGCATTTCTTCTTCACTATCGGGTAGGTCGCCTGGAATAATGAGACCACTTGCGAGTTTCCTCGCATTTTATCATCGTGGTAGTAAAAAAAAAAAATTGTTGAAATCACTTTCATGTATTTCACTAAACCATTGTTGAAAACACTTTCATGTTTTTCACTTGGGCAGGTAACCTAGAAGAATAGACCAACTGAAAATCTGTATATTTTTTCAATACCACTGTTGTTACCCAATTTTTGACCCATATTTTTGATAAATTCTCAGAAAAATCAAAAATAGCAAAAAAAACAACGAAAAACCCAAAAAAATGCATTTTTGATATATTTGCATCGTTTTTAGCATTTTCAACGTCATCTCAAAATAATTTAAATTTTCAAAGGTATTTGGAACGCGTTCAATTTTTAACGCGTTAATTTTATGATCACTGATTTTTCTTGTTGAGTTGATGTTGATATTGCTCACTTTCAAAAATACAAAAAAATAAGAAAAATCAAAATTTACAAAAAAAAAAAAAAGGAAAGGAAAAGTTGAGGGACTAGTTTCAAAACCTAGCAAAACTTTTTCTATAAATACCATGCTACAATGAAAAGAAAAAAGGGGGGAGAAATTGACACAAAAAAATTTGCCCGGGGAGAAAGTTTTAGGGAAAGCAAAAGAAAAAGAACCCTAACCTAAACCCTCTCCTACACAGCCGCCCCCTTTCCTAAAAAACAAGAAACCGGCCAAGCAGCAGCCCCCCTAATGAATTTCTTCTGCCCCCTCAGCCGGTTGATTATGGATCCCTAAAACCTCAGCCAACAGGCTGACGCTCTCCCTTCTCTTTTGACAGCACAGACTAGCCGGCCACTCATCCTTTCCCCTGATTTTTGCCAAACGAAACAGAGGGCATAAGACAGCCCCTGATTCTCCTCCCCAAAACCATTTTCAGAAACCGGTCCCCATCTCCCTTTGAAACCGAAGATCCAGCAGACCCGGCTCTTTCTTCCAGCAGCAACGGCCCCTCCCCGTACAACAGCGACGTCTTCCTCCAGTAGCAGCCACAACAGCGCTGCCACTACTGGAAACCCAACAGCTTACAGACCCCGTCTATTCCCTCGCCGTTGACCTCAACGACAGGCCAGCTCTGACCGACCCCTCTCTCAGCCACCGTGAACAGCCGCCTCCAGCGTTTCCCCTCTCCAGATCTCGCCAACCAGCAGCAGCAACAAGGACGCGAAAGAGACCCGTTCGCCGTTCGCCAACGACCTGAAGCAGAGGAGAAGAAGGCGAAATTAAAAAATCTACAGATGCAGATATGAAAGAAGGAAGTGGACCGAGAACAGATCATTGTTTGTTGCGTTTTTTGGCTGTTTCCCTTTTGCAGGCAACGACGGTCGTCCCAGTCAGCAGGGAAGGGAAGAAGAAAGCAGGATGGGCCCACCCATTTCCAGTCATTATTAGAGGCGGCGCGTGAACCCACGCGCCGCCAATTGCGGCACTGTTCCTGTTCCGCAGCCAGAAACCTTGCTCAGCACTGTTCCGGCTTGCAGAGGGGCATTGATGTAATTTCAGATGTTTTGAGGCCCTTATTGTAATTTTAATGTACTTTTTGTTTTTTTTGTTTTGAATTTGTATTTTTGTATAAAATGTGATGTAAAAGAAAATAGAAAAGAAAAATAAATAACAAAAAGAAAGTTGTGTGTGTGTGTTTGTTTTTTTATTGAATTATAAAAATAAAAATGGACAAAAAGAATTATTTGTTTAATTTGAATATAGTTAAATATCTAAGGATATAAAATTATGTTATATTTTCCATGAAAGTGTAAGAACATGTTTCTACTGGGGATTTAATCACTGATTTATTAAAGCTTTAGAATTTGAAAGTGTAAGAACATGTTCCAGGCTGTTTCGGGTTAAAAATGTCATTTTCGATCGAAATCGAGTTAACCGGGTCAATACAGGTCAAACCATGTCGACCAGGATGAAAAATGAGTTTCGGGTTATTTTTGGGTCAAAACCATTATTTTTCGGTTAAAACCCGATTTACTGGGTTGATACATATCAAATGTTTTTTTTTGTGTTAACAGTTGAAATGGGCTTTTTCTAATATTGATTTGAATTTTTAATTTTACCTATATAAATATTTCAAGTCAGCATAGTAGTTGCATGATCGGCAGGGCAGTTGACTGAGCAGGTGAATTATAAAGGGAGCAGGTGCTCAGCTGTCCCCTGTTAGTGGCTATAAATAGCCACCGATAATTAGGGAGAAGGGGGGAGAAAAGAAGAGAAAGAATGGTTACTATGCATGTTTTTTTAGTTTTTCTTCATAAGAGTAGGTATTATTTAAAAAAAAACAATTTGGAAAATACCATGATTTAATCCAAGATTTAATCCAAGTTACTCATCTCAGCCATTGACATAATCCAAGATTTAATCCCGTTACGCCACGTCATCCGGTGCACCGAGCTTTCGGTGCACCGCGCCAAACAGGATCAAAACCCAGACAATCTGGGCCGTCCTATCAACTTGCAGATCTAACCAATCACAGTCATCCGATCGTTTCATCCAAGATCCAACGGTTAACATCTTTCAGCGGCACCGGTACACCATATACGCGTCCGCACCGTAGAAAATCTTAGAGCCTCTCTCTCCTCTCGCCGGCGACTCTCTCTCTCTCCTCCGATCTCCACTTTCTGGCCATCGCAAGCCTCCGCACCACCACAGAAAGGTAGCTACCCTGGTTTAAAGCAAAACCCCGGCGGTTGTCATCGTTTTCGCCGCCTCATCTGGCCGGAAAAAGGCCGTGATCTTCGTCGACCATCGAACCTTCAAGTCGTCGATTCTCCCTCGTAAGCCATCAATGGACGTCGAGACCACCACCAACAGAATCCTCGACCTCATATCTACCAGAGCCGACCATCGGTGGGCCATATATCTCGCCTGAAAATCTCGCCGCCACCAACAGTAGCCGCGCGTGAGCCACACGCGCCGCCAGTGGCATTTTCGTAAATTTCTGATAAATCCGAGGGTATTTCAGTCTTTTACCTATACTGTGGCGCTCAAGTAATTTTTTTTTAGATTTCTAACATTTTTGTTATTTTGTATATAAATTTTCTTGCATGTTGTAAAATAAAAAAATAAAACAAAAAAAAGAATAACAACGCGGATCCAACACCCATCCTATCATGTTATCGTTCGTGGGTCCAAAGCCCAAATCTCAAATATGAGATACCCATTTCTCAATGATATAAAAATAATTTTATAAACAAATATTGTTCGTCGACACGTCTCTTTTTCAGAAAAGGATCGATGTCAAAAGTTTAAATACCAATATGGATTATGTCCATAGTTTTTTTGGTAACTCAGACGTACTTCTCATTTTTAGGGTTAAACGTCAATATTTTAGACGAGTCTCCTATTTTTAGGGATTGATGTCAGTTTTAACGTGTCTCCTATTTTTTAGGGACCGACGTTAACCATTTAAAAATCAAATAAAATTTGCAAATAAGCTCAAAATATAATAGCATTTAAATCAAATAAAAAACACACAAGTAAGGGTAACCTTTCTCTTGAAAGGATGTTTTAAGGGTGGTGTCTACCTTCCTTTAATCATAACTAACCCAGTACCCGAATCTCTGGAACCAGTGTCTAATTTGGGATTTCTAGTTCCCTCAAATTACTAGATGGCGACTCCAATAAAATTTTCATTTCCCCCAATAAAAAAAATCTTTTTTGTTAAATAAACAAAAAATGAGGAGTCGTCGCCCGACGTCGTGTATCGACAGATGTTATCACATAGTTGCATGTGCATGAATGCTGGAAGGATGCACCCACCAAGACTGACTGTGGGACCATTTGTTTTGAAGCTCAAATGCACACTTCACCGTATGAATATGGGTGATAACATGAACATCATTGATGATGCCAATACATTTCTTTTCAAGATCTGATTAGATGGGTGAGAAGAACTTTTTGAGGAAAACATTGAGTTTACAACGATGAGCCTTTCCCTGCAAAGTATGAGATGCATGTCGGAATGACGTGGCAGTTCCATGATATTGGATGACTACATATACTTGAATGGTGTTTCAGCCGAAGACAAGTTCATGACCGATTAACAATCTTGATGGGGTGTTAGCATGATGCACACAATCAATCAAAGGATAATTCTTAGAAGAATCCAAAAGAGAAAATCCTTCATAATGAATCAAGCTGCACCACACTTGGGGGCAGGGTCAAGCTTGATGAACGATGCGAGCAGTAATTGTCGAAGACCGCCTAGGATGGGCACTGCACTTACAGTTGAGTGATGATTATGATATGAATAAGCCACTGCATGGAAAGAACAAAGAATGCTTTGGAATGCAAACAAGGGCACCCTATGACGATGGAGCATCAAAGAGGGGGGCACCTATATTTCAAATCAGGTAACGATGCATGCATATCATCTAACCTAAAAAAAAAAACCATTTGCACATATTTTTGAATTGTTACAGGAAAATCCTTAATGAGGTCCAGCAAGATGGTGGAAAAAGAAGGAAGCATTGTGGTGATAATAATAAAGAATCGGTTTTGATCATGAAATAAAAAGAAGATGGGATGAACCTTACCATTAGGAAAATCCCAAAGAAATGAAAAGATCAACCTTGCAATCGGGAAGCCTCGAGTTTTCAACCCTTGTAGTCAGGAAACACCGAGTTTTCAAACCCTATGATCGGGAATTATCAGGAAGCACCAAGTTTTTCAGCCCTTCTTCTGTCATCCCCTCAGGACTTCGCCAAGTAAGTCCTATTTTTCACACTTGTCATATCACATCTTCCACTTGGGTTGGTCACCCCTTTACAATGAGACCACACTTCATATTTTTTTCATTTGGGTAGGTCACCCATTACAATGAGACCGCAGTTTTTCACATGTTTTCTATCTGGGTAGGTCACCCATTACAATGAGACCGCATTTCACATTCTTTCCATCTGGGTAGGTCACCCATCATAATAAGACCGTTTTTCCCATTTTTCCACCTGGGTAGGTCACCCATTACAATGAGACCGCTCTTTCCTTTTTCTTGGGTAGGTCACCCATTACAATGAGACCAACATTTTTTCTGAGTAAGTCACCCATTACAACGCGACCACTTCTCCATGTTTTTTTTTACTTGGGTAGGTCACCCATAAGAATGAGACCACTCTTCCTCTTTTCCACTTGGGTAGGTCACCCATCACAATGAGACCATTTTTTCTCTAGGTAGGTCACCCATTAGAATGAGACCATTCTCCATCTTTTTTTTTACCTGGGTAGGTCACCCATTATAATGAGGCCATTCTTCCCCCTGGGTAGGTCACCCATAAGAATGAGACCACTCTTCCCCTTTTCCACTTGGGTAGGTCACCCGTCATAATGAGACCATGTTTTCCACTTGGGTAGGTCACCCGTCATAATGAGACCATCTTTTCTATATTGGGTAGGTCACCCATTACAATGAGACCGCACTTCACATTCTTTCCATTTTAGGTAGGTCACCCATCACAACGAGACCGCTTTTCATATTCTTTCCACATGGGTAGGTCACCCATTACAACGAGATCACACTTCATATTTTTTTCCATTTGGGTAGGTCACCCATTATAATGAGACCGCGCTTCATATTCTTTCCATCTAGGTAGGTCACCCATCATAATGAGACCGTTTTTTCATATTCTTTCCACCTGGGTAGGTCACCCATTACAATGAGACGTTTTTTACACATTCTTTTGTTTTGGTTAAATGAGGTCACCAGATGGGATCTCATGTAGCTTTGGTTAAAGGGAATCTCCATATGGGATTTCAGGTTGACCGAGTTACACACATTCTTTGGTTTTGGTTAAAGGAGGTCGCTAGATGGGATCTCAGGATAATGGAAAAAAAAGAGAGAGAGAAAGAGAGATAGACAAGAAAAAAAGAATAGAGTAAGGTTTTTAGATGAAGTGGATATTGAGCAAGTTAAGCATACAGAAAGACAAGTTTTTCTTTACAAAGCTTACTATGCAAAACATTGAGGATTTTTGCTTCGTAAGCATTGTAAAGAGGGGGCATCTGTTGCTACCCAATTTTTGACCCATGTTTTTCATATATTTTCAAAAAATCCAAAAATTGAGAAAAACAATGAAAATCCAAAAAAATATGTTTTTTAATATATTCTCGTCATTTTAGCATTTTCAGCGTCGTCTAAAAAAGAATTTAAATTTTCAAAAGATTTTCAAACGCGTTCGACTTTTCACCCGTCATTTTTAAAATCATTGATTTTCCTCATTGAGTCGACGTTGATATTGCTCGTTTTCAAAAAATACAACGCCTCATTGATATTGCTCGTTTTCCGCTCCAACGCCTCATTCAGCTACTGAGCTCAGAATTTAAGCTTCGCGACTTCGGTTTTGTTCATTATTTTTTGGGTATTGAGGTTCAGACTACTAGTATGGGTCTTATGCTCTGCCAACATAAATATATACTTGACATCCTCACTCGGGCTAGTATGTTATCTTGCAAACTTGTTGATACTCCTATCTCTACATCCAAAGCTACCATTTTGCCCGATCCATTGTTTTCTGATGCTACCCGCTTTCGTCAAATTATGGATGCTCTTCAATATCTCACTTTTATGCGCTTGAATATTTGCTTTGCTGTTAACAGAGTCTGTCAGTTTATGCATGCTCGTACAGATTCTCATTGGGCTGCCGTGAAACACATCTTGCGTTATCTTTGGGGTACGCCATCACATGGCTTACGTATTACTCATGGTTCTTCTTTTGCCTTACATGGTTTTACAGATGTAAATTGGGCAGGCACTGTTGAGGACAGAAAATCTACGGGTGGTTACCTTGTGTTTTTTGGTCAGCAATGCATAGTTGCTCGCTCTTCTACTGAAGCTAAGTACAAAGCCTTAGCCAATGGCACTGTTGAGGTTATCTGGCTTTAGTACTTATTAATAAATCTCTAGATTCCGTCTGCTTCTGCTCCTATTATCTGGTGTGACAACCTTAGTGCCACTTATTTGTCTATGAATCCTGTTTTTCATGCTCGCACAAAACATGTTGAGATCGGTTATTATTTTGTCCGAGATAGAGTTGTAAAGAAAGAGATTCAGATTCATTTTATTTTCTCTCAGGATCAACTTGCCAATGTCTTCACTAAGCCACTTCCTTCTTCTTCATTTACTGTTTCTCATTTCAAGCTTCGGGTTGATCCTCCACCCTCAACTTGAGGGGGCATATTATAGAATGTACTTATATAGGAAATATTGTAGACATACTCTTGTGTGGTAATCTCCACCATTACTATTGTATATTGCCCTACATATATAAATATAGAAAGGGTTGGCTAACCATTAGGTTAAGCCTCCTAATTATTCTCAACTGATCAAGTCTATGTCGCTGAAAAATTTGGCTCCTTCGAATTGTGACAACTGGGAGGACTAATTAGCTGGTTCATGAGCAAACCTGTGGTGGAAAAGTAAGCTAGACCCCGCAATGATGTGAATCCATGAAAATGAAGGGACATATTTCATTTTCACGAATTTATCACCCATAATAATTCATTTTCCAAGTAAAGACTCGCATGTTCATGAAGTATACGTATCATCATTCATTTTCCAAGTCAAGATCAACTCATAAATTAATTATATGAGAAAGGATTTATAAATTCCACAACGACAAATCAACCATATCTCCCAATAATTTCTTTTTTGTTATTTCCAAAGTATTTTCCATCCTAGTTTCTAATTACCACTTTCATTTTTTTCATTATGCTTTGTAATTTGCAATCCAATCAATCTTTTAAATATATTGTTTTGTTTTTTATATGTATTAGATGGATGATACTTTCTCTAACACTCTCTTTTATTTACAACCGATTTTCTTATGTTATTAAGTGAAATTAGATTTTAATATATTTTATGAATTGTTGGGTCACAATGGCCTTGTTATCGTGTTAAATTTTCTAATTAAATTTAGATTACTTGTAAAAAACTTGAAGTTTTATGATGAACGTTTCATTCTCAAAATATTTATGATTCCTTCATCTTTTGCATCTCAAACTCCCTTTTCAAATTCAAGACTTGCATATGGATTGTTCTCTTATTTCCATGGAATTCCTCTTTAAGATAATTCCAAATTTGCTTGATCTGCAATGATTCTTGGAAATGTTGATTAGAAACAACAAAGTAAAGACATGTTTTAGCTTTGAACTTCTTGGCTCTTTCCTTAAAATAATTTCTGATTTGAGCTAGAGTAGGATCTACAAGAAGTGGTTGTGGATCATGTTCTTGTTCTACAGCATCCAAAAAATCACATGCTTGTAAGTATGTTTTCATTATTACAGCCCACATTTGATAGTTTTCACTAGTAAACACTATTTGTGACGCAAAAGAATAAATATTTGATACCATTGAGAAAAAATGATAGAAGGTTTAAGTGCTTATACTTTTCATGGAAAAGAGTTCCTCACAGCTTACTCTCTTCACTCAAGCTGGCCCCTTAAGATAAATATTGCTATGATATCACTTTGTTGTTTTACAACATAATAGAAACTAAAAAATATAAAGAAAACCAGCAAATAAAAATCAAAGCAAGGCGAAGAATTAATGGGTACAAATGCCAAAAAGCATGGGAAAAGAAAACATGGCAATAGTAAGTAAACTAAACCAGCGAAGGATACATAAATAATTACCATGGATAAATTAAGTAGCTATGCCTTCAAACTAATACAAGGATAAACGATTACTCATTCATCATACGAGTAGGTCAAACCACCTCTCCTAACTCCTCCCCCCATCAAACTTTGCTGCAGGTTCAGCGGGGCTGCAATCAGGATCATTGGGATATTTGCATCGATTTGGCTCCGCTATCACAGTAAGGTTAGAGCATGATAGCAAAATAATGGTAACAATTAGGAGTATTATTGTCAAGCATCGAGCCTTTCCTTGAGACCCCATTCTTGACACGAAAGAAAGCTGAGACTCTTAGGGAATCAAATGTATGTCTTGGTACGTAAGTGTAGAGAGCGAGATAGTCTGCGAGACGGAGAGGGTTTGCTAGCTGATATAGGAGACACAATGTGTGGAATTGGAAAAAGTTTACGTACAGCATTTAATTTGACTTTAGAATTTCTTATTATTTTCTTCAATAGAGTTATGATGACTTGTGGCATAGGTTTGAAATCAACATTCAAAGGGAGTAATTGTTGATCATGTCTAGCTAGGTTGTTCAAGTAGTCAAATAAATCATATTTATATGATATTTTTATTTTTAATTTTTTAGCTTGGACCTGGCCCTTCAGAAATAAACAGTTCAAAAAACTGGAGAAAATGAAACATAATAAATATAGCATATTTATAGCAACTACGGACAGGCGAAAGTCACTGTTTGGAAGTAGCCGTTCACATGTTCTTGAACCCATTCTTTTTGTAGCAACTACGTACGGTCGAAAGTCACTAGTAATTACATTACCAATTACTGATTAATTCTGATACATATTGTTGCTACCTAATTTTTGATCCATGTTTTTGATATATTTTCAAAAAATTCAAAAATTGAGAAAAACAATGAAAATCCAAAAAAATATGTTTTTTAATATATTCTCGTCATTTTAGCATTTTCAGCGTCGTCTAAAAAAGAATTTAAATTTTCAAAAGATTTTCAAACGCGTTCGACTTTTCACGCGTCATTTTTAAAATCATTGATTTTCCTCATTGAATCGACGTTGATATTGCTCGTTTTTAAAAAATACAAAAAAATTAAGAAAGAATCAAATTTACAAAAAGAAAGAAGTTGAGGGACCAAGTTGAAAAACCTAGCAACATTTTACCTATAAATACTGGTCTTCAACTAACACAAAGGAGGAGGGCAATTTTAATATTTGAGGGGAGAGACAACACAAAAAACAAAACCCTAAATTTTTTCTTCTCCCCAACCGCTCACCCAAACCAGCCGAACTTAAGCCGCTAGCCCGTCACCTTTTGATTTCAGCAGCCCCCAGCTTGAGTTTCTTCTTCCCCCTCAGCCGGTTGATTCATCTTCCCCACACAGCCCTCTCCCCGTCTCCTTAGTCTTCCTCTCGGCCAAAAAGCCAAAATCGGCTAAACCCCATACCCGACTCTCACTCGGCTCAGCCCTTGCACAGTCGCTCACTCCCCTTCACTCTCCTCATCTGACCACAAGCAGCAGCAACCCACATCGCCTCTCCATCTTCCTCCTTCGGTCTCCATCAACGCCGGTCTTCCCCCAAGCCACCCAGCAGAGCAGCCTCACCTCCACCGACCAGCGAACGGGCAGAGCCGTTCTCAGACCCACGATTTCCTTCTTCTGCTAGCAGGTCTTTCCTTCCTTGGCCGCCGCGGACACTGGCCAACAACAGTCCTTCCTCCAGCAGTGCCAACAGATCTTCCTTCTTCAACCAGTGGCAGATCCACGGTCCACTCTCCACCGCAGCTTCAACAGTGCCCATAGACCAGCCACAGCAGCGCCATCCACAGATCGGCAGCCACCACCACTCGTAGCTCCAACTTCCAACACTCCCGCCTCCGACAGAGCCGCCATCTGAAGAAGGAAAAGAACTGATCTGCAGAGAAGCAGATCTGTAACGGAAAGAAAAATTAAAACGGACTGTTGTTTGTGAGTTTCTTCTCTTATTGCAGGTGGCGGTGACCTTCACCGCCGGTGAGGAAAGGAAGAGGAGAAGAAGGCGCTCCAGATCCGCTCGTTCCTGGCATGGTCAGCGGCGCGTGAACCCACGCGCCGCCAGTGGTGGTGGTGCATGGGAAGACGCGCCGCTACTGTTCGTGCGGGTGTAGAAGTCCTTCCCTACAATTTCTGGAGTTGTTAGGGACTATTTTGTAAATTTTAAATTAATTAATGTAATTTTTATTCATTTGTTTGGAATTTAGATTGTATAAATGTGATGTAAAAAAAAGAAAAGAAAAGAAAAATAAATAATAAAAAAAGTTGTGTGTGTGTTAGTTTTTTTATGTTATTGAATTATAAAAGTAAAAAAGGACAAAAATAATTATTTGTTTAATTTGAATATGGTTAAATATCTAAGGACAAATAAAATTATGTTATATTTTCCATGAAAGTGTAAGCACATGTTTCTACACACATTCGGGGATTTAATAACTGATTTATTAAAGCCTTAGAATTTATTTAATATTTTAAATTTTCAAATCACATCAGACCGCAAAGCAGCTTACCTTAGGTAGGGTGCGCTAGGGGTGCTAATACCTTCCTTAGCCACAACCAGTCCCTTACCCGCGAATCTCTGACAAGATCAATACATCTGGTTTCCTAGTAGCCTTCAATAAATTACTAGGTGGCGACTCCTAACAAACCAATTCAAGCAACGCAGCAACAAGAAAAATCGCCAGCCGATGTCGTGCGGGATTTTCTGACGTGCGACACATATAACAACATTTAGAGTAAAATGTCATTGCAAATACATATTGTATTATAATGACATTTCAAACATTTACATTCATAATTAATTATTCATTTGTACATGCATTTATTTAACTTTAAAGGTAGTTATATTAATTTTATAAGTAATTATGATACGATTTTGTTGATAGTGGATCTAAAAGCATTTCTCTGAAGTGCTATTAATTAAATCTTAATAACATAGTAGAAGCATGCAATCATCACCAAACCATGAAAACTATAAATAAAAAATAAATAAAAAAAACAAGAAAGTTTGGTTCTTTTTTTCCCTCATTTATACTTCATTATTTATTATCCACGGTTTTGATTATTAACAAACAATCAAAACCCATCAAAAGCATTTTTTTTAGCAAAGTCTAATATAAAAAAGTTTGGTTCTTTCACTCCTCATTTATACTCTAACAAGATAAAAAAAAAATTATCACTAAGATAGCGTGTGATTACTATTCTAGAACAAAAGAGATGAAAACAATGAGAATATAAACATTTTTTTATTGAAAAGATATAGATAAAAAACATTAAAAAAATTATCTCTAAAAAAATTTAAACTTAATTGAATTGATTCTTAAAATCAAAATTGCATTTGAGGACTTAAATAAGAAAAGGATAAATTGAGGACTAATTTGGAAGTTGATGTGTTTTGGCGCCATATTTTATTTAAAAGAAACGGCACGTTTTGTACAAAAATGATGTCGTTCCTCTTTCTTCTTCCCTTGGACTTGCAGCAGGGGAAGATTGAATTTTTTGTCTTTCTCATTTCTTTCTTCCCCGCGTGCACGCTCCCCCTCATAATGAGAAGCCAACGAAGTCGTCCTTGCAAACCACGCCCATTGGCCGCCTAACCCGGCGCCGTGGTAGGGCAGGAAGGCGCCGCTCCCTATGCACAGCGATATGGCAGCGATAAGGACGCCCCCACTCCCTTTTTCCCTATAAATACTGCTCTCAACACCAGCACAAAAAAAAAAAAAACAAGAAGAAGAAGAAGAAAAGAGGAGGAGACGAAGAGAAAAGAAAAGAAAGGGAACGAAATAGAGAGAGGAAGGAAAGAAAATGAGGAAGTTTAAAATAGGGGAGAGGGACTGTGAGAGCTAAGTGAGAAGGACGATACTGCAACAGGAACAGGAACGGGAGGGGAAAACAGACAGAGAGGAATAAAAAGAAAGGGAAATGTAGCAGAAGAAGAGGAAAGAAAATGGAGGAGAAGGGAAGAGCAGTAACCTTTCACTCCATCATTTGTAGTAGCAACACCGTCACCCGGAGCTTTTGTCCGTGAGTCATTTTCTCAACCAGACCAGCAACGCATCCCCTCCTCCGTGCCAGGTAACTCTTCTTTCCTTTCTGCTTTTATTTCATTTTTGGCTTCATCTCCCCCTACATGCAGCATGCAAAAGCATGGGAGGAGGAAATTAATTCCCTTCCCTGTTTTTACTTTCCTAGGCCAGGCCGGTTCTGGCCCAGCCCTAAGTCTGGGTCGGGTCTGGCCCAGACCTAAAGAAGCATAGAGAAATGTTGGGTCGAGATCGGCTCAACCTTTTTGGGCTAAGTCCGGCCCAGCCCATATAATTATAATTATAATTATATATATATATATATATATATATATATAAATTAAAAAAAATTCTGAAAAATCTTTTCAAAAATTTGTGATTTTCCCGCATATTTTTTTTTAATTTTGCTTAATATTGGTTTGTATTTTTATACCATAAAGATACAAATCCGATATTAAAATACCCGATTTTTGATAAAAACTTATAAAACAAAAAAAAATTTGTTTTCATGCATACGGCCAAGTCTCTCAAAGATAAGAAAAATCATCACATTGTATTTTCATACAACAAAAAAAATTCATATTGTTTTTTTATACATAAAACACAAAATATTAAAAAAAAAAAAAAAAGGTTTTAGCATGCATTTTGGCTGTAATAACAAGTTTGTTAGAGCCATGAGAACTAGGCCAATATTTTAAAATTTTCAAAAAAATATTTTTGTCTTCTTTTAGTATCTGGGATTACGAATTTATACGTCAAACGTATTTCTGATATTAAAAATATAGTTTTTTTTATATAGATGTTAGAATGGTTAGATTTTTACCCGATAAGATAAAGACTTTCTTATTGAGGAGAAATTTTCTTGAACCATAGATGGACCAACAATTAGAAATATAATAACACCTTAGTTTTTTATCAGACAATCAAACAATGCAGCTTACCTTAGGTAAGGTGTATTTGGGATGCTAATACCTTCCCTTTACGCAATCAGTCCTCGTACCCAATCTCTAAGACCAATTAGGGTTCCTAGTGATGAAAATACTAGGTGGCGACTCCTATTCCATTTTCCACCGATAAAGGACAAGAATTTCTTGTCCCCCTATATTTGCCTAGAATACTTAGATGAAGCAGAATATTCACCGCGACGCCGCACACGTGCAATAGAATGGTGACTCCACTAGGGAAGGTACTGTTTCTGACAATATTGGACTAAGCTTTGTTTATTTGATGTGTTTAAGTTTTTGCTTTTTGTTTTATTTTGTTAATGTTTTTTTCCATGCATTTTGTAGAATTGTCTCATGTATCATATTTCTTTATTTTTGAAAGCACACACAAGCTTTTAGGTTAGGTGGGGAACTAGCGATATGCCCTATGACTATTGGTCAGGGTTCAGATGCATGAAACACCCAACTCATATATGAGTGCCTGCTTAGTAATGGTGGGTATACGTACCTTAACCGTTTCTTGCAATGCCCCTATATTGTCTTTATGAAGATCATCACTAGACAGATATGTGACCCTTTTGAAACTAGATAGAAAACCTACCCATGTTCACATAATGAATAGAACATGTCCTTAGGTTGTATGTGCTATCGTTATTTGCATCATGTCAAACCCTTCTTGAAGCATCTTGAACTCAAGATTTGTGGGTGACACAATGACCGTCACTTAGAAAATTTGCATTATACAAGAATTACAACCATATGTCACCCCTTGAAGGGCGAGTTCATCATATAGATTACATTATCATACATTTGTCATGCATGCACCGGGATGAAAAGTTGGTTCCCTCACCCGAGGTCTATCATACAGGACTGAGAAAAGTTGGAAAATAAAGAATAGGGTTCGATAAGATAGTCATTGTCTAAAGGAAATTCAGAGAGTCAAACTTGAAGTAGCTAGACTCGATCTACTTAAACAAGTGCTGAACTTCAAAAGTGGAAAGGGAATGTCTGCAAAGCCTCTTGTGAAAGCACTGTCAATCCATGTCTTACACAAGGAAAACATCATTGACTTCTCTCGTCAGCACTCCACCAATAGGGGCCATCAACACTGAAGTGGCACCACCTCTCTTTCATTTCAATCATGAACAATGTTGTAACCCATTTTTGGGTCCCCACAAAAATAATAAATAAATAATAAATAATTTTTTTAAAAAAAATCATGCGGTTACTGTTCATCATCTTCCCCGTTAAGCTGTCCGGGTAACCCTTTTGCAGACGCGTTTAATGCCTCATTTGTTCCCCAAAATTGACAAATCATGCACCAAAATGGCCACCTGAAACCCCTCTATCCCCGAGAATTTCCCGCTCGAGCCTATAAATGCCGAAACGGCTCTGTTGAGTGGCTCAAAGTGGCCACCTCGGGCAGTTCATAGCCTTGAGCTGCCAAATTTGGCAGCTCGAGGTGCACACTTTGAACCAACGGTTTGGATTCCTCGAGTCAAATCAAGGGCTGCAAATTTTCCCCAATATAGACAATATGGCCCTCTTACACCGCCTATAAATAGAATCTTTGTTGAAGACCTGAGAGAGGGAAAGAAAAACGCAAAGTTGGACGAAAACCAGCCTTTCCTGCCCAGTTTGCCTGCAACCAAGCCCTCTCTATTTCCTTTCCGCTGGGGCTTTTAGCCGCCACCACTGATATCGCCGTCGTCCTTCCCCCGAAACACCACATCCCATCCATCACCCAGCAACCTCACCGAAGCTTGCAACACCTCTCTCTCTCCCCCTCTCTTCTCTGCAAAATCTTTTTTCTCCTCTCCACCACCGCTTCCCAGCAGCAGCAGCGGCAACTACCCTTTCCAGCGGCCTCCACTCTTACCAGCAGCAGCCCGGGTAGCATTTCCCTCCTCAGCCACACTAACAACTCCAGCCGTGAGCTTTCCTTCTCCTCTGTAGGACCCGTTTCATTCTTCTTCCAACCGGGACCAGTGCACGCCGCCGGCCACCAGCACCACCGTCAGCCCATCTATCCAAGCTCATCATCTCAGGTGACCTTCCCCTTATCACCATTTAGGAGTCATCTTCTTGCATGCAGAATGTGCTCTGTGCACGTTCTGCAAGCAAGAAAATAATTAGCTGGTTACTGTGCATGTGTACAGTAACCAACTAATTAATTAACGGGTTACTGTGCTAATGTACAATAACCCCGTTACTGTACTCATGTACAATATCGATTCCTGTTCTTTTGGGCTGGAATATTAGCCCAGCCCAGTTGGCTGGGCTGAGTCCAGCCCTGTAGAAAGTAGGCTTGTTTTATTTCGAGCCGATTTCGGCCCAGTCCCCTTTTGGGCCGGGTCCGGTCTAGTAAAAAAATTTTAATTCCAAAAAAAAACTTTCAAAAAATATGTGATTTTCTGTAATTTTGTTACTGTGTTTTGATCAATATCGGTTTGTATTTTTATACTGTAAAGATACAAATCCGGTATTTAAATACCCGGTTTTCGTCAACAAAAAAAAAAGTTTATTAAAAAAAAAATGTTTTGTTTTCATGCATACGGCCAATACCTTAACATGTTTCAAATGTTTTTTTATATACAAAAAATATTGAAAGTTTTGAAAAATTTGTTTTCGCATGGATTTCTTAAACACAACAAAAATTGTTTTTCTTGCATTTCTGGATTTTACAACATGTTTGTAAAACTCCAAAGAGTATTGGCCAATATTCCAAAAAATACAAAAATCTTATTTTGGGTAGGGGGAGTTCATCTATTATTCACCGCTAATGCTTGGATAAAGAAATCCTTAAAGGACGAATATCCAAAATATTACTAGGAGTAATAAATCCGCACATCCTTGAAAGAAGCCTTGATTATAAGCAAGGACATTTCAATTTTTTTCTGCGGTTTACGAGCCGCGAGAGTATAAAATACTAAAAAATATAGTTCGTTTTTTTTGCGCCCTAGATTTCTAAATTTTTTTTTGTCCCTCCTCCTTGCGATTTACGAGTCGTAAACTCTTGAAATACTAAGGGAAAAATGAGCTTTCAAAGCACATGGAATCTCGTTGGATTTCTATCCAAATAAATTTTATTTGAATCAAACCTAGGAAAAAATTGATGGGATTAGAAAACACCAACACCATAGCAATTATAGAGCAAACCAAACACCAAGCAGCTTACCTTAGGTAGGGCGTACTAGGGGTGCTAATACCTTCCCTTTACGCAACCAGTCCCTTATCTTAGAATCTCTGAAAGACCAGTTAGGTTTCCTAGTGACCAAAATACTAGGTGGTGACTCCAAAGAACCAAATCAGCAAAACAAAACGAAAAAATCGTCATCGAACGCCGCGCGGATTTTTTTGACGTGCGACAAACAGCAGCAACGCCTTCAATTATCTATGAAAGACAATCTCATCTCTGGTTCAACTGCACTATTAGTTGTTCACCGGCTTCATGTCTTGCAATAACACCCAATAACTGCTAGCTTTTTGTGTCTGACCTTCTTTGAAGTCACCGAACTCCATTCTTGTCCTGCAGCACAAGATGTTAATTTGAAAAAGCATGAGTATACCTTGAACTTCAACGTAGCAAAGCTCTCTCTATAGAGATCTATTTGTGGATCTTCCAGTAGGGAATTCAAGAAGAAATGCAGTAGTTTCAGATCATCTATAATTTTCTCCTACCAGTGTCATCGTTAAAACGCAAAAGTAGAGAGAAGAGACATGCCTAAACTGAAAAACATGAAGAAGACTGAAACTTCAATAGAGCAGAACTCCTTCTATTGATGCTTGTTTGTTGCACCACCAGTAAGGAATCAAAGAGGAGACATAAGAGTTTCAGATTCATTAGTTTCTCCTCTAGTAGAGACAATGCATGATTCCACGCGTCGGTAACGGTGGTGCTGCGCGTTACCAAGGTTACCTAGTTGTTGAGAGGTTCCACCAATCTTAAAGCAACCACAACAAGCATGAAAGATTGGCATGAGATTGTGAGGATTGCTATAAAAGTTGAACAAACTATAATGATGGGAAAGATTGAACGTTCTACCATGGATTCTAGAACAATGATGAGAGATGAATTAGAAGATGATCCTGAAGGTGAGAAACCTTAGTTATTTTGCCTAGTCAAAACTTGCTATGCTACTGCTCAAATGTCTTTGCCAAGATTGACATACTTCAGCCACTCAAGTTTGTCTACCAGCATCTGTTATGCCCCAGACTTATCATCTTGGCTCCGTCAAATCCCATGCAACTATTGTTTCCTAGGTGGTATAATCCAGACAAGAGATGTGAATATCATAGTGGGGTCTTGGGCCATTCATTTGAATAGTTGCAAAATTTTCAAGAATCGAGACCGGATGATGGTGAGCAAGAAGCGAGTTGAGTTTGTGAAAGATAATTTCATCAACCATATTGTCATCAGAACATCATCAGATTGACAAAGGATCGAAAATGTTTGGCAAAGCACAAATATTGCCAAAAAAGCTAACCCAAGAATGGTGTTGAATTGTCAATCATTTTGTTGTGGAGTTTTGCATTTCTGCATTTTGTTTTGGGATCACATCTCATCCTTTAACGAAACATGTCTTTTTCTCTGTCTCTTTGTTGCTCTAAAGTCAGAAGATGTTTTTTGGCAAAATATTTTGATCAAACTCCAACATGCAAAATTAAAGCTAATCAATCTTGACGATTAAAAGTATTTTGATTGCAGAAATGACTTGATATTTGTTAAAATGGCAAGATAAACAATATGAGGCGACCAAACAAATTTTAAACTCACACATGAAATTGAACCACACACCGTGTAGCTAAATTTTAGCAGTATACATAATGACATGTAGTGGATTCAGTAATTATGGACTCGCGAATCATGATTCTTACAAGTCCAAATCATTACACTGGATGAGATCAAAATTTATCAGTTCTAACCGACCTGGCTTAAAATGAGAAAATACCATCTTTGATATCCTCTCACTTTCTAAAGATATTTATCCTTTGCAAACCCATTTTGGGCCTGATAGAACATTTCTTTTCAAAAGAAACCTTGACCAGGATCACACCCCACATTGGGGGCAAATAAGAGATTTTTGTTAGCAAAGATGAAGACAATGTTAGAGTCAATGGATAAGGGAAAGGCTTATAACAAAAGTCCAATGATGGAGAAAGGGCTAAAAGAAATGATGCATAGACTGAAGGCTTGTAAGAAAACTTTGAGGAAAAAAAAGAGAGTCAAAATTGCCAACACTTAAAGGCAAGTCAAAGATTAAGGAAGAAGAACGCCTATCAAGTCTAGGAAGGGAAAAAGAAGTTTTAAATCAAGGAAAGAGATAGCAAATGCCAAAAGTCAATACTAGAAAAAATATCGAGTTACAAACATTGTCTTTTGGTATCAATGATAAAGCCTTTAATGATTAGATTGGTTATTCATCAAGGAAGAAGTTGGATTTGCTTTATGACCTATTGTTAAGAGAATTATGATCTTTGAGGTTAATAAGGTTATATGTCACTTTCTCTACAAAGACAACAAGAGAAAGAGCATTGATGAATAGTTGATGTTGATCCTAAGTATTTGAAACCCTCAAACACCTTTTTGAGCTTGTGAATTTCCCTTTCTTTCATAGCCATGAACCATAGCCTGCATTACGTGCTTTTAAAAGCCCTTTTTGATCAAATAAGCAATCTGAACGATAAATGGCGCTCTCAAAACTGGAAGAGCTTTCCTATAAGGGTCGTGACTTCATGAATTAAGCTACTGGTTATTATGCATGTTAATAAAATAAATGCTAAGAAAGGAAACAACCTTTCTTGATAAAGCCTAGACATCTTGTTTTTGAAATTCACAAAAATGTCCCCTCATCACAGACCATCAAAAAGATATACTCAAAATCAGAGTTTAAAATGGATACAAAGAACAAAAAAAAAGCCATTTTAATCTTGCAACGGGTCAATTTCTGTTTTCAAAATACAAGATAATCAAAGGACTACATTGAATAGTGTGTGTTGGGTCTTTGACCAAAGAAGCTTAAATTTCAAAAATACTTTTCAAAAATTGACATCTCTCTGATTTCATTTCAACAATTAGACTTGAATAGACATGACCTTTGAAATATGAGATTTGATTCCATAACAAGAAAGATTGTCGAACAAAGAAGAACATCGATTGAGTCGGCGAAATCCTTGACAGAAATGACATTGACCCTTCTCGACACTCCTTGAAAAGCTGAGCAGCCAGGGGCAATATGGTGGACCCTGAAAAGGAGAAATAAGCAGTAGTCAGATTAGCTAGGCGGCAATAAAAGATGATTAAATAATGAATAAGTGAACCGATGACAATGGTGTTCAAAGAAAGATATACAGATGAACGAAAATGTTCAGATCAAGTGGGGGCAATGTTGTTTAAAAACATTCCATGATCTAGTGAACTCCAACAATAATTGAAAACAACGCTACACTTGAGCGACAACTTCATATCTTCATCTTAGGGTTACCTTTTGAAACATGGTTATGACAGATGTTATCGCATAGTTGCATTTGAATGAATGTTAGAAAGATGCACACCACCAAGACTGATTGTGGGACCATCTGTTTTGAAGCTCAAAGACAGATGCACTTCATCGCATGAATATGGGTGATAAAATGAACATTATTAATGATGCCAATGCATTTCTTTTCACAATATGATTCGAAAAGATCCATGAAGAATGTCATAACCCAATTTTGGGTTATTCCCCAAATTTCATTTTTTTTAAAATAAAAATAAAAAAAATAAAATAAAGGCTGGCAATGTGGAGAAAGCTGATAAAAAAAGACTGCAAAAATAGGCAAAAATCGAAGGTCAAATTAAATGCAAATTCGAAGGTCAAATTAAATGATTATTGGACGAATTTGCATAAAAATTAAGTCCAATGACATAATTAAATTTTTAATGGGCCAATTTGATTTAATCATGGGCCAAATTAAATTTTAATTATGTTTGAGAATTAATTTAGGTCCAATTGAAGGATTTAATTAAGTTCAAGGACTTAATTATACTTTAAATGGGTCAAATTAATTTGGGGGCTTAATTAGTGAAAAATTAAGTTTGGGAGCCTAATTTGGACTTAATTGAAAAGATTGAAATTAGGGGCCAAACACAAAAATTGAGGGACCAATTTTAAAGCCCTAAAAAATAATTTGCCTATAAATAACAACTTTCAACTCAAAGCTAAGGGGGGGACAATTTTGTAAAAGAGGGAGAAACCACAAAAAAACCCTAAAACAAGAAACACAGCCGCCCCCTCACCCTTTGCCTTTGATTTTTCCACACCGGCCGCCACACCCAAACAGCAGCCTCCGGTTGGAAATTTTCTTCCCACAACCTCTCTCGGCCACAAGACAGGCCCCCTCGTCTCCATCCAGCCATTTTTTCCCTCTCGCCAGCCAAATTTTTCGCATCCCTTCAGCCCCAAAACAAACTGAAAAAACTGGCCCCCCGACCATGAACCAAAGCCAACCAGCTAGCTCCCTCCTTCGATTGAGTTCCCCATCTCCCCGTCACCTGCCTCTTGCAGCCAAACCAACCTCCTCTTCAATCGGTTCCAGCCTTCCCTCCCTTGGCAAAGAAACCAAAGACACTCTCTCCGCCTCCCACAGCACCGTCCCTCTGCTCTCTCTCCGACCATCCCCACAAACTACCCAAACCAGCCATCCCTCATGAAACCTGCCCTTTAACAAAACCCGCCGACCAAACACAGCCGACAGCCACGGTCTCCTTCTCCGGGCCAACCACAGTCCCCCGGCCCTCACAGGTCTCCACCAACAGACCTCACCACCGCAGCGGCCGATCTCCCTCAGCGCCAGTTGGCCAGCTCGCCCAGACCGAATTGGAGCCTCCAGTAGCAGTCCGAAACATCGGCGCCCACAGATCCCCGATCTGTCCGCCTCCGGTCTCCAGCACTCCTCCCACAACTACCGGATCTATCACCTGGAGAAGGAAAGAACAATGAAACAAAAACAGAAAAGATAGAAGAGAATAGATCTAAAAAGGAAACAGAACCGGGAACATTGCTGTTTGTGTTTCTTGGTGTTTTGTAGGTGACGTTGTTCTCACCGCTGGCGAGGAAAGGAAGAGGAGAAGAGGTTGAGCCAGATCGCACCGTTTCCAGCTTCTTTCTCACGGCGGCGTGTGAACCCACGCGCTGCCAGTGACGGCGGAGCGTGGGAAGACCAGTACATCCAGTTTCCTAGTAGCCTTCAACAAATTACTAGGTGACGACTCCTAACAAACTAATTCAGGCAATGCAACAACGAGAGAATAATCGCCAGCCGATGCCGCGCGGGATTTTTTGATGTGCGACAAAGAAGAACATTAAACCTTGTACTACAAGCTATGAGATGCATTTCTTTTCACAATATGTTTTGGGGTTGTTTCTGTAATTTTAAAATTGTTTAATGTATTTTTGTTTAGTTTTGAATTTTTATAATTTGTAGTGTGCAAATGTGGATTTTTTTTTTGATAAAATTGCAAGGAAAAAATAAGAATTTAATATTTTGATTTGCTCACGGTCAAGAATTATAAACTTACACGTAAGTTGTATTTCTAATATCCGATGAAAAGATAAAATTTTTAAAACTCTTTTAACACATCAAAGCCATGAAGCAACTTACCTCAGGTAGGGTGCGTTAGGGGTGCTAATACATTTCCTAACTACAACCAGTCCCTTACCCGTGAATCTCTGAAAAGACTAGTATATCTAGGTTTCCTAGTAACCCTCAATTAAATACCAAGTCGCGACTCCCAACAAATCAAATCACCGAAATGAAAATCGCCAATGGACGCCGCGCGGGTGACGTGGGACAGAAGGCATGTTTTTAGAGATAATATTTATTATTTTTATCTCTAAAATATTCATGTAAAAAAACTTTCAAGTTCAAAATTGTTCAAGGCATATAAAGATAAAAGTGGTCTTTATAATAATTTTAAAACTTGATTTGACAGTCAACTTGAAACAAGGTCAGATCTTAGATCGGGAGGGTCAAACCCGGTTATCCTAACTTTTTTTAAATGATCAAAACAATTTGATCATTTTGACCAAAAACGTTTTTGTTTGAAAAAAAAGTCAATGGGTTTTTAGCCAAGGTTTTTTTTTATCTTAGGTCGACCTAGGTTTTTGATCATATTAGTTCGGATTAATCTTTCCTCTATTTTTTAAAAAACCTAAGCCAGTCTAGACCCTGAGTTGGTCCACCAGGTCAATCCGGATTTTATAACTAGAATTATTATATCATTATTAATTTCAACACTCGATATAAATTACAATAAAAAATATAATTATGTATTTAAATATGTGAGTTTGACAATAATATATATTAAGGATAAAATATATTTTTTCCATTTATTATTTTATCTCATTCACCATTAACCAAATATTATACAAAAATATCTTGTACTTCATTACCAAATACAATTTTATCTTCATCTTTTATTCTATCTTGTCTTCTCTTTTCTATTATCTCTATCTTGTGTTTCAGGAAAATACCTGCCAATGATAATGATAAAGAGAGAATAAGAGAATAAGAGAAGGGCTTTAAGCACTTTTTGTTTTTCCAACCCAGCCGTATTTTTTAAAAATTAAAAAAAAATTTCTTGAAATGTTTTTATATATTTTTAGATTTTTTAAAATATTAATATTAAAAATATATTTGAAAGAATAAAAATAATATTATTTTAATATATTTTTAAACAAAAAAAACACTTTAAAAATAATTTAAAAATCAAACAATTATCATCATACCAAGCATTAGCTCGGTAAGAGAATTGTCCATGGGGATTTCATTGACTTCATTGCATCACAGTCTCCCTTGGCCACGTGTACGCACGCCAGAGGCTAACCTCTTTTCGAAGCTGCTTCGGCTAATAGCAAAGAAGTGAAAGGACGTCGGATGGAGCTGCTGAAAGAAATGGATTTTATTTTCAATAGGCCTTAGGGTTTCTGCGTTTGGACTTTGGTGATTTTTCATGGGCCTCCATTGACAAAATTTGGGCTCTTCTCTAATTGGACCAATGGTTTGAATAACTGAATCCTAGCAATAGCAGGCCTTGGGCCTTAGCCGCCATAATTTGTTGGACCAAGCATGTCCCCTCATTATATCATCATCATTTCTATTAATATTTAAAAATAAATTTTATTAAGTATTAAATAAGTTATTCATATCTTAATTTATACATTTATAAAAAAAAATATAACATGATTTATATAAATTTATAAATTTCTATTAATATATAACATCATTTTTAAACACCCTCCAATTTAACTGGTCTTCATGAGTTTCCATGAAAATGAAAAGATAGCATCTTGTAGACGTTTTCTACACAGATAGTAATGCGGGAGGCAAATCTCATGATTTATGGCTTGATTGTTTCAATGGTAATCTTCATTTGTTTGTCAAGATCTTGTAGGTTTAGTTAATTTTATTAATTTAATTATGCAGGTGTTTTCTTTTATATACTCGGTAATAATTGTAGGACTTTAATGGGAAAATACTTAGTAGAAAGATTTTTACAGGCACATAAAATTTGACCAGAAAGATTTGATTGGCTAAATAATACCTATCAAAAAAATAAAGCTATATTTATATAATTTTTTTTTTTAAGATAAGTATCCTAAGAAAACTCAAGTTCCCAATGCAGGGAGATAGGCGGCTGCCGACCAGATGGCTTGAGCGTATATAGGTCAAGCTCTATGACTTTTTCATATCGTGTCCTCCACAAGTTACTCCTTACCACAAGTTGGCTACGATTTTTTTTAACAAGAGCCAAATCCGATGAATTTCTTTGTTGAAATGCATGTCTAAAGTGATGTTTTAGATTTATTATATTTGAATGTATAAATATTTAAGTTTATAATAAATATTTAATTTTTATATTATTTTAATATATATATATGATTTTAATTATTTTACTGCTTCTGTTTAATATTGTTTTTTTTTAAAACTATTTTTAAATATCACAGACAGGGATATCAACGAACCACGTTTGTTGGTATATTTAAGAGAGTTAGAAAAAATTACTATAAATATCACTATTATTTTTAATTCTCTGATGAAACTACAGATGGTATTTCATCGGTAATATGTTATATTTACCGATGAATATATTAATGGACAAATAAAAAACATCGATGAAATTGCATACGGTATTTCTACTAGTCACATGGCAAACATTTTTAGGGAAATATCAACGGAATGAAGCAAATATTTTTTTTTTACGTGCTTTGTCTGTCTATAAATCTATCAATAAATTTATTACTAACGAACTCACCGACAAACCAGAAATTACAAACGAGAGTTTTTCTGATGGATTGGTTTCGTCGGTGAGCTCATTGGTAAAATATGAAATTTTTGTGGATAAAATTATTAAATCTAGTAGTGGTTTCTATACATAGGCATTTTGGGATGCCCCAAACCGAAATACAAATCAAATGTGCTAGCCTATTGGGCTGTGTTTGTTTCTTGAAAAGTGGTTTCCAGGAAACCATTTTTCAAACTTTCATGTGTTTGTTTGTCATTAGTAAAGTTGATAAATGGAAAATACTTTTCGGTTAACGAAAAACACTTTTCGATCAAAGGAAAATTTGACTTGGTTTTCAGGAAAGTGTTTTCCTTTTATTTTAGGCGGAAAACACTTCCGGAAGTTGTGAAAAATTTAAAAATGTCATATTTTTTCTGATTATATCAAATTTGGTCCTCAAACTTTTGATTGCTATATATATTTTGTTTTGAATATTTGTTTTTCAATTTCATCCCTTAGAATTTAATTTTTATATTAATTTTGGTCCTTATTTTTATAATTACTATTTGATTTTTCCTTATCATTTTTTAATTAAATTGTTTTATCTATCAAATTTGATCCTCATTCTTTTGATTGTTACTTATTTTATTTAAAATAATTTATGAAATGTTAATTATTATTATTTTAATTTCTTCATCTTTTAATTTTTTTATTTTTTAGATTTGATCTCTATTATTTTGATTATTATTTATTTTATTTGAGATAATTTATGAAATTATATTTTTTTCAATTTTATTCTCATTCAACTTTTTAATTTGTAAGATTTGTTCCTCGTTATTTTAATAAATTTAAGAAAAATAAAATATTAATAAGTTATTTTCCAGCTCATTTTCCATGGCATAACAAAACTAGAAAATGTTTTCCAACTTCTTTTCAATTACACTACCAAACATCAGAAAATACTTTTTCAACATTCATTTTTCCCGGAATTCACTTTCCAAAAAAAAATTATTTTCCAGCAAACAAACGGGTCTTGGTATCTACAAAATGTTTAAAGATTCAATTCCTAATATTTGTATCAAGATATTAATAACCAACCATGCATTGAAGTATGTCGACTTCTCAAAAGAAAAGAAAAGAAAAAAAACTTATAACAAATATAAGACATCAAAACAGTAAAAAAGATTGAGTAAAAGTTGACAAAAGACAATTAAAAGACTGATTGGATTGAAAATTAAAATACTTTCGAAATAACAAAAAAGCAATTACTGGGAGAGAGGTTTGATTTATTCGTCGTGGAATTTATAAATCCTTTCTCATACAATTAATTTAAGAGTCGGTCTTGACTTTGAAAATGAATGGTTATAGGTATTACCTTGTGAGCACGCAAAACTGTGACTATTTCGTCCATTTGCTGAGTCCAAGGAATTAAAATAACAAACAAGTAAAATGATTGGATCAGACTAACTTGTAGTTAATTGGCAGATGCTACAGTAAAGTGGGATGACGGTATCTGCAGTCTGTTGTGATTTATTTCCTATTTTGTTAGTGCCGAGAATGATATTTGATAGGTTGGGGTGCAGGGATAATGCCGGTACAGTAAATAAGTATTATTAAAACATTTATAATATTTTGGTTGGACTCCTTTCAGGTTAGACTCTGGAGGATTTAGAATCTATTATAAACATATATTATGTAAGTTTATTTGATACATGCAGTGAAAATAAAAGCTTATCGTTTATATATATATATATATATATATATATATTACCGAATCACATTAAATTTTATTCTTTTTAAATTTTTTTTTTATTATAATATCCATCAAGAATTGTTGCATGTTTTCCTCGACAAGAATCATGTTTAAAATATAAAATGTGTGAATGAACTACCATAAACTTTACAAGAACAAAAGGTGTAATATTTGATATGGAGCTTGTATACACCATAAATTAGAATTTGAAACTCCCGGGTCAAAGACATTATACTTAGAGAACATGCACTAGGTGGTGTCATGGGAAACCACCATGGTCATCTCCTTAGTATTTTTTCCTTGCTAGTAAGGATGCTAGATTCAAACACAATTGAGTTGAGAGTTGTTGTCAAAGCTATTGAGCTCTCAGCCTTAAATTGTCTTCTTCATCTTAAATATATTACTATTAAATCTGATTTTGCCAATGTAATCAGCTGGATGCATAATTCTTACAATAGGCCATGGATGCACTAAGAGCTCTTCTCCACAATTCAAAGATTGATGAGATTTTTTGGCTCAATTACTTTTTTTCATATGTACCGTGAGAGCAATAGTCTGGCAAATTATATGGCTAAGCAGGAAGTGTGAAGATCAAGTGATTTCATTGCTTGGTTTTGATCCATCTCTCAGATTATGTCTATCAAGCTGCTAAAGATGCTCCTCTTCAGAGGTACAGATTCACTAGAGAGATGAATTGGAGACTCTTGGAAGTTTCCCCTGGATTTTGCTGTGATGGTTATCTTGTGTAGATTCCAATGTTGCTTTCTTAGGCTATATCTGATGTTTTGTCTTCTTTGTATGGACCTTGCTTCGTTTGGTAGTTCCTGCAAAATTGATATACTGCAGGCTCTATAATTTCACATGCCGCCAGGTTATAGCGTTTGATGAAATCATATGGCTAGTTTTTTATATAAGTGGAGAGGACTAAAGTAGGGCACTATATTCATTATCCTTAGCATAATTAGTTTTGTTGCCTAACTTCTTTCATTTTTTGAGATCTTTTAGGTTTCAAGGAGCTTTGGATGAATTCAATGTATAGTCTAATGAAAATAAATATAATTTATTATTTGATTATTAAGTTGAACTGATTTTTTTTCAAAACGTTTGTCCATACACGACGTCGGGCGACGGCTCTGCTTTTTTTGTTTATTTTAGCAAAAAGATTTTTTTAATTAGGGGAAATGAAGATTTTATTGGAGTCGCCATCTAGTAATATGAGGGAACTAGAAATTCCAAATTAGATACTGGTCCTAGAGATTCGGATACTGGGTTAGTTATGATTAAGGGAAGTTAGACACCACCCTTAAAACATCCTTTCAAGAGAAAGGTTACCCTTACTTGTGTGTTTTTTATTTGTTTCAAATGATATTATATTTCGAGCTTATTTGCAATTTTTTTAAAAATGGTTAACGTCGGTCCCTAAAAATAGGAGACACGTTAAAAATGACATCAGTCCCTAAAAATAGGAGACTCGTCTAAAATATCGACGTTTAACCCTAAAAAGGAGATTTACATCTGAGTTACCAAAAAAAAATCATGGACATAATCCATATTTGTTTGGTATTTAAACTTTTTTTTTACATCGGTCCTTTTTTATAAAAAGAGACATGTCAACAAACAATATTTGTTTATAAAAAAAAATATTTTGATATCATTAAAAAATAGGTATAATTATTCTTGAGAAGTTGGGCTTTGCACCCACGACCGATAATATGATAAGATGGGTGTTGGACCCACGTCGAAAATTTATATACAAAATAAAAAAATGTTAGAAATTAAAAAAAATTACCTGAGTGCCACTGTATATGTAAAAGACTGAAATACCCACGGATTTCTCAAAAAATTACAAAAATGCCACTGGCGGCGCGTGTGGCTCACGTGCGGTTACTGTTGGTGGCGGCAAAATTTTTCGGCGAGATTTCTGGCCAACCGATGGTTGATCCTGGTAGATCTGAGGTCGAGGATTCTGATGGTGGTGGTCTTGACTGCCGTTGATGGCTGATGAGGGAGAATCGACGACTTGAAACTTCTGTGGCCAGCGACGATCGTGGCCTTTTTTCGGCCAGATGAGGCAGCGAAAACGTTGAAAAAGGCCGGGGTTTTGCTTTGTAGGAGGTTGGCGACCTTTCTGTGGTGGTTGGAGGCTTGATACGGTCGGAGATGGGAGATCGGAGGAGAGAGAGAGAGTCGCCAACAAGAGGAGAGAGAGGCTCTGGGTTATACTACGGTGTGAACGCTAGCACGGTACACCGGTGCAGCTGAAGCCTGTGAGCAATTGGATCTCTGATGAAAAGATCGTGCGACTGTGATTGGCTCGATCTACAGGTTGATCGGACGGTCCGGATGAGTAGAGGTTTGATCTGGTGTGGCGCGGTGCACCGAAAGCTCGGTACACCGGGTGACGTGCATGACGCAACGGGATCAAAGCTTAGATTATTTCAAGGGCTGAGATGTGTTTGGGTTTTAATCTAGTGTGGTAAGCCCTATTGCATCCTATTAAAACAAAGGCCCATAACTAACACTATTGAATCCAACGGTTGGGATATGTTTGGTATTTTTCAAATTGTTTTTTTAAAAAAACAATATCCTACTCTCGTGAAGAAAAACTAAAAAAAATATGAATAGTGGCAAATCAATTCTTTCTCTTCTTTTATGCTTATCTTCTTCCCCCTCTGCGTGGCTATTTATAGCCAATGATCAGGGGACAACACGCATCTACCTTAAATAAAAAATTGTATCAACACAACTGCTCCGTCCATAATGCAACTGCTCCGCCTAATATGATAATTTTTTTGTATTATTGATTTTGTTTTATTATATATAATAATAAATATTTATATAGGTAAAATTAAAAACTTAAATCAATATTAGAAAAAAGCCCTACTCAACCTGCTAAAAATCAATTTTAATCACCGAAAATTATTTTGAAAAAATAAATAAAAACTTTCAATGGATATCAACCCGGTGAACCGGGTTTTGGTAGAAAATCACGGTTTTTGACTCGAAACAGCCCAAAACTCATTTTTTACCCTGGTCGACATGGTTTGACCCGTATTGACCCGGCGAACTCGGTTTTGGTCGGAAATGACGGTTTTGACTCGAAACGGCACGAAACTCATTTTTACCCTGGTCGACATGGTTTAACTCGTATTGACTCGGTGAACTCGGTTTTGGTCGAAAATGACAGTTTTGACCCGAAACAGCCCGAAACTCATTTTTTACCCTGGTCGACATGGTTTGATCCGGTGGACTTGGTTTTGATGGAAAGATGCGGTTGACTTGAGAAAAATATATTTTTGAATTTTAAACTTTTTCTTAATTTTTTTGGATTTTTATAAATAATAATAGAAATAATATAACATTCAAGAAAATCTTGGTGAATCCAAAATTGGGTTACAACAGTTGCCCCCTCTTTACAATGCTTACGGTGCAAAGGCATTGGAAAATTCATTTTCTTTTGACTTTGCATAGTAAGTTTTGTAAAGAAAAACGATGGCGGTGTTGAAAAATACACAGATTTTTCAGTTTGTCTAATTCTTATGAGCGACCTGCCCAAGTGAAAAACATGAAAGTGTTTTCAATATTGATTTTGTGAAATACATGAAAGTGATTTCAACAATGGTTTAGTGAACCGACCCGTCTGTGAAATACATGAAAGTGATTTCAACATTGGTTTTATTTTCCAGGTGACTACCCCGATGATAAAATGCGAGAAAACTTGCAAGTGGTCTAATTGTTCCAGGCGACCTGCCCGATGATAAAATACAAAGAAAATCGCAAGTGGTCTAATTGTTCCAAGCGACCTACCCGATAGTGAAGAAGAAAGCAAAGAATTTTGCGAGTGGTCTAATTGTTCCGGGCGACCTGCTTGATAATAAAATGCGAGGAAACTCGCAAGTGGTCTAATTGTTCCAGGCGACCTGCTCGATAATAAAATGCGAGGAAACTCGCAAGTGGTCTAATTGTTCTAGGCGACCTGCCCAATGATAAGATGCGAAGAAACTCGCAAGTGGTCTAATTGTTCCAGGCAACCTACCCGATAGTGAAGAAGAAAGCAAAGAATTTTACGAGTGGTCTAATTGTTCCGGGCGACCTGCCCGATGATAAAATGCGAACAAACTCGCAAGTGGTCTAATTGTTCTAGGCGACCTGTCTAATTGTTCCAGGCGACCTACCCGATAACAAAATGCGAGGAAACTCGCAAGTGGTCTAATTGTTCTAGGCGACCTGCCCAATGATAAAATGCGAAGAAACTCGCAAGTGGTCTAATTGTTCCAGGCGACCTACCCGATAGTGAAGAAGAAAGCAAAGAATTTTATGAGTGGTCTAATTGTTCCGGGCGACCTGCCCGATGATAAAATGCGAAGAAACTTGCAAGTGGTCTAATTGTTCCAGGCGACCTGTCTAATTGTTCCAGGTGACCTACCCGATAACAAAATGCGAGGAAACTCGCAAGTGGTCTAATTGTTCCAAGCGACCTGCCCGATAGTGAAATACTTGAAAGTGAATGAGCTTCAGGGTTGATGAAAACTTCTAAAGGAAGTCATACCTGTATGGTTGAGATCTGATTTGTAAATCGATCTCAGAGATGATGAAAGCTTCTTAAGAAAGTCTTATATGTACGGCTGAGATCTGATTTGCAAATCGATCTCAAAGATTATGAAAGCTTCTTAAGAAAGTCTTATATGCATGGCTGAGATCTGAGCTTCTATTCAAAATGATGGCAGGAGCAAATTCCCTATAAATCACGCAATATTTGGCAAAAGACATCAACTTCTTGCATTTTCAATACTCTCAAAGTTCTTAACTTTTTGAAGTTTTAACCATGTCTTCCTCTTCTTTCAATGCTAATCCAAACCTTGTTCCTGCGGCAGAGCCTGTAGTTTGGCGTACTACCTTTGAAGTGAATGATCGTCTAGTGACAATAGAGGATACTGTAATGGACGATGAAGATACCGTTGTAGCTATGGCTAGAGACATGACCCTTCCTCGTGATGAAATGATGCTGGCAGCGACGACCGATATTGAAGTAGTGAATCAGTCACTTGCTCTCACCATCAGAGCTACTTTGTCTTTGGTGAACATTGCGGAGCGTCTTCATGCCAGAAGACTTGAGTTGAATACTCAAATTCCTGAGCTCCGTAATCAGATTGAGAGTTTAAGGAAAAGACTCCGTGATGAGAAACGTCACAGAAACGAATTGGAGAGGAGAAACCAAGAGCTCAATGCACGTGTTGACTTTTGGAGGGACTATGTTAACACACGACACCTCGAGTTCGAGGAACAGATGGAGCGCATAATTAACCAATTTGAGGAATTTCGAGTAATGATGGATCATCAAAATGAAAATATCCCTAATCGTCCTCGTAGTGTTTAACGTTTGTACTTGTAAACCATTTGCCCATGAATAAAAATCCATCTTTCTCGTCTTTATTCATGAATTTTGCTTTTATGGAATTGCCATATTTGATATGATTTAAAAGAACTTCATTTTATCTGAGTCTCGTTGTGTGAGATATGTGCAAAACAAAATATGTGATGCTTGTGAAGTGAGATGATATACAATGCATCTTACCTGTTTTTGAAAAATAGATCCCCGTTCATCTTGTTTGAGGGTCTTGACTTTTAGTGAGCTGACACGATCAAAAGATTGATGTTTTCTCCCAAGTGCAGGGGTGTCGAAGTAATAAATAACCCGACAAGACCGGGGTCGAACCACAGAGAGGTTAATTGTATAAATTATAAATAACAAGACAACAACAACAACAACAATAACAACAATAATAACAATAATAATAATAATAATAATAATAATAATAATAATAATAACAACAATAATAATAATAATAATAATAATACTCAGTACGTGGCATTGTTATACCTGAGAATGATCTAAAAGATCGGGTCACAGGTTTCCAGCCTATATACTGAGTTTATGAAAAGATCAAAGAGATATATTATATAATATAAACAGAATGTAAATAATAATAATAATAATAATAATAATAATAGTAATAATATTAGTAGTAATAATAATAATAATAATAATAATAATAATAATAATAATAATAATAATAATAGTGGTAGTAGTAATAATAATAATAAAAAGAAGAGGAAGAAATTAATGAGAACTTTGAGATGGAAGATTAATGTAAGGATTAAACAATGATAAAAACAAATGTCAAGGTTAGAGGATCCACCAATGGTATTTCAAACAAGTATAAAATAAACTCTTATTACTCAATTTGGAAACCACACATGGAGGAGGTTCCAATCAGATGATTTGTCATTAATAGCTCATTATAAATTATTAACATGATCATATTAATTATCTTATTTACATAACACCAAACTTTTAAATATTGTTAGGAATTCATGATGTTAACTGATGTTAACAATAAATCAAGTTCCTTTCATAGCCCAGGTATAGGTAATAAATACCATACGGTTGGGCTATGAGAGTGCCAAGCATTTGTTGTACCAAGTATTATACAACAGAAATCTACATTAACCATTTAACAAGCAAGGTATTAAGAATTAGTAAGATAAAAAGATAAGACATGTTAATATTAAACATTAAGGTCCATGTTGAGTTTACACCATACTTGTTCTTACACCATTAGTGTAACCTTTTCACCTTGACATAATAAACTTAGCTAAACATAATGAAGAAGAGAAACATAAATAAACAAAACAAGAACATAAATAAGATACAAGTTAACTAAGGAAAGGAAAGGAAATGAAAAGCATAAACAAGATATTAATGAAAGCAAAACTTAAGAATTACAAAAAAAAAAATATAAAGAGAGAAATAAAGAGCATGAACTTGATCTGAACAACCAAGCCCTTAAATACATGGCAAATGCCTCCTTTTATAGGCCAAAATTCGGAATTATTAATTTGATGACTAATTATTGAGTGGGTGGCCAACTTTTGACTTGGTGAAAATCCTTATCTTTTTAATAAAACAAAAATTCTACCATCCGAACTGGGTCCACTGGAAAACATGAAAGTTGTAGGAAATTTAATCAGCTTTCTAGGAAAAAAAATGGAGGTCATTTGGACTTCTAGAACTCCAGATATGGGCCAAACACTGAACAGTGTTCGGGCTGTAAGACAGATTCAGACTTCTCCATTGTTGCTATAATTTGGACTTGAAAACGGCCTTCTTAGATCTTGATGAAAACATGAAAGTTGTAGGCCTATGTCTTACTGAATCTGTACAAACATTTGAGGTCATTTGGACATCTAGAACTCGAGATACGACCCAATTACCGAATAGTGTTCCAGTTTGGACTGCACCAACATCTATTTTCTAAGTTTCACCCTCTCTTTATCTTCACAAATTTCAGTAGTTGATTTATGTGATAGGCCTACATTTAAGATGAACATTTACCATATATTAGGGCATTTTATAGTATTAGACTTGTTATTATAAAACATGCTTTAGTTAAAGAGTTATTGATACTTTAAGTGCAAAATGATGATATAAAACCTTGATAAATATGCACTTTTAAGTACTAATCATGAGCTCTTTGGATTCACGCGTCCTTCAAGTCTACTCAAGCCGACCCATGTTGTTTATTTTTCTAAGATAAGCTTTGTTTGAGTTTCCCAACAGTCACTACACTTTTCTCTATTGGTAACTTCACTGATAGAATTAGCTTGTCCCTGGCCCGACATTGTTCTATAGGCAACATTCCCCTTATTGAAGATTCTTTAACCAATTCATATAGTCAATATATATGGATTATCCCACTTCACCTGGGATTTCATATACATATCTCTTATCGAAGATGTATCAGTTATCCTGTTGTGTAACTTATCATATTGTGAGAGTCAACTATCTCATTTCATGGATACTGCAAATCATACTATTTCAGTCCTCATGCTAGAAGAAGTCCACAGTTTTATCATGTGTATTTTCCACTGGGGAAGCAAATTTCTTTGTCATTAAAGATCTTGTAACTGCTTCTCTGCCACCTGGGAGAATTAACTGCCTCATTTTATTTCCTCCTTTACTCTTGTTGTCATTAGAATCTCTGATTTTTTAACGGTGCCTCGTAGTGTGCTGTATATTCATTTTTCTTACAAAGAAAACCTTTTTTCAAAAATGATTTTTCAAAAGATCTGTTTTGTTCTTGAAAACTGAAACTCTCAATGTCTGTTTATAACAATGTTCAGGCAACTCTGGGCTTTATGTGAAATCTCTTAGTAAAAGTAATCTAAGATGAAGGTAAGTGATGAGATGACCTTCTGCTTTAGTTTTCAAAGTGTTCAAGCGATTGCTTGAAGGTATTTTCAGAGAAAAGACACAATTTGCTTTTTAGTTTTAGAAACACTCTTTTTAACAGCATGAATAATAATGAGTAATTATTTGCTACGCCATGACTCTTCATGGAAAAGTCTCTTATATTTTGAGAACGATGTTTATTGATCCAGGTTGCTTACTTGATTAGAAAGGACTTCAAAGGCACGTAATGTATTTTATGGCTCAAGGCTATAAAAGAAAGAGTATTTCATAAGCTAAAAAAAGTGTTTAAGGGCTTATAAACTATAGATCACTATTATCTTATCTTGGCATTTTCTTTCGCTACCTTGACAACAAAAATGATACTAAATATTTCAAATGAGGAACTTCTGTTTTCTTTTGTTGCTCCCATATTTGTCAGGAATTCTCTCAGTTGTTTGGAGTTTTATTGAATTCTATGTTGTCAGACTTTCTTTATAAGCTCACATGCCTTCAAGACAATTTTCTTAATCATATTTCTCTTTTTGCCCCCCTAGTGTAGGGTGTGATCTTAGTTAAGGTTCTTGTGAAAGAAAAGGCTTTAAATAGACTCGACTCAAATTGGGACTGCAAAGGATAATTTTAAAGAAAGTGAAAGGAATATCAAAGATGGCCTTTCCTCATTTCAAGTAAGATTAGTTAAAACCAATAAACTTTGTCCACATCCAGCGTAATGCTTTGGATTTGTAAGATACCATGTTTTGCGAGTCCATGACAAACTAATGTACTACCAACCATTATTCATGCTGATAAAATATGGATCCAAGACATAATTTGGGTGATAGTTGTTCCAATTGCATGTTTTTGAACTGTTTGGTCATCTCTTTCAAGGGAATTACTCTGAACATTATTCCAAACAAATCATTGATTTATTTCATTGAAATCACAAACAAAATGATCAGTTCTTTTAAAACCTCATTTAAAAAGAATGGATTCTCCTGTAAAAAGTTTGAAAGATTAAATTGTTGAGCCATTGAGATCATGCATGGGCTTTTTGGTGAGGTATATGCAAAGAGAATTTCCTGGCCAAAGCTTCATTGATTTGATTGGATGAAACACGTCATACATAATACTTTTTCACAGAATCAGAGTTCACATGCCTAGGTAAATCATCTCCATCCATCCCAGTTAACAACAGAGCCCCTCCGGAGAATTCTTTCTTCATTACATACGAGCCTTCATAGTTTGGTGCCCACTTGCTTCGGTCTTCACTTGGTAATGGTAAGATTTTTCTTAGTACAAGATCCCCTTCTTTGAATTCTCTTGGTCGAACTTTCCGGTCATATGCTTTGGCCATCCTTCTTTGGTACAGCTGGTGATGGCAAATTGCAGCCAACCTCTTCTCACTTATCATGTTTAGGTGTTCATATCTCACTTTAGCCCATTCAGCTTCTTCTAGTTCAGATTCTATTAGTACTGTCAAAGAGGGAATTTCCACTTCCAAAGGCATCACTGTCTCCATCCCAAATACTAATGAGTAAGGTGTAGCTCCAGTGGATGTCCTTACAGTAAGGTTAGAACATGATAACAAAATAATGGTAACAAGGAGTACTATTATTGTCAAGTATCGAGCCTTTCCTTGAGACCCCATTCTTGACACAAAAGAAAGCTGAGATTTTTGGGGAATCAAATGTATGTCTTGGTATGTGTAGAGAGCGAGCTAGTCTGCGAGACGGAGAGGGTTAGCTAGCTATCTGATATAGGAGACACAATATGTGGAATTGGAAAAAGTATACGTACAGCATTTAAATTTGACTTTAGAAATTCATTAGTAATTGGACATACTTTCCCCGAAATAGTTTCTTATTATTTTCTTCAATAGAGCTATGATGACTTGTGGCATACGTTGAAATCAACATTCAATGGGAGTAATTGGGGATCATATTGTCTAGCTAGGTTGTTTAAGTAGTCAAATAAATCATATTTACATGATATTTTTATTTTTAATCTTCTGACTTGGCCCTGGCCATTCAGAAACAAACAGTTCAAAAAACTGGAGGGGATGAAACATAATATAAGTATAGCATATTAATTCGTCGGTCGATTGTCATAATCCAAACCTGTTATATCTTGGAATTTTTTCAGCCATTCATGACTCGATTTGTAGGATGTTATGAACTATATTGATAGTATCATGGAATTTTTTTTTTTTTTAAATACTGAAGAGAAAATGAAATTGTGATCGAATCTTAGGATGTTTATTGTAATTCTCTGAGAAACATATTTATTAACTTAATTCAGCATTAAAAAATTTCTTTTTTTTTTAGAGGACTTGTTTTTCAGGTGACGTCAAACCACTCAGTTAAGCTCGTCAACTAAATACCATCCCAGTCACCCTAAGAGCTTTGAATGCAGCTATAAAAAGTCTATTTTATTCACGAATTTATCACTCATAAGAATTTATTTTCCAATTCAAGGCTCGACTCGCGTGTTCATGAAACATACTTATCATCATTCATTTTCCAAGTCAAAATCAACTCAAAAATTAATTATATGAGAAAGGATTTATAAATTCCACAACGACAAATCAACCATATCTCCCAATAATTTCTTTCTTGTTATTTCCAAAGTATTTTCCATCCTAGTTTCTAATTACCACTTCCCTCTTTTTCATTATGCTTTGTAATTTGCAATCCAACAAATCTTTTAAACATATTGTTTTGTTTTTTTATATGTATTAGATGTATGGTACTTTCTCTAACACTCTCTTTTATTTACAATCGATTTCCTTAAGTTATCAAGTGAAATTATATTTTAATATATTTTATGAATTGGGCGAACCTGAAAACAAACCAAAAATAAAGACCCAAAACCAAAACAGATTTAACAAAAAAAATATAAAAACATAATTTTTTTGACAAAACAGATGAAACACACAAAAAAAACTAAAGAACATGAAGAACATTCAAAATTAAACCCAGCAATGTGAAACCCAAACCAGACCAGATTTCAAATAAACAAAGGCATAGTTTTATTTGCAAGCAGGCATAGATCAAGAAGCAAGCATCAAAACATATTGATTATCACTCAAAAACCACATTTTAATCAAAATGTATTTTGGGCAGTCGAAAAAAAACTAAAATCTAAATGCATGAATACATGTTATTGATGCGGTTTAACCCTAGATTATTTGCTAATCAAGTTGCTCGAAGGGTTCTGTATAAATAAATGGATGAAAATTGTTTCAAATCATAGAGTTAAGACAATGTTCTTCTCAAAAACACAAAGAACATTGTCTTAGAAACACAAAAAATACCCAGAATAAAGCTAGTCATTGTCAAACCCATAATGGTCACTTTAGGCCTCTAAAAACATGTTTTTTTAGTTCCAACAAACCGTATTATCAATGCCAAGCATAGTTGAATAAAAAAACACTAACAAAAACAACAAATAATAATAACATACATTAAATTCTATTTTCCAGAACTGTCATATCAAAATAACAAGCATGCTTAACTAATCTAAGGTTTAAAATTGACATTTTAATATTCCATAAGACTAAGCCAAAACCTAGGAGCTTGGAACCATGTATTAATAAAATAGAATAGAAAACCAACACCTTGCTATAAGTTTCAAATCAAACTAAAATGCAATATTAAAATCCCAGGACACCAATCTTCACGTCAATGTATTAAAAAACATTGCATTAAACAGTAAACAAAGGATCCAGCAGGCTTCATGGACTTTGTTGTTACCCAATTTTTAATCTATTTATTTGATAAAATTTTCAAAAAATCCAAAAATAGTGAAAAAACAATGAAAATTCAAAAAAATATGTTTTTAAATATATTTTCATCTTTTTTAGCATTTTCATCTTTTTTAGCATTTTCAACGTCGTCTAAAAAAATTTAAATTTTCAAAGGTCTTTCGAATGCGTTTGACCTTTCAAGCGTCGTTTTTTAAATTATTGATTTTCCTCATTGAGTCGACGTTGATATTGCTCATTTTAAAAAAAATACAAAAAAAATTAAGAAAAATCAAATTTACAAAAAAAGAAAGAAGTTGAGGAACCAAGTTTGGGGACCAAACAATATTTTGCCTATAAATAGTAGCCTTCAACACACACAAAAGGGAGGGTAATTTTACAAATTCAGTCAACACAAAATAAAACCCTAAACCTAAATTTTCTCTCCCGGCTAAGAGAAACCCCCCCTTTGGATTTTTAGCCTTCTACCCCCTACACCCGAGAGCCCCCTCTCTCTATCTCTCTAATTTCCCTGCTCACCATCCACCCAAACCAGCTTTTTAGCCGCCACCCTCATTTGACCCTCTCTCACCCGAACACCCGCTAGAACCATAAAAGCCAGCTCTTTCCCACTTCCCCTCACAGACCGACATCCTCTCAGCCTCCCTGCACACAGAACTTCATCTTCCCTGCTCACGGCTTCTCTCTCCAAGCCACAGCTGCCACATCTTCTTATCCTCTGGTCTCATCAACAGCAATCGGCCAACAAACAGAGCTCATCACAACAACAGTCGAGCTCCTCCCTTACAGATCGAACCATCGGCCTCCCTCATCTGGCCGACACTAGCAGCAACCCTTCCTCTTCCCGTGGCGCCCACGAAAGCAACCCCATCACCAGTCTTCACAGATCAGCCTCGTTCCTCGACCAACTGTTCCTTAGCTCTTCCCTAGATATGACTAACAACTCTCTCAACTTCTTCACCCGTCGAACGAAGCCAGCCACCGCCACATCTACAACCTAACAGCTCCCTCCAAACCAGAGAAGGAAAGAAGGTCGAGAGCAGATCTAAAAAAGAAAGAATTAAAACCGACTGCCTTGTGTATTTTTCTATTTTTACAGGTGATGGTGACCCTCACCACCAGTTGGAATGTGAAGAGGGGAGGAAGCTATTTCCGAGCTCCCCTGCTATCTGGATTTTTTACGGCGGCGCGTGAACCCACGCGCCGCCATAACGTTCTGTTGTTCTTGAGGCTTCACATAACCCTTCCCTGCAATTCCTAGAGTTTTAGTGTCTGTTTTGTAATTTTTAAATTGTTTAATGTAATTTTTGTTTACTTTTGTTTTTAATTTTTTTATAATTTGTAGTGTGGATGTAACAAAAAAGGAAAAAGAAAGAAAAATATAGTGAAAGTGAATGTGTTGTTTGTATTTTTTTTATGATAAAATTGCCAAGAATAAAAAAGAATTTAATATTTTGATTGGCTCATGATAAAGGATTACGAACTTATACGTAAGTTTTATTTTTAATATTCGATGAAAAGATAAAATTTTTAAAACTTCTTTAACACATCAAAGCCACGAAACAACTTGCCTTAGGTAGGGTGCGTTAGGGGTGCTAATACCTTTCCCAACCACAACCAGTCCCTTACCCGAGAATCTCTGACAAGACTAGTACACCCGAGTCTCCTAATAGCCCTCAATTAAATACTAGGCGGCGACTCCTAACGAATAAACCAATCAAGAAAAATGAAAAATTGCCAACGGATACCGCGTGGGTGATGTGCGACAGACTTCACCTTCAAAGTTGGCGGCAAGAGTATACTTTCCAAGCTTGAAATCTTGAATGTAGGTAGATTTTTACTATTGCTTTTCTTTCTTCTTATCCTTAAACTCAATAAAGCCAAGCCATTGGACCTTTATTAAGCTCTTGAACTCAATATTGAATCCCTTAGACCTTAGCCAAGCTTATTTCCTTTTATTTCCCCTCCTCTCCCTCTCCTCCCCCCTTTTAGGTATGATTACCTCTCATTTGATAGGTTGATTCAGAGCTTCTAGATGAGTTTGTTATGGTTTTAACAAACCAAAACTAGGCTAGTTTTATCACAGAATAAATGGTTTTGGATCTAGGTGATTTTGATCAAACTTGAAGGCCAAGGTGAAGTGTGTTCAACCTTTTGATCTTAAGAGAAGTGTTCTCAGCCTATGATAAGAACCCTCTAAGAGGTTTTAAGTGTGAACACATGAAACAGTTGGGTGGTTTTCTGCAAATGGATGTCTTAGCTAAGGCTGACTGGGTTGTCCACTTTCATGGCTTCATTGGAGTAACTCCGACATCAACATTGCTCGAGACCACTTTAAATTGGATCTATTCTTGCTCACTTTAAATTTTTACAATTCAACATTCATTTGTTAAAAAATATCAACCTAATCAGCCTGAACTTTGAAAATTAAGTGATAGCTGATTAGGGATAAAATGTTGGGCATTTCTATAGATAAATTGAGATTTAAATGTCTAATTTCAAGGAAATAGGGTTCTTCTTCCATTTGTAAAAAATCTCATGCCATTTAGAGGTCTATAACTCGACAATGAGCTCTTGGAAGGTGTCAACCTGATCATCGTGAACTAGCAAGGAAGAAGATGAACAGAGGCTGAATGACGTGTCATCTAGGGTTAAACCCTAGAAATTAGAGTTTTTTTTATTTGATATTTTTCAAAGTTTCAATTTAGTCCATGTTCTTTTAATTATGGCACATATACCCTTAATTGATACAAAAAAATAAATGCAAGCAATTTAACCGTAGCTAAACTCAAATATCAGCCTTGAAGTTTAATGTTATTTTTATTTTGGTCCTTGATTTCTGATTTGTTCAATCATATTTTTAATTGACCATCGAACTTTCAATTTTCTTCAATTAGGCCCCTGATTTCAACGATTTTCATTACCTAAAGTATTGCGCGTCTTACAAGTTAGTCCTTAGTTTTAGATATCTTCAATCAAGTCCTTAATTGCCAATCAAACTTTAATCTTTTTGTTATTAAACTCCTGATTTAACTAAATTAGCTTTTAAAAATTGCAATGCGACTCCAAACTTTAATTTCTTCCAATTAAAACCTAAATTGATATTAAAAATTATTTTTTCTTGCAATTAAGCCATCAATAAATTCAAATAAACCTTGAAAAAGTTTAATTGAGTCCTTCAATATTTAATTTTGATTTTTCCTCCTCAAATTGAATTTTCTTTATTAATAGAGCCTTTATCAGTCGAAAATACAATGTCAAATCTTGTATATTTGATCTTCCTAAACCAATCTTTAATAATTTTCTAGGCATTTTGGTAGTGTCATAGACTTCACCTTCAAAGTTTGCAAGAGTATACTTTCCAAGCTTGAAATCTTCAATGTAGGGTAGATTTATATTATTGCTTTCTTTCTACTTATCCCTAAACCCAATAAAGCCAAGCCCTTGGACCTTTATTGAGCTCTTGAACTCAGACTTGAATCCCTTAGACCTTAGCCAAGCTTATTCCCTTTTCTTATTCCTCCTCCTCTCTTTTTTTTTTTCTCCTATCCCCTTTTAGGTTGATTTAGAGCTTCTAGATGAGTTTATTAGGGGTTTAACAAACCAAAACTAGGCTAGTTTTATCATAGGATAAATGATTTTGGATCCAGGTGGTTTTGATCAAGCTTAGAGGCCAAGGTGAAGTGTGTTCAGCCTTTCAATCTTGAGAGAAGTGTTCTCAACCTCTGATAAGAACCCTCTAAGAGTTTTTAAGTGTGAACACATGAAATGGTTGGGTGGTTTTCTGTAAATGGATGTCTTAGTTAAGGCTGACTGAGTTGTCCATTTTCATGGCTTCGTTAGAGTAACTCCGATGTTCACATTGCTCGAGACCACCTGAACTTGCTAAAAAGGGTATGTACATTTACATTGGATCTATTATTGCTCAATTTGGAGTTTTGCAACTCAACATTCATTCGACAAAAAATGCCAACCTAATCAGCTCGAACTTTGAAAAACAAGTGATGGTTGATCAGGGATAAGATGATGAGGATTTCTATGGATAAATTGAGATGTAAATGTCTAATTTCAAGGAAATAGGGTTCTTCTTCCATTTGTAAAAAATCTCATGTCATTTAGAGGTTTATAACAACGGGCTCTTAGAAGGTGCTAACCTAACCTCATCATCATGAGCTAGGAAGGAAGAAGATGAACAGAGGCTAAATGACGTGTCGTCTGGGGTTAAATCCTAAAAATTAGAGTTTTTTTAATTTATTATTTTTCAAAGTTTCAATTTAGTCCACATTCTTCCAATTATGGCACATGCACTCTTAATTGACACAAAAACATTTAATTGCAAGCAATTTAACCCAACTAAACTCAAATATCAGCCTTGAAGTTTAACGTTATTTTCATTTTGTCATTGTTTTCTGATTTGTTCAATCATATCTTTAATTGACCATCAAACTTTCAATTTTCTTAAATTAGGCTCCTGATTTCAGCGATTTCATTCCCTAAAGTCTTGCGCGTCTTACAAGTTGGTCTTTATTTTTGAATATTTTCAATCAAACCCTTAATTGCCTATCAAACTTTAATATTTTTACAATTAAGCCCCTGATTTAACTAAATTAACTTTTAAAACTTGCAATTCAACCTCCAAACTTTAATTTCTTTGAATTAAAGCCTAAATTGACATTAAAAATAATTTTTTTCTTGCAATTAAGCCCTCACTAAATTCAAATAAACTGTAAAAAATTTTAATTGAATCCTTAAACATCTAATTTTTAATTTTCCTTATTAAATTGAATTTTCATCACTAATAGAGTCTTCATCAATCGAAAATACAATGCCAAATCTTGTATATTTAATCTTCCTAAACCAATCCTTGAAATTTTCTAGGCATTCTGGTATACTCTTCTTATTGATATATATTTTTTTATTATTATTATTTTGATTTTTGGTATTTTCTCTTTTCCTATTATTAATTTTTGTTTATGTGAGGCCCTAAATAAGGGGTAACAACATTGTTGAAGGTGCTCTTTAAGTCTTATTTACTCTACTAGCTTAAAAAAGAAATTAACTTAGTCTATTTAGAAGAATAAATTTCTTTAGATATTGACTCATTGCTCATACTCAAAAAGGTTAAGGAGAGAGCGAACTTCTTTTAACACTAGAACTATTCTTAAAATTTAATTCTAACCTTCGTCACCATTGAATATCATGGACTAACTAAAACAAATCATTAAATTTGAAAACATAATTCTGTGATTAGTAAATTATGAATTATTTCATTTTTAATTTATCCATTAAATATTCCAACCACCTCATTAAGTGTAATCTAGGAAAATATCACGTATTCAACTTTCATAGGTACGTACTTAAAAAGAAGTATATGTTACCAATGATTTCTAAATTTTGTAAAATCAAAATGCCTTAAATCTATGTATCAAACACAATATCTACAAATCAATTTACTCCAAGTATATGTTGCTTTTTTCCCATCTTGTTCTCTGTGACCTTTATAACCGGCTTGCAAATTTGCAACGTGTTCGTCACCAAAATCAAGTCCCTAACTTCCCACCACAAATAAGCACCATAGGCCACGAAAGAGGAAAATGAAAGCAAATGAAAATCAGCCTAAAAAATAAAAATTATCCAGCCCCTAGTATCTATAACATGCAACCATTATTGGCATCGCATACACTAGCAAGAGTAATAAATGTGTTTGAGTTGGCTTCAATTGTCATAGGGAACACATCTCAATGTTAGCGGTTTACTATATAATCATTCTTAGATCCTTTATTTAAGTAAAAGTTTAAATTTTTGAATTGAAATAATATTTTAACATTTAAATTCTTGAATTGTATTAATGTCTTGACACACAATAACTAGGATAATATTTTACCTTACATAAAATTTGAAGTTATTATATATGATAATATTTTACCTGACATAATATTTTACCCATTACAAGGAGACCAACATTTTTCTGGGTAGGTCACATATTACAACGCGATCAATTCACTACCAGAAAATCAATAAATACAAACGGAAATACCGAGGGAATATTTTCGTCGGTAAATTTCCGAGGGATTTTACCGACGGAAATAATCCCTCGGTATATACCGAGGGAATTACCGTGGGACCAAAAAATCCGTCGGTAAATCCGTCGGGAAACTGTGAACACTGTTCATCATGTCAATTACAAAGGGAATTACCGACGGAATTTTCCGTCGGTATGTTCCAGAGAGCTCCAGAACTGTTCATCTTCCAATTGCACTGTTAATTGTTTTACTTTACGGACAAAATCACCGACGGATTGAAAATTCGTCGGTGTGTTTTGGCGGTTTTCTGAAAAAATTCAATTGAATTAAAATTTTCATTTAAATATTACAGACGGAATCACCGACGGATTGAAAAATCATCGGTAATTTTTGGCGGTTTCTGAAAACTTTTTATGAAATCGAAAATTTAAATTAAATATCATCGACAGAATTACCGATGGAATAATTAAAAAATATTAATATTAAATTATCCGTCGGTAAATCCGTCGGTAACGCGGCCCAATAAAAAACCTGAATCCGCTTATTTCACAAGAGACAGACTCATTATTTCTTTTTCTTCTTCTACTGCTTCTACTTCTTCTTCTTCTTCTTCTTCTTCTTCTTCTTCTACTTCTACTTCTACTTCTTCTTCTTCTTCTTCACTATATGTAAAAACCATCAATATCTATTTCTTTCTCTTCTTTTCTCTCCTCATCTCCTTCTCTTTTCCTCCATGCTCGGGTATGTCTTCTTCTTCTTTCTTCTTTTATCCTCTTAGTTTTTTTTAATTAATATGCTTTACGAATTTTGTTTTCCTTAGCTTCACTTGCAAGTATATTAAGGTAAGATTTTTCTTTTTTCTTATTTTTTCATGATTTTTTTTACTATATTTGTTTTTTATTTAATTTTAATTGATTTTGTTTATAATAATTGTATAAATGTTGTTGTGAGATTTTTTTTTCATATGAGATCAATTTTTAGTTGATTTATTTATAGGATTTTTAAATTTTTAGCAATTGCAACTTCATTTTTTTCATATAAATTTGTTTAGTTGAATTAATTTTTTTGTTTTATTTATTTGAGTTGATTTTCTTATTCTTTTTTTCAAGCATTTTGAGTATATATTATACAATGTTGATTTATGTTAATTTAATTATTTTATAATTTTATAAAATGATTTTTTTAAAAATGTTTTTAAATAATTACCGACGGATTTACCGACGGAAATTTCCACCTCGGTAGGTCACCCATTACAATGAGACCACTTTTTACACATTCTTTTATTTTGGTTAAATGAGGCCGCCGGATGGGATCTCAAGTAGCTTTGGTTAAAGGAAATCGCCAGATGGGATTTCAGGTTGACCGAGGTATGTACATTTTTTGGTTTTGGTTGAATGAGGTTGCTAGATGGGATCTCAAGTAGCTTTGGTTAAAGGGAATCGTCAGATGGGATTTCAGGTTGACCGAGCTACACACATTTTTTAGTTCCAGTTGAATGAGGTCGCTAGATTGGATCTTAGGTGGCTTTGGTTAAAGGGAATCGCTAGATGGGATTTCAAGTTGACCGAGCTCCACATATTTTTTTAGTTCCAGTTGAATGAGGTCGCCAGATGAGATCTCATGTGGCTTTGGTTAAAGGGAATCGCCATATGGGATTTCAGGTTGATTGAGCTACACATATTCTTTGGTTTTGGTAGTAGATCGCCAGATGGGGTCTTAGATTAACGGAAAAAAAAAGAGTAAGGTCTTTAGATGAGTGGATTCAACAAGTTAGGAAGATAAGTTTTTCTTTACAAAGCTTACTATGCAAACCATTGAGGAGTTTTGCTTCGTAAGCATTATAAAGAGGGGGCATCTGTTGCTAACCAAATTTTGACCCATGTTTTGATAAAATTTCAGAAAAATCCAAAAATAGAGAAAAACAACGAAAATCCAAAAAATATGTTTCAATATATTTTTGTCATTTTAGCATTTTCAACGTCGTCTAAAAAAGAATTTAAATTTTTAAGGGTCTTTCGAACGCATTCGACTTTTCACACGTCATTTTTAAAATCATTGATTTTCCTCATCAAGTCGATGTTGATATTGTTTGTTTTTAAAAAATTAAGAAAAAAACAAATTTACAAAAAGAAAGAAGTTGAGGGACCAAGTTTGGAAACCTAGCAATATTTTAACTTATAAATACTAGTCTCTACAACACACACAAGGGAGGGGGGCATTTTGCACATTAAAAAAAAACACAAAAAAAAAAACTCAAACCCTAAACCTAAACTTAGACCTATCTCTAACCCAAAAATAAAAGGAAGTCGCTAGCCCCCCCACCAGGCTTTTGATTTTTCCTTCCCCACAACAGTTGACCGAAACCTCCAGCCTTCTACCATCTCCTCCTCCCTTGCCCTCTGCCAAACATACCAAAACCAAGCCATCGTCTCTCTCTCTCGCACTTCTTTGGCTGAGAGCTAGCTCCTTCCTTCATCTTTCCTGCTCACGTCCTCTCAATTCCATCACCAGGAGTCGCCCCTGCCACCATCGCCATTTTTTCCAGCACCCGAAGACCAGCTCCGTCCCCTTTCCCGATCTCTCACAGCCTACCCAACAAACCCATCAGCGCAGAAGCCCCTTCCTCGGCGACATCTTCTTCTTCGGTCTTCTCACAGCAGCAAACAACCAAATCAACACCGAAGCCCCTTCTTCGGCAGCACCTTCTTCTTCGGTCTCTTTAACAGCAACGACCATAGACTAGCCAAGACCGGTCATCTCTTTCAACTGGTCGGCCGCAAATCCACCTGTCATCAACGACCCAGCAGCGACCACAGAAGACCACCAGCAGCTGCGCAGCCGCCGACAAAAACCCATTCGCCAGCCGACCGCCTGAACAAAGAATGTTGGGAAAGCAAAAGAAAAGAACAGATTTGTAGAGAGGGAAGCAGACCCAAAACAGAGAAGAAGAGAAAGAAAAATAGATTGAAAACAAAGAAAAAAAATTAAAATCAACTGCCTGTGGTGTTTTCGGTTGTTTTGCAAGTCACCGCCGGCATAGGGAGGTTGAGAAGAAGAAGTTGGTCCAGATCTCCCCTGTTTTTGGGGTTTTCTTGCGGCGGCGCGTGAACCCACACGCCGCCAGTGGCGGTGGTGTGTGGGGAGACGCGCCGCCACTGTTCCTGCAGTTGTAGAAGGTCTTCATGCAATTTATAGAGTTTTAGGGGCTATTTTGTAAATTTTAAATTATTTGATGTAATTTTTTTGTTTAGTTTTGAATTTTTATTATTTGTAGTGTTGATGTAAAAAAAAAAAAACAAAGAAAAGAAAAGAAAAAAAATATTGTGAAAGTGTATGTGTGTGTTTGTATTTGCTTTATGTGTTTTATTTTATTTTATTATGTATGATAAAATTGCAAAGATTAAAGAAGAATTTTATATTTTGATTTGCTCAGGGTCCAGAATTATTAACTTATACGTAAGTTGTATTTCTAATATCCGATGAAAAGACAAAATTTTAAAACTTCTTTAACACGTCAAAATCATGAAGCAGCTTACCTCAGGTAGGGTGCGTTATGGGTGCTAATACCTTCCCTAACCATAACTAGTCCGTTACTCGTGAATCTCTGACAATACCAGTACATCCGGTTTCCTAGTAGCTTTCAATAAATTACTAGGTGTCGACTCCAACGAACCGATTCAAGCAAACACATAACAATAAAAAAATAATCAGTCGATGTCGCGCGGGTCTCGTGCGACAACATCATTCCAAATAATATTTTAGATAAAATTCCCTGTGGATTTTATCCTTATATTAAAAGTGAATGAGTTGTATTATTTACGATAATATTTTGGATATTAACCTTATATAGGTTTTTTATTCTTATATTAAAGTGAGTAACAAAATTATTATCCCTGATAATATTATAAATGTTAATCCATTTTAGGTATTTTATCCTTATATTAAAAGTGAATAATATTTATTATCCCTAACAATATCTTGAATATTCATCCCTTTTAGGTTTCTTATATTTATATTAAAAGTAAATAATATCTCTTTACGAATTGAAATACTGGAGGCGGGGCTCGGTGGAGTGCAAGAAGGAGTACAGAGGATGGAGATGAGCATGACGGGAAAAATGCATCAGCTAGAAGAAACGATCAATAAACTGTTAGAGGCGTTGATATCCAGCAAGGCACTGTTATCAAACAAGGGGGAATCAAGCCATAGCAACACAAACCGAGAGGACAATTCTCGTCCAATGCATGAGGGGAACGAAGGAAACAGACAAGTTTTTTCTTCTAAAATGGCCAAGCTGGAATTTCCACGATTTGCTGGACAAGATCCGACATAATGGTTTAATCGTGTAGACCAGTTCTTTGAGTTTCAAAATACTCCAACCAACCAAAAGATATCACTTGCTTCTTTCCATCTGGAAGGAGAAGCAAATCAGTGGTGGCAGTGGGTTCGTCGGACATATAGAGAGGAAAGACGAACGATGACATGGGAGGCTTTTGAAGAGGAATTATGGGCGAGATTCGGACCTACTGACTGTGAGGATTTCGATGAAGCTTTATCACGTATAAAGCAGGTGGGATCTTTACGTGATTATCATAGTGAGTTTGAGAAGTTGGGGAATAGAGTTCGTGGATGGACCCAAAAAGCTTTGGTTGGGACGTTTATGGGAGGACTTAAATCGGAAATTGCAGAGGGGATTCGTATGTTCAAACCACAGTCACTGAAGGAAGCTATCAGCCTAGCCCGCATGAAGGATGAACAGATGAAAAGACATCACCAATTCCTACGACCAACTCAAGTCAATCGAACACCACTGCCGCTACCAACAACGACACGTGCAGCACCAAATGCACCCTTTCGTAGATTACCATGGGAGGAGATGCAGAAACGTAGAGCCCAAGGACTCTGCTTTAATTGTAATGAGAGATTCACTGCCGGCCATAAATGCCAAGGAATGCAACTCTTGCTTCTGGAAGGTCCAACCGATTTCAAAGAAATCATGTATGAAGAAGTCACTGAAGAAGCAGACGCAGAAGAGGTGACAAGGGAGAATGATGAACCGGAGATTACTCTGCATGCTTTAACTGGATGGTCTGCACCTAGAACCATGCGTGTAGATGTCAAAGTGGGGGTCGTCAGTGCAGTGGTGCTAATTGACAGTGGTTCGACCCACAATTTTATAAGCACTCGCATGGCTGATCGGCTACGGCTTCCAGTAGTTCCAACAGAGACATTTACGGTTCGGGTAGCTAATGGGACACGGTTACGGTGTCAAGGGAAATTCGAGAAGGTGCAGGTTCTTCTTCAGGAAATTCCTTTTTCCCTTACCCTTTATTCACTTCCCCTGGCAGATTTGGACATTGTTTTGGGTATCCAATGGTTGGAAACGTTAGGGACTGTCATATGTACTTGGCGGACTCTCACCATGAAATTCGATTGGAAGAACGTAGCCAGACAGCTGCAAGGGTTTGGTGATCAGCCTATTCAAGCCGCTTCCCTGAAGGAGATTTCCAAAGAATCTCGTCAAGGACATTCGGTATTTTCAATTTGCCCACAATCCACCATGCAGGACAAAGAAGAAATTCAGTCACCGGGGATGTGTCAGGTCTTAGCTAAATATCCAGAAATCTTCGATGAACCCACACAGTTACCACCCAAACGTGAGATTGATCACACTATTTCTCTCAAGGAAGGAATTGAGCCAGTTAACGTTCAACCCTATTGTTATGCTTATTTCCAGAAGGCAGAGATTGAAAAACAAGTCCAGGAAATGCTGAATTCTGGACTCATCCGACCTAGCACCAGTCCTTTCTCCTCTCCGGTGTTGCTGGTTAAAAAAAAAGATGGTAGTTGGCGTTTTTGCACCGACTATCGATCTCTTAATGCAGTCACTATCAAAGATCGGTTTCCAATCCCTACAGTGGAAGATATGTTGGATGAACTACATGGGGCAGCGTATTTCACCAAGCTAGATTTACGAGCCGGCTACCATCAGGTACGAGTGCAACCTTCAGATATTCATAAAACTGCTTTTCGTACACACAACGGTCATTATGAATATCTGGTTATGCCATTTGGTTTGAGTAACGCACCATCTACATTCCAAGCTATCATGAATGCAATTTTCGGCCCCATTTACGAAAATTCATATTGGTATTTTTTGATGACATCTTGATTTATAGCCCTACTTGGGAAATGCATTTACATCATGTCACTCAAACCTTGGACATTTTAAGGCAACAACAGTTTTATCTCAAGGCTAGTAAATGTGCTTTCGGTAAGCAAGAGCTGGAATATTTGGGTCATATCGTCTCTCATCAAGGGGTGAAGGTCGATAACAACAAAATTGAGGCCATGGTGGCGTGGCCACAACCTGCTAATGTTTCTGAGCTGCGTGGATTTTTGGGGTTGACAGGTTATTACCGCAAGTTTGTTCGGAATTACGGTCTAATTGCTCGGGCTCTTACAAATCTTCTCAAAAAGGGGCAATTTAGCTGGAATGCAGAGGCAGAAGAAGCTTTTCAGACACTTAAGAAGGCCATGACAACAACGCCTATCTTAGCCATGCCCAATTTTAATGATACTTTCATAGTGGAGACCGATGCTTCAGGTAATGGAATTGGGGCAGTTCTGCAACAACAAGGCAAGCCTATTGCTTTTATAAGTCGAGCTCTCGGTGTATCAAAATGTTCATGGTCTACTTATGCAAAGGAAATGCTCGCAGTAGTGGAAGCCATTCGCATGTGGCGCCCATACTTGCTAGGACAACATTTCATCATTCAAACCGATCAGCGCAGTCTCAAATATCTTTTGGAACAACGAATCACTACGCCAGAACAACAGAAATGGGTTGCTAAATTATTGGGGTATGACTATGAGATTCAGTATCGGCCCGGACGTGAAAACTCTGCTGCGGATGCACTTTCTCGTCGATCGGCCAGTCCTACACTACACAACTTGTTCGTGCCACAGCTTGCTATATGGGAGGAAATTAAACACGCAGCCACTACAGATGACTATATGGTTGTGGTTCGCAACCTGACTAAACTCAACCCGAAGGACCCTTTACTGCACACAATGGATTATATTTTTTTAAGGGCCGGATTGTGGTTCCTTCTGATGTCACTCTACGCAACAAATTAATTTATGAAACCCATGATACCAAGATAGGGGGTCATTCGGGCATCTTGCGCACCTTTAAAAAGGTGGCCACCCAGTTCTACTGGCCTTCCATGCACAAATCAGTTCAGGAGTACGTGAAGAGCTGCGACACATGCCAAAGAACTAAATCGGAAACTTTACCACCTGCAGGTCTACTCCAACCTTTGTCTATTCCATGTCAGGTATGGGATGATATTACTATCGATTTTATTACCGGTCTGCCACTTTCACAAGGTAAAGATACAATCTTTGTGGTGGTGGATAGACTGAGTAAATATGCTCACTTTATGGCATTATCTCACCCTTTCACGGCGAAAGTAGTGGCTGACAAATTTGTTGAGGGCGTGGTCAAATTGCATGGCATGCCGAGATCTATAATCAGTGACCGAGACCCCATTTTTATTAGCAAATTTTGGCAAGAATTTTTTTTAATGTCCGGCACAAAGCTGAAAATGAGCTCTGCATACCACCCTCAAACCGATGGCCAAACCGAGGTAGTCAATCGATGTCTTGAACAGTATTTGCGCAGCTTTGTCCATCAGTGGCCACGTAAATGGCATTCATTCTTGCCTTGGGCGGAGCTATGGTACAATACTACTTTTCATGCATCCACGGGTATGACTCCATATCAGGCACTTTATGGGCGTCAACCACCGACTCTTCCAGGCTATTTTGCAGGTTCCACACCACTTCATGAAGTGGACCAAACACTTCTCCACCGTGATGAGCTTCTGTTGCAGCTCAAACAACACTTGACCACTGCCATCAATCGCATGAAACAAACTGCAGATAAAAATCGGAGGGATGTGTCTTTTGCAGAAGGTGATATGGTTTTCCTCCGATTACAGCCTTATCGACAAAGCTCAGCATTCAAACGGGCACACCAGAAATTAGCCAGCAGGTTTTTTGGTCCTTATCCTATTATCCAACAGGTGGGTAAGGTGGCTTATAAACTCCAATTACTAGAGGGTGTCCGTATTCATCCTGTTTTTCATGTATCATTATTAAAGAAATATGTGGGAGAGGCTTCCAACACTCAAACCGATCTTCCACCAGTATCAGATGACGGTGCAATGATATTGGAACCTGCGGCTGTGCTTGATCACCGTTGGGTGAAGCAGGGTGGTAAATTCATCACTGAAAGTCTTGTCCAATGGAAGCACTTACCAACAGAGGACGCTACGTGGGAACCGACTGAGTTTCTGTGTCAACAATTTCCTAATTTGAACCTTGAGGACAAGGTTCCACTTGCTGGGGGGGGGTATTGATAAGCCACCACGTAGATCTGAAGAGCAACAAAACCGAACCCCAAGTATAGTGAAGTGTAGTGAAAGGCAAGCTCAAGACTAGGAGGAGTCATGCAGGATTAATGACAGCAACTTAAGGCGTGAAGTCTTCACCACGTCAGACAATTATGAAGGCCATAACTAAGCATCAGTTTTTATTCAGTTTTCATTCAGTATTTAATTCTGTTTTAATTTGCAATAATAGTGTAACCGTTATAACGGGTCATTATATTTCGGTTGCATATCCGAAATATTGATTAGTTTCAATTCAGCATTTATTCTGTTTTAATGTTGCAGTAAATATTGTAACCGTGCTAACGGATCCTTATAAGAAGGCTGGAAAGAAAGGAAGAAATACAATATTTTTCTATCAAAGTTTATCTTGTGGTACGTTCTCACCCGAAGAGAACCAGTGTAAATCCTGCTATACAATTAGCTCTTGATTGGGACCATATCATATATAATCATTCTTAGATCCTTTATTTAAGTAAAAGTTTAAATTTTTGAATTGAAATAATATTTTAACATTTAAATTCTTGAATTGTATTAATGTCTTGACACACAATAACTAGGATAATATTTTACCTTACATAAAATTTGAAGTTATTATATATGATAATATTTTACCTGACATAATATTTTACCCATTACAAGGAGACCAACATTTTTCTGGGTAGGTCACATATTACAACGCGATCAATTCACTACCAGAAAATCAATAAATACAAACGGAAATACCGAGGGAATATTTTCGTCGGTAAATTTCCGAGGGATTTTACCGACGGAAATAATCCCTCGGTATATACCGAGGGAATTACCGTGGGACCAAAAAATCCGTCGGTAAATCCGTCGGGAAACTGTGAACACTGTTCATCATGTCAATTACAAAGGGAATTACCGACGGAATTTTCCGTCAGTATGTTCCAGAGAGCTCCAGAACTGTTCATCTTCCAATTGCACTGTTAATTGTTTTACTTTACGGATAAAATCACCGACGGATTGAAAATTCGTCGGTGTGTTTTGGCGGTTTTCTGAAAAAATTCAATTGAATTAAAATTTTCATTTAAATATTACAGACGGAATCACCGACGGATTGAAAAATCATCTGTAATTTTTGGCGGTTTCTGAAAACTTTTTACGAAATTGAAAATTTAAATTAAATATCACCGACAGAATTACCGATGGAATAATTAAAAAATATTAATATTAAATTATCCGTCGGTAAATCCGTCGGTAACGCGGCCCAATAAAAAACCTGAATCCGCTTATTTCACAAGAGACAGACTCATTATTTCTTTTTCTTCTTCTACTGCTTCTACTTCTTCTTCTTCTTCTTCTTCTTCTTCTTCTACTTCTACTTCTTCTTCTTCTTCTTCTTCTTCACTATATGTAAAAACCATCAATATCTATTTCTTTCTCTTCTTTTCTCTCCTCATCTCCTTCTCTTTTCCTCCATGCTCGGGTATGTCTTCTTCTTCTTTCTTCTTTTATCCTCTTAGTTTTTTTTAATTAATATGCTTTACGAATTTTGTTTTCCTTAGCTTCACTTGCAAGTATATTAAGGTAAGATTTTTCTTTTTTCTTATTTTTTCATGATTTTTTTCACTATATTTGTTTTTTATTTAATTTTATTTGATTTTGTTTATAATAATTGTATAAATGTTGTTGTGAGATTTTTTTTATCATATGAGATCAATTTTTAGTTGATTTATTTATAGGATTTTTAAATTTTTAGCAATTGCAACTTCATTTTTTTCATATAAATTTGTTTAGTTGAATTAATTTTTTTGTTTTATTTATTTGAGTTGATTTTCTTATTCTTTTTTTCAAGCATTTTGAGTATATATTATACAATGTTGATTTATGTTAATTTAATTATTTTATAATTTTATAAAATGATTTTTTTAAAAATGTTTTTAAATAATTACCGACGGATTTACCGACGGAAATTTCCACCTCGGTAGGTCACCCATTACAATGAGACCACTTTTTACACATTCTTTTATTTTGGTTAAATGAGGCCGCCGGATGGGATCTCAAGTAGCTTTGGTTAAAGGAAATCGCCAGATGGGATTTCAGGTTGACCGAGGTATGTACATTTTTTGGTTTTGGTTGAATGAGGTTGCTAGATGGGATCTCAAGTAGCTTTGGTTAAAGGGAATCGTCAGATGGGATTTCAGGTTGACCGAGCTACACACATTTTTTAGTTCCAGTTGAATGAGGTCGCTAGATTGGATCTTAGGTGGCTTTGGTTAAAGGGAATCGCTAGATGGGATTTCAAGTTGACCGAGCTCCACATATTTTTTTAGTTCCAGTTGAATGAGGTCGCCAGATGGGATCTCATGTGGCTTTGGTTAAAGGGAATCGCCATATGGGATTTCAGGTTGATCGAGCTACACATATTCTTTGGTTTTGGTAAAGGAGATCGCCAGATGGGGTCTTAGATTAACGGAAGAAAAAAAAAAGAGTAAGGTCTTTAGATGAGTGGATTCAACAAGTTAGGAAGATAAGTTTTTCTTTACAAAGCTTACTATGCAAACCATTGAGGAGTTTTGCTTCGTAAGCATTATAAAGAGGGGGCATCTGTTGCTAACCAAATTTTGACCCATGTTTTGATAAAATTTCAGAAAAATCCAAAAATAGAGAAAAACAACGAAAATCCAAAAAATATGTTTTAATATATTTTTGTCATTTTAGCATTTTCAACGTCGTCTAAAAAAGAATTTAAATTTTTAAGGGTCTTTCGAACGCATTCGACTTTTCACACGTCATTTTTAAAATCATTGATTTTCCTCATCGAGTCGATGTTGATATTGTTTGTTTTTAAAAAATTAAGAAAAAAACAAATTTACAAAAAGAAAGAAGTTGAGTGTGATTGTGCATCAAAAGTATCATTAAGTCTTTTATTTTACATATGTATTTATTGTTTTTATTTGAATTTTTTATAATAAGTGATGTGCTTTTTAGTAATGAAGTTTCTTTTAATGTTTCGATAGGTTTTTGGAGCTTAAATGAATTATTTCAGAAAATTCAACGTCGGAATTCGGAACAAAGAATTGAAGAGAAATTTAGTTGAAGATTGAAGCAAATCTTGGTTCAAATAAGTGCTCCAAATTTGCCCAAAAAATCAATTATTTTCCAATTCTAGAAAAGAATATCATATGATCCATTTCAAGCCCAAACTTACCTTATGTTGTGTGCAAACTTCAACCATCAAACACTCAAGGTTTCAATGTCAATCTTAGCCCAAATAATAGGTACAATTGTATACTTATTTGATGTTTAAATCCAGCTCCAAATCAGCCCCCAAATCAGCCTCCAAATCAGCCCAAGCACAATCCATGATCTTACATGTCCACACAACAAATAATATTTGATTTATTTTGGGCAATTAATTGATTCAAGAGGGCAAGCACATGGATGGAAAGCTGGAGGGGACATTGTGACATTATTTTGGGTCAACAAGAAGAAAGAAACAGCTCATAAAGGAGGAAGAAAAACGTGCACCAAAGTGTTCTCCAAGCTGGCCTGATTTAATTTTCCAGAACATCTTTCGGTGTTTTGCCCATAACTGTTGACTCAGATGTCCAAATGAGCTGTTCTTTAATGATCTGGAAAGCTCATAGAATGGCCTATAAATATGTCTCTAATAGCCATCTCCAGGGGAGGCTTCTAAGAGGGTCGAATTGCTGTCCAAAGTTAGAGTCAGATTTGTGTCCGAATTTTTACTGAAATTCTGTTGTGTTCTTCTTTGTAGATTTCGGTTCTTTAGTTTGTAAAACTTATTATTTCAGTTTGATTCAAGTTATTTCATGTTTATTAAAGTGTTCTTATATATAATCATGGTTGGCTAATCTCTTTCTTGGATCCAAATCAAGGATGATGGTGATTGAGGTGAGTTCTTTAAGATATGAATGAATGTTAATGATTATCTTCTCATCTTCTTCATGAATGTTTTATTATTGCAAAGAAATTTTAGAAATCATTTAGGTAATGTTATAATCTTGAATTTTTATGCACAAACCTTAGTTTTGGTATAGAGATTGCTTGATTCAATGTCTTACTTAATTTGAAAGTACTTGTTCATTCTTAAGCAATAATTAATCTTCATCTTTTTAAACTTCATTGTAATATCTTCCGATCTAATATCACCATCGTTGATATTAGGTTGAGTTATCTTATATATGTTGAAGAAATCACCAATACATCACCATTAAAATTGATTTGGACCAAGACTTACTTTTTCTTGTCTTTTAAAATCTATTTACACTTTTTCATCTTTGAAAACAAATCCATCAATTATTTTCAACCAAGTTATTGTTAATTTAATTTCTCTTGAGTTTTTTTTTGTTGTTACCTAGCTTAATTTCCAGATCTAGCTCTCTGTGGATATGACCTCGATCTTACCGAGTTAATTGCTACATCGCACACTCGTGCACTTGCGAGTTAAAACAAGCCGATCACAAAAAGCGGTCAAGCAAGGGACCAAGTTTGGAAACCTAGCAATATTTTAACTTATAAATACTAGTCTCTACAACACACACAAGGGAGGGGGGCATTTTGCACATTAAAAAAAAACACAAAAAAAAAACTCAAACCCTAAACCTAAACTTAGACCTATCTCTAACCCAAAAATAAAAGGAAGTCGCTAGCCCCCCCACCAGGCTTTTGATTTTTCCTTCCCCACAACAGTTGACCGAAACCTCCAGCCTTCTACCATCTCCTCCTCCCTTGCCCTCTGCCAAACATACCAAAACCAAGCCATCGTCTCTCTCTCTCGCACTTCTTTGGCTGAGAGCTAGCTCCTTCCTTCATCTTTCCTGCTCACGTCCTCTCAATTCCATCACCAGGAGTCGCCCCTGCCACCATCGCCATTTTTTCCAGCACCCGAAGACCAGCTCCGTCCCCTTTCCCGATCTCTCACAGCCTACCCAACAAACCCATCAGCGCAGAAGCCCCTTCCTCGGCGACATCTTCTTCTTCGGTCTTCTCACAGCAGCAAACAACCAAATCAACACCGAAGCCCCTTCTTCGGCAGCACCTTCTTCTTCGGTCTCTTTAACAGCAACGACCATAGACTAGCCAAGACCGGTCATCTCTTTCAACTGGTCGGCCGCAAATCCACCTGTCATCAACGACCCAGCAGCGACCACAGAAGACCACCAGCAGCTGCGCAGCCGCCGACAAAAACCCATTCGCCAGCCGACCGCCTGAACAAAGAATGTTGGGAAAGCAAAAGAAAAGAACAGATTTGTAGAGAGGGAAGCAGACCCAAAACAGAGAAGAAGAGAAAGAAAAATAGATTGAAAACAAAGAAAAAAAATTAAAATCAACTGCCTGTGGTGTTTTCGGTTGTTTTGCAAGTCACCGCCGGCATAGGGAGGTTGAGAAGAAGAAGTTGGTCCAGATCTCCCCTGTTTTTGGGGTTTTCTTGCGGCGGCGCGTGAACCCACACGCCGCCAGTGGCGGTGGTGTGTGGGGAGACGCGCCGCCACTGTTCCTGCAGTTGTAGAAGGTCTTCATGCAATTTATAGAGTTTTAGGGGCTATTTTGTAAATTTTAAATTATTTGATGTAATTTTTTTGTTTAGTTTTGAATTTTTATTATTTGTAGTGTTGATGTAAAAAAAAAAAAACAAAGAAAAGAAAAGAAAAAAAATATTGTGAAAGTGTATGTGTGTGTTTGTATTTGCTTTATGTGTTTTATTTTATTTTATTATGTATGATAAAATTGCAAAGATTAAAGAAGAATTTTATATTTTGATTTGCTCAGGGTCCAGAATTATTAACTTATACGTAAGTTGTATTTCTAATATCCGATGAAAAGACAAAATTTTAAAACTTCTTTAACACGTCAAAATCATGAAGCAGCTTACCTCAGGTAGGGTGCGTTATGGGTGCTAATACCTTCCCTAACCATAACTAGTCCGTTACTCGTGAATCTCTGACAATACCAGTACATCCGGTTTCCTAGTAGCTTTCAATAAATTACTAGGTGTCGACTCCAACGAACCGATTCAAGCAAACACATAACAATAAAAAAATAATCAGTCGATGTCGCGCGGGTCTCGTGCGACAACATCATTCCAAATAATATTTTAGATAAAATTCCCTGTGGATTTTATCCTTATATTAAAAGTGAATGAGTTGTATTATTTACGATAATATTTTGGATATTAACCTTATATAGGTTTTTTATTCTTATATTAAAGTGAGTAACAAAATTATTATCCCTGATAATATTATAAATGTTAATCCATTTTAGGTATTTTATCCTTATATTAAAAGTGAATAATATTTATTATCCCTAACAATATCTTGAATATTCATCCCTTTTAGGTTTCTTATATTTATATTAAAAGTAAATAATATCTCTTTACCAAAAGTAATTTTTAAATATAGGCCAAAATCCTTTGAAATTTTACAAACTTGTTGTAAAATTCATTCCATATTTTTTTAAAATATAACAAAATATTTTAAATTTTCTTTGAAAATTATGCTAAAATAAATTTAGGATTTTAGGTCATATAAAAAAAAATATTTTTTTATTTTTATATGTTTTTTTTAGGCTTTGTTTGGAAAAACAAAACTATGTTTTTATAATAAACTACCCTAAATAGGCTTAAGGGGTGTTTTTCAAAAACACTCTTAAACAAAAAGACCCTAAAAAATAGCAAAGCAAATAGGGTATAAACCCTTTGACCTAGATTTTTTTTTACCCGACCGGGTTGACCTGAAATTGTTGGTTCCACCATGAATCAAACCAAAAATCTTGGTTTGACCCGAAAATAAACCACAAACAAAACCAAAGCTAAAAAATACATTAAACAACCAATAAACATAAACAAAAAAAAAAAAACCAAGCCAATATGAACCATAGAAATCACAAGACTGTAAAATAAAAACAAACAGATATCTAGGCCTTCCAATTTCTATCTCCTGAAATTGATATTTCCATAACATATTGCACCACAGCCATAAACAATAACTTAGAAGAAGCCATAAACAATAACTTAGAAGAAGCAAAATATGGAGAGTATCCATACAAGTTTCAAATCCAAGCCTGAAACTCATATATGTTATTCACTCTTTGTTTAACAAGGTTGTCAGCTATTTGGTTTACCTCTCTTAAAACATGAAAATTAGATATAGAACCTAGCCGAGTAGAGCAACAAGAAGCAAGAATGAAGAGTTCATGAAATCTCCATGATCTAAGAGATTGATTGTTCATCCAGTTTATTGCTACCAATTTTTTAAAAATGTTTGAAAAAAATACAAAACTTGCAAAAAAAAAAAACAACAAAAAATATATTGATGTATTTGCATTATTTTCAACTTCTTTTCCAAAGAATTTAAAATAAAAACAAAAGAACAAAAAAGCATTTCTAACCAAAAACAAACCAAAACCCAAAAACTAAAGCAACACCCATAAACACATAAAAACTTAAAATTTCATGAACGAATCAAACTCACAAAAAAGATGAAGAGCCCCAAGAATAAAATCTAACAACATGGGTTTCAAATTACATTAGTTTTGGTCAAAACTGTCTCACGTCATGCCACGTGGCATCCGTTTAGTGATTTTTCATTTCGTTTGATTGATTCGTTGGAGTCATCACCTAGTATTTAATTGAGGGCTACTAGAAAACCTGAATGTACTAGTTTTGTCAGAGATTCACGGGTAAGGGATTGGTTGTGGTTAGGAAAAGTATTAGCATCCTTAACGCACCCTACATGAGGTAAGCTACTTCATAGCTTTGACCTGTTAAAGAAGTATAAACAACACATTTACTTTCACTATATTTTTCTTTTTTTTTCTTTTTTTGTTACATCCACACTACAAATTATAAAAAATTAAAAAAAAAACTAAACAAAAATTACATTAAACAATTTAAAATAACAAAATAGCCCCTAAAACTTTAGAAATTACAGGGAAGGCCTTCTGCAACAGCAGGAACAGTGGTGGCGCATCTCCTCCACGCACCAAGTGACAAACCCACTGGATCGGGAACATCTTCCTCTTCTTTGTCTTCCTATGTCGGCGATGACCTGCAAAACAACCGAAAACACAACAAGCAGTTGATTTTAATTTTTTTCTTTGTTTTCAATCTGTTCTTTCTCTTCTTCTTCATTTTGGGCAGATTTGTTCTGTTCTTTTTCTTTCCTAGTCTTCTCTGTTTCAGGTGGAGGCAAGACCAAGGGGTCGCCGATGACTAGGCTTCTGTCGGGTCTGGCCGGTGCTGGATGAAGAAGGTGCTGATACGGCTGACGATGAAGACCATGGGTCTGTGGGTTGTTTGGGGGGCGGTCGGTGGCTGAGTTTCTGTCGTGTCTGTGTAGCTGCTGGTGGCTGAATGGAAGGGAGGCCTGATTCAGTCAGCGATTGGAGAAGAAGAAGTTGAAACGGCCAGCAAGAGGAGAGAGTGAGGGGGAATGGCCCTACCCCCTTTTGGTCTTGGTGAGCTGGTGGCTGGAGAAGGGAGCAGCTGAGAGGGAAGATATGTGGAAATGGGGGCTGTGAGAGGAGAAGGGGAGGGAAGGTGGCGGCTGTTTGGCTTTTGGTGGAGGAGATTGGGAGAACAGAGAAAAAAAAGGTGAAGGAGAATAGGGGCTCTCTCTAGCTTTTTGTCAAGAGGAAAGGGAAATGAGGGGGTTGTCTAGGCCGGTTGTGTGGGTGTGGTCGGTTGGCTGAGGGAACGGCCGAGAGTGGAAGATTTGTGGGAATGGGGCTGCTTCGGGTGTAGGGGAGAAGATGAAGAGTTGAAATGGCAGGGGGTCCTTGGCTCTGTTCTAGGAGAGCACCAACCGGGGTCCCTGGGGATGGCAGCTTTGTTTCCTAAAAAAAAACCAATCAACTGCTGGGGGCGGCAGTTCCTTTTTGTTTCAAGAGGGAGAACGGCCACTGCCTTAGAGTGGGAGTTGGTAGGGTTAGGTGGTTTAGAGTGTTTTGTGTTGCCCCCTAAAATTTTGGTACAAGATTGCTCATTTTTATGTGTGTTGAAGGCTACTATTTATAAGTAAAATATTGTTTGGTCCCCAAACTTGGTCTCTCAACTTTCTTTTTTTATAAATTTTGATTTTTCTTAATTTTTTGTATTGTCTTTAAAACGAGCAATATCAACGTCGACTCAATGAAAAAAATCAATGATTTTAAAAATGACGCGTGAAAAGTTGAACGCATTCGAAAGACCCTTGAAAATTTAAATTCTTTTTTAGACGACGTTGAAAATGCTAAAAACAATGCAAATATATTAAAAACATATTTTTTTAGATTTTCATTGTTTTTCATTATTTTTTGATTTTCCAAAAATTTTATCAAAAAGGTGGGTCAAAATTAGGTAACAATAAAAACAAAGGCATATATATGTTGAAAATCGTACAATGAATAATAATCTAGCATCCAATCCCTTTAATTTTCACTTAAAAATCATGATTTTTATTAAAATGAGTTTTGGTTCAAAACTGATGTCATAACCCAATTTTTTACTCTTTTATTCTTTTTATTTATTTTTATTTTTACTATATTTTCTGAAAAATGAGAATAACAAAATGAAATAATAATAATAATAATGATTGCTGAAAAGTGTATGGGGTTCTATTCTTCAGTTGTTGCAGAATTCAGAAGTCTGTGGGGGGATTGGGCTGATGAATTTGATGTACCTGCTCAGGCTATGCATTCAGTTCAGCTGAGACTACACAATGACCAAATTGCTTCTTTTAGTGAATTTTGTTGCTGGTGGAAGTTCAGTTATGTTGTCTAGTTTGGCTTTTTTCCTGTTTATGGGTTTGGCTCGTAGCAGGTCATGAGACCTGCTTGATTGCTTCCAGTTGGCTATGAAAATTTAAGCTTATAGGAAATAGGGCTTCTACGATCTCCTAGCAAACTCTTAGATTGATCCAAATTTGGGGAAAATATCTTGCATCAATATTACAAAGTTTATTTTTGCATGAATAGATAAATGTTAAAGCAGGGCAATGTTTTGTATTCTGCAATCATCATAATAGAGCAAAAACAAAACAAAAAGGTTAGGTAAAAGAAGAGTGCTTAATTTTTGCATAACACTTAATTACATTACACAGGTTAGTAGCTAGCTAGGACACTTCTGGCTAGTAGCTATCTAGGACTCATGCTGATGGAAATAAGCAAGTTACAATATTTAGACTCCATTCCTCATGTCTTACATTCACTTTGAAGTCGTCTGGACACTACAGGGCAAGAACCTTTTCGTAGGATAGCTGTCCACGCCTTCCAAGAAAATTGGCCTTAGCTCGATTCAGTTCAGCTACAACATTGCTAATGTCCATTCTCTCTTTCGGAAACTTTTCTGAGCAAAACACTCCTATCTTGCTGATTGAAATCAAACACTCCACGATTTGATCAGTGCCTTTTCCCTGATCAACTTCTGTCAGAAGTTTCGGGTCCGCGACATCAACTACACGGTCAGGTAATGCCATTTTAACATAACTGTGAAGTTCTAGTCCATCTTTAAACATGCTATCTGTAGGTCTCTTCCCAGTAATCATCTCCAGCAGTAGGATGCCATAGCTGTGTACATCCCCGAAAGTTGACACCCCGCTTCCGATGCCATACTCTGCAGTCAGTTTGTTTGAATGGTTAATTAATCAGAGTTGCTTATGACCTTGGAGATAAAATGCTAGAGAAAACTTGTAAATAATGCAATATGTATCCCTCTAGAGTTGTATGTTACCAGGAGCTGCATAGCCGACGGTGCCTTTTAATCCAACAGAGCTTGTCTGACTCGAAGATGACTGACAGGATGCTTCAGAAAGGAACTTTAACAATCCAAAGTCCCCAACATGAGCAGTCATATCGCCATCGAGAAGAACATTACTTGGCTTAAGATCACAATGAACAACAGGCATTTGGCATTGGTTGTGCAAATATTCGAGCGCATTAGCCACATCAATTGCAATGTTTAACCTCTGAATGAGATTAAGATTTCTTGGCCCATCCACTTCCTGATCCAATGTTTGGTTTGGATGCAACCATTCTTCTAGACTTCCATTGATCATGAACTCATAAACAAGAGCTTTAAAATCATCACCTTGAAGATCAACGCCAGCATATGCATATAATACTTTGACAAGATTCCGGTGCCTGATGTTTAGCAAGGCTGCACATTCTCTCATGAAGCTTTTGGAAGCTCCTTCGCGTAGCAAGTTGAATACTTTCACAGCAACAATCACTCCATCAAATGCAAGTACTCCTTTATACACAGACCCGAAACTACCAGCACCAACTAAATTGCCCGAAGAGAATCCATTAGTTGCTTGAAAGAGGTCTCTGTAAGCTACTGTTCGGAATGGCATTTCACATGACACCTCGTTTTTTGTTTTTCTCAACGATTTTTTCAAGCAGCACAAAAATAAAAAAGATGTGATGAGGACTAATCCAATAAAGCCACAAGGAATAGCGACTATCAATGCCAGCTTGGTAGAAGACTTCGGCTTTGTTGACTTGGATCTGCAAGTGGGCAGATTCAACTGAAGTTTTCCTCCACAAAGATTCTTGTTCCCTGCAATTGAAACCGCACTTGTATTCTCAAAGACACCGTGCATGGGCACCTCACCTTCAAGGTCATTAAATGAGAGATCCAGACTCTGCAACAACTTGAAATCTCCCAAAAACTTGGGAATTTGGCCAGTCAAGTTGTTGTGAGAGAGATTAAGATCTTGAAGTGCTCTCAAAGATCTCAAAGACTCGGAAATGGGGCCTTGGAAGAAGTTCCCATCCAAAGACAAATGTTCCAAACTCTCGCAACTGCCAAGACTTGAGGGAATTTCCCCTGATAGCCTGTTTTTGGAGATGTCCATGTGTCCAAGATGCTTTAACTGGCCCACTTCAAAGGGAAGGGAACCAGACAGCTGATTTTCAGACAGGACCAAATACGTTGACAAGGATGAAATGCTAAGGACCTCTTTTGGTATGGGACCGCTGAGATGGTTTTGGGAGAGAGCCAAGAGCAACAAGTTGCTGCAGTTTCCCAGGCTTGCAGGGATGCTTCCCTGTAAACTATTTTGATCAAAATCAATTTGCAGCAACGAGGTGATGTTCCCTAAAGAAGAAGGGATGCTCCCTGATAATTTGTTTTCAGCAAGAAAGAAATCAGCTAAATTTTGTAATTTACCAATAGAACTTGGTATGCTGCCAGTCAAGTGATTTGCCTCTAAACCCAAAGTATCCAAGCTTATGAGATTTCCAATGCCATCGGGAATGCTTCCTCGGATTTGATTGCTTCCGAATGTCAACTGCTTGAGCTTTGTTGAGAAGTTGCTAATTATATCAGGCAGCACCCCTCCAAATTTGTTCTTGTTTATAGCCAAAGCTTCCAACTTGCTGCTGTTTGAGAGGGTGTAGAGAAAGGACAAATCATCATCCTCACCATTTCCAAGCCCAATTGCTTGCATTGAAAGAACCCTTAGGTTAGGCATGATTGCTAAAGTGGGAACTTTTCCGGTGAATTCATTGTGTGAAAGATAAATCTCAGTAAATTTTGAGGCATTTAAGAGCGTTGCTGGGAGTTGTCCACTTAATCGGTTGTAGTGAATGCCAAGATATTGGAGATTTGGAAGAGTTAGGCCAATGTTTGGAGGAAGTGTACCATGAAATTGGTTACGAGCCAAAGATAAATGAAGGAGAGAAGAAATATTGTATAGGGAGAGAGGGATTGTACCACTCAGATTATTCGAGCCGAGTGAAAAGAAATTCAATGTTTTCAGTTTCCCAATACTACTGGGAATACCCCCTTGTAAATTATTAAGTGTTCCATCAATTTCAATGATAGATGAAAGATTTTCGAAAGAGGGTGGTATCTTGCCACCCAGATTGTTCTTTCTAAAATTAAATACCTGCAGCTTTGATAACGATCCAAGTCCGGCAGGAAGGTTGCCGGTAAGATTGTTTCCCTCTAAATTAAGCTTCAGGAGGTTCGAGCAATGAGAAATGTTAGCCGGGATTTCACCACTGAACGAGTTGCTCCCAAGGATCAGTGTCTGTAGCCGAACCAAACGACCTACTTCTTGGGGGATAGCATTGGTGAAACTGTTGTTTTCCAAGCTTAGTAGCCTAAGAAAACTCAAGTTCCCAATGGAGGGAGATAGGCTGCCCACCAGTTGGCTGGAGTGTAGGTCAAGCTCTATGACTCTTTCATCGCGTCCTCCACATGTTACTCCTGACCACTGGCAGAAGTGTAAGGATTCATTCCACGAGCTTAGTTTTGTAGGGGGGTCTGAAATTTGAGCCTTGAAAGCTAGTAGAGAGAGTTTGTCAATCTCGCTTCCTCCTCTAGCTAATGAGAAGGAGAAAGAGTGTTGAATTATTTGAAAGGAAAGAAACCACAATATGAGTGAACTCATGCTTGGAAGCTTCAGTTTCAATGGGATCTTACAGATTTAAGTTGAGATCAAATGGCTTGCTGTGATGCTCTATGGATCAAACATTAAATAGGAAAGTAAGGAATATTCCTTACATCCTTAAGATGCTTTCAGACTTTGTAATAAACTGGAAAATAATTTTTTTAAAAAAATAAATTATTTTTTGATATTTAGTAGTGTAATGAAAGATAAGTTAGAAAATATTTTCTAGTGTTTGATTATATCATGAAAAATAAGCTGGAAAATAACTTATTAATGTTTTATTTTTTTTTTCAAGTTTATTAAAATAATAAGTAACAAATCTTACAAATTAAAAAGTTGAATGAGAATAAAATTGAAAAAAAATATTATTTCATAAATTATTTCAAATAAAATAAATAATAATCAAAATAATAGAGATCAAATCTAAAAAATAAAAAAATTTAAAGATGAAGGAATTAAAATAATAATAATTAACATTTCATAAATTATTTCAAATAAAATAAGTAATAATTAAAAGAATGAGGATCAAATTTGATAAATAAAAAATTTTAATTAAACAATAATAAAAAAAAATAAATAATTATAAAAATAAAGATCAAAGTTAATATAAAAGTTAAATTTTAAGAGATAGAAAAATATGGATTGACAAATAAAAAAAAAAGTAAATAACAAATAGAAAAATATGGATCACGACAGTAGGCTGTCTAGAAGTTCTAATGATGAATTGAGAACGAGCAGGAGTGCCATCAACACGATCATAAACCCTATGGTAGTGAATAATATTTGTGAAAGATTTTGTTTTATGTTACTTACACCAGATACTGTATGTTTAGAAGAGGATGGTGCAGAAATCATAGAGGCAGGGATGGATGTGAATAAAGCAGTAGTGAGAGACGAAGATTTATTAGTTGAGATCGAAGATAAAAAAAGACAGTTGGTGAGTCTAGAAGTTCCGTACGGTGGCCTTCGTGTCTTAAAAAAGAATTAAATTTAGATTACTTTTAAAAAACTTCATTTTACTTTTTCTATGTATTTTTCTCTTCTCCTATATTTATTAACTTCAGCATTAAAAAATCTCTTTTTCTTCAGAGGACTTGTTTTTCATTTCAGGTGAACGTCCAACCACTCAGTTAACTAAAAACCATCCCCAATCACCCTAGCTAAGAGCTTTTAATGCAGCTATAAAAAGTCTATTTTTTTCACGAATTTATCACCCATAATAGTTCATTTTCCAAGTCAAGACTCGACTCGCATGTTCATGAAATATACGCATCATCATTCATTTTCTAAGTCAAGATCAACTCAAAAATTAATTACATGAGAAAGGATTTATAAATTCCACAACGACAAATCAACCATATCTCCCAATAATTTCTTTTTTGTTATTTCCAAAGTATTTTCCATCCTAGTTTCTAAGTACCACTTTCCTCTTTTTCATTGTGCTTTGTAATTTGCAATCCAATCAATCTTTTAAGTATATTGTTTTGTTTTTTATATGTATTAGATGTATTAAATTTAGATTACTTTTAGAAAACTTGAAGTTTTATGATGAACGTTTCATTCTCAAAATGTAACATCAACCACTTGCATATGCATGCTATATTCAGATTTCAAGTCTCGTCTCTGAAAAATGTGGCTCCTTCGAATTATGACAATTAATTGGGAGGGACTAAGTAGCTGGTTCATGAGCAAACCTGTGGTGGAAAAGTAAGCTAGACCCCGCAATGATGTGAATCCATGAAAATTAATGAAGGGACAGCCTCTTGTAGACGTTTTAACAAGTTACTTCATAAACTCAATAAATAGGGTCCAATTTTCATAAACTGTTCAAGAAAATTAATGTTCATGAGTTTCCATTTTCATAACCCCTTGAAGACGTTTCCGAACGTTAAACATGACATCAAATATTAGGGTCCAATTCTCAAAGTCGATGAAATTCTAAACAAGATACTGCAGGTAAACAAGATGCTGCAGGTCCAATTCCATATTTTCATAAAGTGGAGAGGTTAGATAAAGGGCGTTAGATGCTCGATGAAATTCCTTATTACAGGTTCATCAAGTATTTGGCAGGACTAGTCATTTTGGAATGTGTATTTCTCAAATTTTTATAAAATAATTTATCATCCCAAAAGATCTGCAAATGAGATAGATTTATATGCACAACATCGAAATGTCTTGACGTTGTAAGAACACCCATCTGAAGATATTCAAGTCAATTGAGAAATGCGCAGTGAATTATTCCGGAAACCCCAACTTCTTTTCCGCAAATGAGTTAGATGCTCTATGGATCAAACATTAAATAGGAAAGTAAGGAATCCTTACATCCTTAAGATGCTTTCAGACTCAGTGAGAAACTTTTTGAGATTCATCAACCAACATTTGATCCCCACATTGGTTTTAAGTCAACCAAGGTTTTATAGGTTTAAGAAAATTAATGTTCATGAGTTTCCATTTTCACAACCCCGTGATATCGAATAGGGTACATTTTTCAAAGTCGATAAGGTTCCTTGTTGTTTTTTTCTTATGTTACATCAACCACTTGTATATATGCAACAGGTAAGCAAAATTTGTATTGTATTTTTAATTTATTTAAATTATATAAAAATTTTTATTTAAAATATATATTTTAAAATATTTAAGTTTCTATTATTTATTTCACTTTTATTTTAATTATGATATATTATTATTTACTTCTTGATTAAAATTATCAATATATAATTAATTAAAATATTTTATTTATAATTTTATGATTTTATAATTTAAATTTATGATATGAGTTTATATTATATATCTTATAAAAAAAAGTGTATTTCACATCCTCGTCTTGGAATATTATCCTTTTAATGTATCAAATTCCAACACTTAAGTGACATCAACCACTTGCATATATGCATGCAATATTCAAAGTTGTCTGCGCCGATGAATATTTAGTCTCGTTCGAAGAATGACAATGGAGGGGACTAATTGTACTGGTTCATGAGCAAACATTTAGTGGAAAAGTAAGTTCACCCCGCAATTAATAAGATTAAATATAAATAGCTAGGATATTAATTGAAATATGTAGGGAGATATATATATATATATATATATATATATATATATATATATAGTTTTTTCATGCATCATCAGACTTGGTTTGATTTTATTTACTCTTCTTATTAACTAGTATTAGCTAGGTTTTTAATTTTAATTTTATATTTATGTAATATTTTTAATCTTAATTATAGTTGGAGGATTTTTTTTATTATTATTTTGTAAATGTTAAGGGCTTTTGATAAGAGAATTATATTTTTAGCTAAAGAGATGTTCGAATCTAAATTCTTGAAAAGAAGGAAGATACTGATGTTATTTGAACTACTTGATTTGAGATGAGAGGTTTGTTGGCAAAACTAGGAACAACCGGACACCAATTTAGCGGATTACAATTCACAAGTCCCAATTCTTTTCTCTCTTAGTGTAGTAAAAACAGAATCAAACAATGACCAAATATAATGCAAATAATCACACAAAATCAACACCAAGATTTTTACGTGGAAAACCCGATACGGAAAAAACCACGGGACCGTAGTCTACCTAAAAACTTCCACTATCAATAATAATGGGTTCACAACTGTTCTTCCTCAGATTCAACTAAGGGATACAACATATACATCATCAAGAATAACATATTCTCGGATTACAACAAGATATAAGAGAATTATTGGAGAAAAACTCACAATACTGACAGCCCTGTTTTATCTCAAAACGACCAGCTTCCACGCCACCAAGCTTTGATCTAACCGTCCAGAATGAAGAGCAACGCGTCTAGAAGCTGCTGTTAAAATTTCAGCCCGATCCAACGGTGAACGAGCTGGGAATCGAAGGAAGAGCACGGACTGCTCTGCTGCCTCTTCTTCTCTTTTTCTCTCGGTTTTCTCTTCTTTCTTATGTTTCATCTACTGCCATCTACATTGAACTGGTTGTGTTTTTAAACTAAAGAGACAACCAAGTCTCTTGCCAATTAATGTGGTGGTCCCACCATCACATGGTGCGGGACCACACACAACAAATCTCCCACTCACGCACCATGTGAGGAATTTGCTATACTGGCGATCAGCATGTAAACTTCAATTTAGGAGGCTCTGACAAGCCTGCTTCCCTTTTGCAAAACTCAAACTTCTCTCTCGGTAGAGGTTTGGTCATCATGTCTGACACGTTGTCATCAGTATGGATCTTCTCAACAACAAATGACTTCATCTCCATAGTATCTCGAATCCATTGATATCTAACCTCAATGTGCTTTGATCGAGAGTGAAAAGTAGGATGCTTACTGAGATGGATAACACTTTGACTATCACAGTGCAACACAAAGTTCTCTTGAACTAGGCCAAGTTCATGTAAGAACTTCTTCATCCATAACAACTCTTTGCCCCCTTCAGTAAGAGCAATATATTCAGCTTCTGTAGTGGATAATGCAACCTTGATTTTTGCAACCTTGATTGCCATGAGACTGCTCCCCCTGCAAACTTCATCAAGTATCCTGATGTGGACTTTCTAGAATCAACATCACCAGCCATATCTGCATCTGTGCATCCATCCAACACATGTTTATTATTACCAAAACATAGGCTGAAACTAGAAGTACCTTTAAGATACCTGAGTATCCATTTCACTGCTGACCAGTGTTCTTTACCAGGATCGGAGAGGAACCGACTAACCACACCAACTGCATGAGCTATATCCGGCCTTGTGCAAACCATGGCATACATCAAGCTACCAACTGCGGATGTATAAGGAACCTTTTTCATCTCATCTCTTTCTTCATCACTTGAAGGACACTGCTTAGAACTTAGTTTAAAGTGGCTTGCAAGTGGAGAACAAACCGGTTTGGAGTTGCTCATGTTGAATCTCTCAAGTACCTTTTGAACATATCTCTCCTGAGATAGCCAAATTTTCTCCTTCTTCCTGTCACGTGTGATCTTCATGCCAAGAATCTGTTTTGCCGGTCCTAAGTCTTTCATTGCAAAAGACTTGCTTAACTCTTCTTTTAACATCTAAATCTTCTTAGCATCATGGCCAACAATCAACATATCATCCACATACAATAGGAGAATAATAAAGTTTCCATCTGGAAACCTTTTTATAAATACGCAATGATCAGAAGTGGTCTTATCATAACCATGATCCACCATGAAAGAATCAAACTTCTTGTACCATTGTCTTGGAGCTTGCTTTAAACCATATAGGCTCTTTTTCAACTTGCAAACTAATTGTTCTTTACCTTTTGCTTCAAACCCTTCAGGCTGCTCCATGTAGATCTTTTCATCTAAATCACCATGGAGAAAGGTAGTTTTCACATCAAGTTGTTCAACTTCAAGATTCAAACTAGCAGCCAAACCAAGCACAACTCGGATTGAAGACATCTTGACCACTGGTGAAAATATTTCTTCAAAATCAATACCCTTCTTCTGACCGAAACCTTTCACAACTAATCTTGCCTTGTACCTTGGCTATGAGCAATGTTCATCAATTTTCAACCTGAACACCCATTTGTTCTTGAGTGCTCTTTTACCTTTAGGAAGCTTCACTAACTTAAAAGTATGGTTTTCATGCAATGATTTCATCTCTTCTTGCATTGCTTTCAACCACTCACTTTTCTTCTCATGTGATATAGCTTCATCAAAGCATTCTGGCTCTCCCCCATCAGTAACCAGCACATACTCATGAGGAGTGTTGTAACCCATTTTTGGGTCCCCATGAAAAATAAAATAAATAGCCAAAAGAGGTTAGAAAAAATAACAGGAGGCAGAAGCACTCAGAAAACAGTCAGAAAATTGGTCAAGGAATTTAAAAATACAAGGATTGAATTTTTGACAGTATATTCTTGAAGGATGAAAGCCCTATTGAGAAGGAAAATTTGAATTTTGAGGAGAAAAGCCCAAATTTGGATGTTTATGGACTTAATTGGATTTTTATTTGAATTTATAGAGGATTTGATTGCAAGAAAAATTAATTTTTAAGTCAATTTGGGCTTTAATTAGAAGAAATTTAAGTTCTGGGGCCAAAATATATTTTTCAGGAATTTATTGGGTCAAATCAGGGGCTTAATTGCATAAATATTGAAGTTTAATGGCCAATTAAGGACTTAATTAAGAAAATCCGAAACCAGGGACCAAATTGGAAGAGGCGCGTAAATGGAGGGGCTGCAATTATTCGGTTCAGGGGCCTAATTGAAGAAATTGGAAGTTTATTGATCAATTGAGGGCTTAATTGCATAAATCAGAGGTCAAGGACCAAAGTGAAAAACACGGCCAACTATGGGGGCGGGGACCGAATTTGGAGGGCTGATTTGAATTTTGGCCCATTTAAATGAAACGGCGCGTTTTCTTCAAAACGACGCCGTTTCATATATATATATATATATATATATATATATATATATATATATAAAAAAAAGAGGAAGACCAGAACGATGTCGTTTTGAACGACACTGTTCATCTTCCTCCTTCCCCCCGAATTAGCAGCAACAGAAGACGAAAATTTTCAAACCTTCCCGCCTCTCTCTCCTCGCCCCCACCGAAGCCCCACAAGACCACCGAACGGGTCACTGGCCGACCAGCCGTTGCGTGATTGAAGGCGCACTACCAAAAGGCACACCGGTTTCTTTTTTCCTTATAAATAGAGAGAGACCGAAGGAGAGAGAGGACCGGAGGAGAGGGAGAAGAGAAACAACGAATGAAATAGAGGGGAGAGCAGTAGCAAACCGAAAACAAAGAAACCGAAACCGAAACCGAAAACCAAAAACAAACCGAGGCGGAGAAAGCCACTGAGAACGGAAGAAAAAAAGGAAAGGGGAAGAGGAAGAAACTTCTCGCCGCCGTTAGGAACGACAGCAACACCGCCCGGAGCCGCCCACGAGCCACGCCACCGCAACACCGCCAGCAACCGCCTCCTCCACGCCAGGTAAATTTTTTTCTTCCCCCTTCGTTTTCATTGCAGGCGTTGCCTCCTGCATGCAGAGTTATGCATGCAGGAGGCGGGGGGAAGAAAATTAATTCTTCCCCCCCCCCGCTGGGCTGAGGGTGCTGGCCCAGCCCGATGCTGGCCCAGCCTTGCAAGTCTGGGCCGGTCCTGGCCCAGACTGTAGAAGTTTTGGGTCGAGATCGGCCCAATTTCATTTTGGGCCGAGGTCGGCCCGTTTTTATTTTTTGGGCTGAGCCTGGCCCAGTTAGTTGGGCCGGCCCAGCCCCCTTAATATATTAATATATTATAATTATATTATATTATTATATTATATTATATTATGTGTGTATATATATATATATATATTTTAAAAAAAAAAATCTGAAAAATCTAAAAAATGTTCTTGTTTTCTTTTCATATATATATATTTTTTTAGGGGGGTTTGTATTTTTTTTATTTTTTATACTGTGGAGGTATAAATTCAGTATTTAAAATATCCGATTTTCGTCGAGACACCCAAAATTTTCAAAGATAAATTTTTTTTTGCTTTCAAAAAATTTCTAAAATTCCTTAAAAATATTGTTGATTTTTTTTTCGTACATCTTTTTAAAATGACTTAATATTAGTTTGCATTTTTATGCTGTGGAGATACAAATTCAGTATTAAAATACCCGATTTCGTAAAAAAAAAATATATTGTTTACAAAAAAAAAATGTTTTCTTGCGTGTTGCATACGGCCAATACTCTAACATGTTTTGAATGTTCTTTTTATAAAAAAAAAATATATTGGAAGCTTTGAAAGTGTGTTTTCGCATAGATTTCTTAAACACAAATTATTTTCTTGCATTTCTGGATTTTACAACATGTTTGTAAAATTCCAAAGGGTATTGGCCAATATTCCAAAAACTATAAAAATCTTATTTTTGGGGAGGAAATTTATTTATTATTCACCGCTAATGTTTGGATAAAGAAATCTTTAAAAGGATGAATATCCAAAATATTATCGGGAGTAAAAAATCCGCACACATTCTTGAAAGAAGCCTTGATTATAATTGAGGACATTTCAAAATTTTAATTTTTTTTTATTATTCCACGATTTATGAGTCGCAAACTTTTGAAATACTAAGGGAAAAATGAGCTTTCAAAGCACATGGAATCTCCTTAGATTTCTATCCAAAATCAATTGACGAGCCTAGAAAATACCAACACCATAGCAATTATAGAGCAAACCAAAACACCAAGCAGCTTACCTTAGGTAGGGCGTACTAGGGATGCTAATACCTTCCCTTTACGCAACTAGTCCCTTTCCTTAGAATCTCTAAAAGACCAGTTAGGGTTCCTAGTGACCAAAATACTAGGTGGCGACTCCAAAGAACCAAATCAACAAAAAAGAACAAAACGAAAGTCGCCAGTCGAATGTCGCAAAACAAAATTTTTTTTTTGTTATTTTTTTGGGGTGCGACAAGGAGAGTATTTGGTGGAAGGTTGGCGAGGTCTAGTTGACCTCCTCAATTGTGGCTCATCTGGAGCTTCCTGCATAACCTGTTCAGGAATAACATCAATATCATCATTAGTTGATTCAGGATCACCAACTAATGGCTCATTAAGAAAACCACCATTATCATCATTTTGCAAATCTCCCCCGTGATTAGCAGGCATCAAAGGCAACTGTGGAGTAGGTATTGGATTTAAATTGGATGAAATAAAAGTAGTAGACTCTGTTTTCTCCTTCTGTTCAAAGTCTTCAATGGTTTGATCTTCAAAGAAGATAACATCTCTGCTTCTCACAATTTTCTTCTTCTTTGGATCCCATAACCTATAGCCAAACTCATCATCTTCAGAGCCTAAGAAAATGCATTGTTTTGTCTTGTTGTCAAGCTTAGACCTTTCATCCCTGGGAACATGTACGAATGCTCTGCATCCAAACACTCTCAAGTGTGCATAAGAGACATCCTTTCCTTTCCAAACTCTATCTGGAACATCAAAATCAAGAGGAACTGATGGAGAAAGGTTGATCATGGCAACTGCAGTTTTCATTGGCTCACCCCAAAAGGACTTAGGCAGCTTTGCATGAGAGAGCATACATCTAATTCTTTCAACAATGGTTCTGTTCATTCTCTCAGCCACTCCATTCTGCTGTGGAGTCTTAGGAACTGTCTTCTCCAATTTGATACCATGTTCCCTGCAATACTTCTCAAAAGGACCCTTGTATTCACCACCATTGTCAGCTCGAATACATTTAAGCTTTCTACTAGTTTCTCTTTCAATTCTGGCATGGAAATCCTTAAAGACATCAAGCACCTGATCTTTGGATTTCAAACAAATGGCCTAAATTTTCCTGGAGTGATCATCAATAAAACTAACAAAGTACAATGCACCTCTAAGAGACTTATCAATCATAGAGCAAACATCAGTATGAACTAAATCAAGAACATGTGACCTTCTATGTGAAGGTGATCTTTGAAATGCGACTCTATGTTGTTTACCAACTAAACAATGAGTACATATGTTTAGGTTCATACCTTTCAATGGAAGGTAGTTCTTCTTGGCAAGGATGCCAAGGCCTTTCTCACTCAAATGTCCAAGCCGTTTATGCCATAAATCAGTAGAGCAATCTTCAATTGCATTCACCTCCCCTTTGATCACCTTGGCTTGTGACATGTAGAGACCCATCTTCTTTCCTTTAGCAACAATTAAGGAATTTCTGGAGAGCTTCCATTTACCATCTCCAAAGTAGTTGTGATAGCCTTCTTCATCAAGAGTACCTGTAGAGATCAAGTGTAGGCGCATATCAGGCACATGCCTAACATCTTTAAGTAGCAGCTTGCACCCGGTATTGGTTTCCAACCAAATATCTCCAATGCCCACAACACTAGCAATCCCTTGATTTCCTATCCTAACTTGACCAAAGTCACCAGCAGTGTAGGATGTGTAAAAATCACGTCGTGGTGTAACATGGTAAGAAGCTGCTGAATCTGCAATCCAGGTGGTATCCTGACATGCAAGATTAACACAACCATCATCACAAACAATGGCAACATCACCATCAAATACAACTGTAGTTGTACCATTCTCTTCATTCTTGTCTTCATCTTTGCCCTTTTTATCTCTTTTGTACTTTCTGCAATCTTTTTGCATATGCCCAGGCTTGTCACAATAATAACACTTGAAACCCTTCTTTGACTGAGATCTTCCTCTTGGCTACCATTTTCCTTTTCTATTGCTGGATTCTCTATCTTGCTTGCCGTGAGAGAACCTGCTTTGACTTCTCCCTCGACTTTCTGTAACAAGTGCATGGGACTCGGAAGTTCTTGTCCCTTTCCTCCTCTTCTCTTCGTTGAGGATACAATCCTTCACTGTTTTCAAAGTGATCTTTCCATTCGGAGTAGAATTGCTAAGTGACACCACCAAAGTCTCCCAATTATCCGGCAATGAACTCAATTGGATTAATGCTTGCATTTCATCGGCTAACTCAAGATTCATCAATGATAGCTGATTCAAGAACCCTTGGAATACATTTATATGCACCGAAGCATCTTCACCATCTCTATACTTCAAATTCACAAGGTCTCTAATTACAAAAACCTTGTTTTGTGCACTCTCCTTGGCAAATGTTTCTTCCAACATCTTCCAAACTGTATAGCAGTCATGCTCTTAAGAAATATGATTAATGGACTTAGAAGATACCCATTTTCTAACATTAGCGGTAGCCTTTCTGTTAAGCCCATTCCATTTTGCATCATCCATTTCATCAGGCTTTATTCCTTTACATTCAATCGACAAAGCCAAATCATTGCAATATAAGTGATCTTCCATCATTGTTTTCCATAGAAAATAATTTGAGGAAGTGAGCTTTATCATGCCTGAATCTTCCTTCTCCATTTTAATTGCACAAAAAATTCAATCTACACAACCAGTGCTCTGATACCACTTGTTCGGAAAACTAGGAACAACCGGACACCAATTTAGCGGATTACAATTCACAAGTCCCAATTCTTTTCCCTCTTTGTGCAATAAAAACAGAATCAAACAATGACCAAATATAATGCAAATAATCACACAAAATCAACACCAAGATTTTTACGTGGAAAACCCGATACGGGAAAAACCACGAGACCGTAGTCCACCTAAAAACTTCCACTATCAACAATAATGGGTTCACAACTGTTCTTCCTCAGATTCAACTAAGGGATACAACATATACATCATCAATAATAACTTATTCTCAGATTATAACAAGATATAAGAGAATTATTGGAGAAAAACTCACAATACTGACAACCCCGTTTTCTATCAAAACGGCCAGCTTCCACGGCACCAAGCTTCGATCGAACCGTCCGGAATGAAGAGCAACGCGTCTAGAAGCTGCTGTAAAAATTTCAGCCCAATCCAACGGTGAACGAGCTGGGAATCGAAGGAAGAGCACGGACTACTCTGCTGCCTCTTCTTCTCTTTTTCTCTCGGTTTTCTCTTTTTTCTTATGTTTCATCTACTACCATCTACAGTGAACTGGTTGTGTTTTTAAACTAAAGAGACAACCAAGTCTCTTGCCAATTAATGTGGTGGTCCCACCATCACATGGTGCGGGACCACACACAACAAGGTTGTCATAGAAAACTTAGGCTATATTAGATGAGGCTATTTGAATGATTTTATATAAATTCTAAAACTTCTGCTTTCAAAAGGCAACTTGTACAGACTCTGTGAACTGTAGGGAATTCCAACCGGTGATGTACTAAAATTTGCTCATAGGAGGTTAAGCACACTGACACAATATTTAACGTGGTTTGGCAAACCGCCTACATCCACGGGAGAAGCCATTTGATTATATAGGGAGAGAACAAGTTTTACAACAATAGAGGAGGAGGAATTATTCTCTCTTTAGCAACTCTCAACCTCACTCTATTTCTCTCTTCTTAGTGCTGCAATGGCAGCCCACTCTCTCCTATATTTCTCACATCTTTGGCTCTAATATCTCTCACTCAACTCTCTAATATATGCCTCTATTTATAGGCATCTATGTTAGCTTCTTTTGATCTTTTGTCAACAATGGTGGCTGTCAAATTTTGACATTAGTCAATGGTTGGTGGCTACCATTAATAAGCCACCATTGTAATCTCCATCTTTGACAATGACAACCACATAATTGGCAAAATTCCAACATGAACTCATATTCAATCGGTGATTAAGATTTTCATATATACATATCCAAAGTCCCCAACATGAGCAGTCATATCTCCATCGAGGAGAACATTACTTGGCTTAAGATCACAATGAATGTTGCTACCCATTTTTTGACCCATGTTTTGATATATTTTCAAAAAATTCAAAAATAGCGAAAAACAAAGAAAATTCAAAAAAATATGTTTTTTAATATATTTTCGTCATTTTAGCATTTTCAACGTCGTCTAAAAAAGAATTTAAATTTTTAAAAGATTTTCAACGCGTTCGACTTTTCATGCGTCATTTTTAAAATCATTGATTTTCCTCATTGAGTCGACGTTGATATTGCTGCGTTTTCAAAAAATACAAAAAAATAAGAAAAATCAAAATTTATAAAAAGAAAGAAGTTGAGGGACCAAGTTGAAAAACCTAGCAACATTCTGCCTATAAATACTGGTCTTTAACTCACACAAAGGGGGGGCTAATTTTGGAAACAACAGAAAATAAAACAAAAAAACCCTAAACCACAAAAAACCCTAAAAAACCCAATCACAGCCGCCTCCCCTACCCTGTGCATTTTTTTTCCCCAGCCAAGCAGCAGACCCCCCCCGGTGGCTTTCATTTTGGTTCCCTGTAGCCCCCATCTTGCTGGCCATCTCTCTTCCCATTCTTCTTCCCCGGCCAAGACTCTCCCCTCAGCCAAAAAAAGCATTCGTTCCCCCCTTTTTTTTCTTCTCATCTTCAACCTTCAGCCGCGCCTCCATCTTCACAGCTTTCCCCTCTCTGTGAAATCGAACCACAGCAGCCATGAACCAGCTCCCCATCACTCTCTGCATCTGACCCGGATCCACCCGAGACGCCGCCCCTCACCGCTGATCTCCCTTCCACTAAGCCACCGATCTGCAGGCGATCTCCTCAACACCGCCACCGATCTCCCCACGACTGAATAACCCAGCTCAGCCACACCACGAGACAAGCTCCCCTCCTCCAGCCGTTTCTCCAGCGGCGGCCCGCAGCAGCGTCGTCCACAGATCGGCAGCCACCGCCTCCAATACTCCTTCCACAACCACCAGATCAGCCGGAAAAAGAAGGGCAGAATAACGAAACTGAACAGAGCAAAAAGGAGAAGCGGATTCAAAACAGAGAAGAAGAACCGAAAACAGATCTAGACCCGAAAACTTAAAATCGACTGCCCTTGCTGTGTTTTTTTTTTTGAATTGCAGGTGACGGACATCAAGAGATTGAAGAGAGGAGGAAGCCATTACAGCCCCCTCACGCTGCCTGATTTTCGGGGCGGCGCGTGGGCTCACGCGCCGCCAGTCACGGCGGTGCATGAGGTCCACGCGCCGCCACTGTTCCACGCCCAGAAACTTTGCTGAACATTGTTCCAGCTGTTGAAGGCTATCCCTGTAATTTTTAGATTGTTTTGGGGTTTAATTTTTGTAATTTCAAATTGTTTAATGTAATATTTATGTAATTTTGAGTTTTTCTTTTATAGTTTGTATCTTTTGTAAATATGGGTGTAAAAGAAAAGAAGAAGAAAAGAAAAGAAAAGAAAAATAAATAATAAAAAAGTTGTGTGTGTTTGTATTTTTTTTTATGTTATTAAATTATAAAAGTAAAAAAGGACCAAAAAGAATTAATTGTTAATTTAAATATGGTTAAATATCTTAAGGACAAATAAAATCAAGTTGTATTTTCCACGAAAATATAAGAACAAGTTTCTACATATATTCGGGGATTTAATAACTGATTTATTCAAGCCTTAGAATTTAATTAATATTTTAAATTTTCAAATTACATCAGAACACAAAGCAGCTTACCTCAGGTAGGGTGCGTTAGGGGTGCTAATACCTTCCCTAACCACAACCAGTCCCTTACCCGCGATATCTGACAAGACCAGTACATCAGGTTTCCTAGTAGCCCTCAATGAATTACTAGGTGGCGACTCCAACGAACGAATTCAAAGCAAACGCAACATACGAGAAAAATCGCCAGCCGATGCCGCGCGTGGATTTTTTTTGACGTGCGACAATGAACAAGAGGCATTTTGCATCGGTTGTGCAAATAGTCGAGCGCATTAGCCACATCAATTGCAATGTTTAACCTCTGAATGAGATTAAGATTTCTTGGCCCATCCACTTCCTGATCCAATGTTTGGTTTGGATGCAACCATTCTTCTAGGCTTCCATTGATCATGAACTCATAAACAAGAGCTTTAAAATCATCACCTTGAATATCAACGCCAGCATATGCATATAATACTTTGACAAGATTCCGGTGCCTGATGTTTAGCAAGGCTGCACATTCTCTCATGAAGCTTTTGGAAGCTCCTTCGCGTAGCAAGTTGAATACTTTCACCGCAACAATCACTCCATCAAATGCAAGTACTCCCCTATACACAGACCCAAAACTACCAGCACCAGCTAAATTGCCAGAAGAGAATCCATTAGTTGCTTGAAGGAGGTCTTTGTAAGCTACTGTTCGGAATGGCATTTCACATGACAACTCGTTTTTTGTTTTTCTCAACGATTTTTTCAAGCAGCACAAAAATAAAAAAGATGCGACGAAGATTAATCCAATAAAGCCACAAGGATAGCGACTATCAATGCCAGCTTTGTTGACTTGGATCTGCAAGTGGCCAGATTCAACTGAAGTATTCCTCTACAAAGATTCTTGTTCCCTGCAATTGAAACCGCACTTGTAGTCTCAAAGACACCGTGCATAGGCACCTCACCTTCAAGGTCATTAAATGAGAGATCCAAACTATGCAACTTTAACCTTTAATATTTATACAATTAAGTTGATTTTATGAAATTAACTTGTATAAATTATAATTTAACCTTTAAACTTTAATGTTTTTCAATTAAAGTTTAAATTGCCTTAAAAATTATTTTTTCTTACAATTAAGCCCTCCATAAATTCAATGAAACCTTCAAAAAAATCTAATTGAGTCTTTAAATATCCAATTTTAAATTTTTCTTTCTCAAATTGAATTTTCTTTACTTATAGAGCTTTCATCAATTGAAAATATACAGGTAAATTTCCATCTTTATATATTATTTTATCTTCCTCAACCAATCTTTGGTTATTTTTTGGGCGTTCCAATATACTTTTTTCACTGATATATTTTTTTGGTTTTCTTACAATAATTTTTATTTTTTTGTATTTTATCTTTTTCTCTCCCTCTTTTTGTGTGGGGGAGGTAAAAACAAAGATATTAATAATCAACCATGCATTGAAGTATATGGACTTCTCAAAAAAATAAAAGTAAAAAAACCCTTATAAATACACAATTAGCTAGCTTTTTTTTCTTTTAGATAAGAGAAGAAACTTTATTAATAGCATAACATTGGCAAATCAAAGCAAGGTGAAGAATTAAAGGGAAAAATGCCAAAAAGCATGGGAAAAGAAAACATGGCAATAGCTAGTAAGTAACCTAAACCAGCGAAGGACACAAATAATTACCATGGATAAATTAAGTAGCTATGCCTTCAAACTAATAGAAGGATAAACGATTACTCATTCATCATACGATTAGGTCAAACCATCTCTCCTAACTCCTCCCCCCATCAAACTTTGTTGTTGCAGCTGGTTCACCGACTTTGCACTTACCATCTTTGGGGTCATATTTGCATGGAGCCTTAGGAGCCCTGGGAGTATTCTTGTCAAGTGTAATTGTAACGGCTAGGTTAGAACATGATAACAAAATAATGGTAACAATTAGGACTATTATTGTCAAGTATCGAGCCTTTCCTTGAGACCCCATTGATCTTGACACGAAAGAAAGCTGAGATTTTTAGGGAATCAAATGTATGTCTTGGTATGTGTAGAGAGCGAGCTAGTCTACGAGATGGGTGATTGTAGAGACGGAGAGGGTTAGCTAGCTGATATATGAGACACGATATGTTGAATTGGAAAAAGTATTCAACATTTAAATTCATTTCAAAAACTTTTCCAAGATGTTGATTGGAAAAGTATACTTACAGCATTTTGTTAGGTTTGTTGCTATTGCATGTGCAGCAAATGGATGGCACCAACCATTGACTTTGGTGGCCACCATTGTTGAAGAAGAGATGGAGTTGGCAGCCACCTTTGTTGAAGAAGAGCTGGAGTTGGCAGCCACCATTGTAGAAGAAAAGTTGGAGATGTGGCACCATCCTTGCCTATAAATAGATACCAAGAAAGAGAGCAAAATGTGAGAGTGTAGAGAGCATGTGAAGAGGATAGAGAGAAAGAGAGAGCTGCAATGGCAGCAGCCATTGCAGCAGTTGCAAGGGCAGCAATGAGAGTTGGGAGTAGAGTAGAGTGAAGTGATCCTTCTTCTCCATGGATTTGTTTTGTAATTCTTTCTCTATCTCTAATAATATTAACCTCTCCTGTGGATGTAGGCGATTTGCCGAACCATGTTAAATATTGTGTCAGTGTGCTTATCCTCCTATGAGCAATTATCAGTACATCACCGGTCGGATTCCCAACAATTGGTATCAGAGCATATGGTTTAAGTGGTTTGATTTTTTGCTCAAAAATGAAAGTTGTCAAAATTGTGTTTTGACCATACCACCGTGTAGAGGAGGAAGAGATGAAGCCACTGGTGAAAACCGCGTCGAAATTGAACGGCGGACATGGCCGCACGCGCCGTCACGCGCCGGCGGGGTGGCTGGCCACGCGCACAGACGCACGCCTCGTGTCACACGCGTCTTCCTCGCCCGGATGGGCCGACTCGACCCGAATACCAGACGACCCGACCCACGTGCCTAACTCGGATAATGATGACATCAGTATGACGTCATATTGGTTTCAGCATGCATAGTTGGCATGCCATGCCAGCGCCTAGTCAACAGACATGTCAGCAACCGTGGGACCCACTTGCCACATCAGCAGCCACAAGCCGAGGGACAGGATTCTGTGTAGCAGAGTCTATGTGCAACCGGATCTGAGATTGAATCTGAGTCGTTGATGAGGCTAGAATTTTTTTGATCAAATCTTAGCCATCTGAAGTGCGATTTGGACGATTCAAGACTTGTTTCCAGCTAATTTGATCATTCCAGATGCAATGGTACGGTCCGATCATTGAGATTCGAGACAAAAAATGGCAGTGGTGAATTATTAAAGAGAGATTGCCCGATCAGGAGGCATCTGAAGGTCTGGATGGAAGTTGATGGAGATAAAGAAGAAGAAGGTGCACATGTTTTACCCAATTACATGTGCCAAACTATTAAGTGAAGAATTTAATTGCCTTGATGGAAGGCAAAATTGGAACACTCTGGACACCCGGTTATGTGGACAATTAGAGGTGTAGAGTGAAAACTTATGAAGACCAATCTTGACGAATCTAAGCACTAGTAGTCTCGCTAGATGTTGAGAAATCATGTATTAAACCTGTATATTCCAGATCACTTGTAAAGATTGCCACCCTATGTTGACTTGGATAGGTGTTGTGACAGGATGAGCTGCTGTCAAACATAAGTAAGGAATAGGGAGAAATCTGGAGAATAGAAATTGCACAAGGGCACACGGAGATTGTGCAAGAGTACCTGAGGGATCTAACGAGGTACTGTAATAAGACAACAGGTGCAAAGAGAATAAGAGTTCCCAGATGAAGCTCAGAGTAAAGACTGTGTACAATATGAAGTCTCTTGTGCTCTTGATGAAGACAACACGCGAGGACCTTTCCAATGCATGCAAGGATGGAAAGATGAGCTGTTGCAGAGGCACCTAATTGAGGGGGTGCAAACGACTATGATACAAGGCGACCGCCTATGAAAGGCGAAGACACCAAAGAGAGGTGGTATAGGTGGAGCTGTCAAGTAGAAAGGTGTAGAAGCTCCAAACATAGAAATCGAGGTGGAGGATTGCGAGGAGTATACTGCAACTTTCTCTTTCTATGTAATCAGTGGCAGTAATCTCTCCCAAGTCCACATGGTGGTAGAGAATCTTAGAGCCACTGAAGCATCCCAGCTGAAGGAGGATACGATTGCCTATGAAAGGCAAAGACACCTTAGAGAAGGTGTGAGAGCCGTGATAGGAGCCCCATTTCAGACCGCCGCATGACGACGAGCGGAGACACCCAAGGAGAAGGTGTGTGGGCCACAATATGAGCCCAGTTCAGAACGTCTCAGAGCCGATATGATGGCTAGATATAAGTGGACAGATGGATAGCCAATGAAGTGGCTATGATGAGTATGAAGACAAATGTAGGATTGACTTTCATGGATATTGCCCCCATGCTAAAGATCAATGAGCTAGAAGACATTTGCCTTGGACAATAAGTGTGTGACTTGTGGAGCATTAAGACGCGACTGTTATGAATGAGTAGAGGGCATGCGCAGGTTCTGGGAACAAGTTGACTCTTGTCAAGGTGGTGAGCTCGGTGATGGCATTGTAATACTCAAAGTATGAAGATAGATATGAATCAACCTTAATGGGTTGTCCCCATGGTTAAAGGTGGATAGCTACCTGGACTCTTGAGACTAAGAGTGAAAGACTCACGGAGAAGGCGTGGTTCCTAGGTGGAACAAAGGGCAAGCGCAACTCCTAGATGAGTAGACTCTTGGAAGAGTGGTGAGCTAGTGATCATATTGAGATACTCAGATAATGACTGTCGCACTTGGAATATCCGTTTGAGGGGGTGTTGTAAGCCTTGGTGTGAGGCTTGATGAATCATTCCGGACCGAGCATGGTTGATACGCTAGAAGGGGAATGTTGTGTCCCAGAGACAAGCGTTAACACTCTTCAGATGTGAAGTGGCAGACCATCTGGTTGTAGTGATCCTTTTGTGTGAGAAAAGGTGTGCTTTGGTGACTCTGGTGATTGAAAGGTTGGGCAAGTACCTATAAACTTGGCCACAGACGCTCTCAGAATGGTAAGCTTGGAAGAGCTGCAAGATGCAAGCTTGTGTTGAAGAAGCAAGCGGACAATTGCCCTACATGAATGGCAAAGGGGGTGATTGTTAGGTTTGTTGCCATTGCATGTGCAGCAAATGGATGGCACCAACCATTGCCTTTGGTAGCCACCATTGTGGAAGAAGAGATGGAGTTGGCAGCCACCTTTGTTGAAGAAAAGTTGGAGATGTGGCACCATCCTTGCCTATAAATAGGCACCAAGAAAGAGAGCAAAATGTGAGAGTGTAGAGAGCATGTGAAGAGGATAGAGAGAAAGAGAGAGCCATTGCAGCAGTTGCAAGGGCAGCAATGAGAGTTGGGAGTAGAGTAGAGTGAAGTGATCCTCCTCCTCCATGGATTTGTTTTGTAATTCTTTCTCTATCTCTAATAATATTAACCTCTCCCGTGGATGTAGGAGATTTGCCGAACCACGTTAAATATTGTGTCAGTGTGTTTATCCTCCTATGAGCAATTATCAGTACATCACCGGTTGGATTCCCAACACATTTAAATTCATTTCAAAAAACTTTTCCAAGATGTTGAATTGGAAAAGTATACTTTCTTTTTTTTGGTAAGGAAAAGTATACTTTCCTTGAAATAGTTTCGTATTATTTTCTTCGAAGCAGTTGTGACTTGTGACATAGGTTGAAATTAACATTAAACGGGAGTAATGTGGATCATGTCCAGGTTGTTTAAGTAGTCAAATAAATAAAACTTCTTTAATATTTGTTTTTTTAATCTTCTGGCGTGGCCCTTCAGAAACAAACAGTCAAAACCTGTTTAAGTGCCTGTTTTGTTCAAGAAACTTGTAATGTAAATAAATGTTGTGCAAAAAACTGAGCACTCTGAACTTTTACTTGATCTTTTTTTTTTTTCTGTGTTATGATGGGATTGAAGATTACACAATATTGCCCTACTCTAATATATTTATCTATTAATGCACAAATAAACATTGAAATAAGCTCTTCAGTTGATTTTATAAACTGCAAATTTGAGGTCTTGGGCTCTTCGCAGCCGAGAAAAAGTCATTCATGGCTGAGGTAAAAATAATTTCTTCTTCTTTGGATTTTTTGATGAATGAAAGATCATATTCGTCGGAAAGCAAAAAAGCACGGGGCTCATGACCTGCTACGTACGAGCCAAACCCAATAGAAGAAAAACAGGAAACAAGCCATACGATACAAATTAACTGAACTTCCACCAGCAACAAAATTCACTAAAAAAAGATTGTTTTGACATTATTAAAGAGTAACGGTGACGAAACATATATTCCTCTTATCTCAAGCCCTTAACATTTACTTCGAGCATTATTAAATAGTAATGTCATAATTTGAAGAAGCCAAATTATTCAACGCGTGGACATTAATTTTCCCAATGAGAAAATATTATTGTCTTACCAACTTTAAATATTGCATGCATATGCAAGTGGTTGATGTAAAATAAGTGCTGGAAATTTGATACATGAAGGATATGGTCACAGAGTCGTTCTTCCAGCGACCTAGAAAAATATTTCCAAAATCCAATATACCTGAGAAACTATCATACATATAATAAATATAAGACATCAAAACAGTACAAAAGACTGAGTAAAAATGACAAAAGATAATTAAAAGACTGATTGGATTGAAAATTAAAAAAGCATGGCGAAAATAAGAAGGTGGAAAAATACTTTTGAAATAACAAAAAGGCAATTAATGGGAGAGAGGTTTGATTTATTCGTTGAGGAATTTATAAATCCTTTCTCATACAATTAATTTAAGAGCCGGTCTTGACTTGGAAAATGAATGATGATACGTATACTTCATGAACACGCGTGTCTTGACTTTGAAAATGAATGGTTATAGGTATTACCTTGTGAGCACGCAAAACTGTGACTATTTCGTCCTTGATGAGTCCAAGGAATTAAAATAACAAACAAGTAAAATGATTGGTTCGGTAATGTCTCACGTGAAAGACATCATGACGAGTATTTTTTTTTAATATATAAAAATTAAGAAATGGATAAGAAATCTTTAATACTGAAAAAAAAAATGTGAGTTTTCACGTAGTATTTTAATCAGTAAAAACCTTAACTAGTTTTAAAGATCAAACATTGAGATTAATTGCGTTAAAAAAAGATATTAGCAACCGAAACATGTTTTACCTAAAATAAATTGTATTATTTAATTGTATGATTTAACTAGAATATTATCGTGATTTCTAATGGTTGAATTGTTTAAGATTTACAAAAAATCATCATCGGTAAGGAGATTCTTATCTTATTAGGTAAAACATAACAGTTCTACTATATTAAAAAAAAAAAACTAACTCTTATTTAATATTAAAAATACATCTTACATATAAGTTTATAATCTCAAATATTAAAAGAAAATAAAATAATTTTTTATATATATTTTTGAAATATTGGTCTAATTCTCATGGCCTTAATAAATTGGTTATTAAAGCTCAAAATGCATGTTAATACATTTTTTTTTAATTTTTGTTTTGGTATGAAAATACAATATGAGATTTTTTTATATTTTTGAGAGACTTGGTCGTATGCATGAAAACAAAATATTTTTTTTATATTTTCTTGCAATATTTCAGAGAAAAAAATGTATTTTAATACCGGATTTGTATCTTCACAGTATAAAAATGAGAACCAATATTAATCAAAATTATTTTAAAGGATATTTGAATTTTTTTTGTTTTTGTTTTCAATTAATATATAATATAAAATTATTATATTATAATATATTGGGATGAGCTCAACCCAATTATATGGGCAAAGCCCATCCTGTTTGGGATGATATTGGCCCAAAATAAATTAGGCCAAAGTCAACTAAAAAGAGTTGGGCCAACACCAGCCTGGGTTGGGCAACAAAACTAATTTTCTGTTTATGGGACTAGGCCGAACCCGACCCCATCATTTTTGGTCTAGACCAGACTGGTTCGGCCTAGTATAACTTATCATTCGATTGTTGGGTAAAACTGAAATTTTTCAAAATATTCTAAATGTCTTGTTTCTTAAATGATTAGTAAGACAACTTTATTTGAGTGCATGAACATGCTAAATTCAGTCTAAAAGTTACTGCTTAAGAGTTTTTATTTTTCTTATTGTTTTTGAATTATTCTCCCTATTTAGATGAGGATTTAAAATTTAATTAGGATTTTACCGATAAGCATATATATATAACTCCCTTGTAGGCTATTTTTCATAAAAGAATTTACGATATAATTTTTTAACATACTTCTTCAAGTAAAATTTAACATATCCTATGGATATGTATCTTATATTTAATCAGAGAGAATAAGGGCTATTACTATCTTGCTAATAATTTTTAATCTAATTAAAAAGAACAAGAGTGATAAGAATTGAAATTCTAATAACTAGGATTAAAGACTTAATTTGGATATGAAATTAGTTTTTATTTCCTTAAATTAGCCACCATGAATTTCCCTTGAAGGGAGATGAGTTTCTTCTTTAAATCCAATGTGAGAACAAATTTGTTCCTGAGTCACTATCATATATAGAGATGAATTTTCTCGTTATGCACGTCTAATCTTAGATGACTAATTTAATACCTTATGTACGTCATCTAGATATTTAATTGATGTTGAATATAAATTTAAATTATTAAATAAAATTTTAAAATATAATTCATATTATTTTTGTAATATATTTATTTTTTATTAGTATACACAATTTGATTTGACCGAAAATGTAAAATCGATATATTTTTTTAATTCCAATGGTAAAATAGTTCAATCTATCTCGTGGACCTCTCTCGTAAGAGGGGATGCGTAGCCATTTCTTTGAAAGGTATGAGGAAAAAAGCTTCTTCTTTTTTTCCGTTTAATTTCCTCTCCTACTACTCCTATTTTTATGCATAAGCATTTTGGGATGCACAAAACCGAAATACACAGCAAATTAATGTTCTGGCCTCTGGGTTTGTACGAAATGCTTAAAGATTCAACTCCTAATATATTAATAACCAACCATGCATTGAAGTATATATGTCGACTTCTCAAAAAAATAAAAGTATAAATACACAATTAGCTAGCTTTTTTTTTCTTCTAGATAAATGAAGAAACTTTATTAATAGCATAACATTGGCAAATCAAAGCAAGGTGAAGAATTAATTGATGGGTACAAATGCCAAAAAGCATGGGAAAAGAAAACATGGCAATAGCTAGGAAGTAACCTAAACCAGCTAGCGAAGGAGGACACATAAATAATCGCCATGGATAAATTAAGTAGCCATGCATTCCTTCTTGGCTAATACAAGGATAAACGATTACTCGTTCATCATACGATTGGAGCTGCAGCTGGTTCACCGTATTTGCACTTGCCATCTTTGGGGTCATATGTGCATGGAGTTGATGGCCTCGCTATCACAGTAAGGTTAGAGCATGATAGAAAAATAACGGTAGCAATTAGGAGTATTAATGTCAAGTATCGAGCCTTTCCTTGAGACCCCATTCTTGACACGAAAGAAAGCTGAGATTTTTAGGGAATCAAATGTGTAGAGAGCGAGCTAGTCTGCGAGACGGAGAGGGTTAGCTAGCTAGCTGATATATAGCCTGATATAGGAGACACGATGTGTGGAATTGGAAAAGGTATACGTACAGCATTTAAATTTGACTTTAGAGTTTCTTATTATTTTGTTCAGTAGAGTTATGATGACTTGTGGCATCGGTTGAAATCAACATTCAAAGGGAGTAACCGTGGATCATGTCTAGCTAGGTTGTTTAAGTAGTCAAACAAATCATATTTATATGATATTTTTATTTTTAATCTTCTGGCTTGGACCTGGCCCTTCAGAAACAAACAGTTCAAAAAACTGGAGGAGATGAAACATAATAAGTATAGCATATTAATTCGTCGGTCGATTGTCATAATCCAAATGAGTGTTTTGCATGCATAATCCAAACCTGTTATATATCTTGGGATTTTTCCAGGCATTCATGACTCGATATGTCAAGATGTTATTAACTATATTGATATTATGTAAAATATAATTTTTCAAATACCGGAGAGAAAGTATAATTGTGATCGAATCTTAGGATGTTAATTTGGTGTGATTTTATACAAAATGCACGAGCATCTCTTTGGGTTTGATAATTTTAATAAGAGCAATATTTTTTAAATTTTCTTGAGTTCTTTATTTCCTTGACTTCTTCTTCCTTTTACTAATTAAGAAAAATCAACATCTGGTCAATGAATGAATTTTAGAATGGGTTTATTGTATGCTTACAACAATAAAAATATCATGAGTGAACATAATAATAACATTAATTAAGACTATTATTTAAACTATTTTGAACAATAAAGGTTCAAAGGAACACGAGTCAATTTTAGAAGGGGCTAGGTTGATGTTGGCGGGTAGGGTTTTAGGAATGAAGAAGATGAGATGATTTTTTCATTATTATTATTATTATTACAGGTTCCCTCTCTTTTCATTTTTTGTAGCAACTACGTGCGGTCGAAAGTCACTGGTAATTACATTACCAGCTATGACTGATTTTGATAGATATAACAGCATTTAGAGTAAAATGTCATTGCAAATACATATTGTATTATAATGACATTTCAAACATTTACATTCATAATTTATTATACATTTGTACATGCATTTATTTAACTTTAAAGGCACGTAGTTATATTAATTTTATAAGTAATTATGATAGGATTTTGTTGATAGTGGATCTAAATAAAAGCATTTCTCTCAATTGCTATTAAATCTTAATAACATTTGAAACAAAAAGACTTAATTTATATCCAATATCAGTCAATGTATACTACAATAAAACCCATCAAATCAAACTTTATTGTAAACAAAATTAAACCCATTTCTTTTAGCAAAGTCTAATTCAAAAAAGTTTGGTTCTTTTTCCCCTCATTTATACTCTAACAAGATTTTAAAAAAAAATCACTAAGATATTGTCCAAGGCATATAAAGATAAAAGTAGTCTTTATCATAATTTTAAAACTGATTTGACACTCGACTTGAAACAAGGCCGGATCTTGGATCGGGAGAGTTAAATTAAGTTATCCTAACTTTTTTTTAAAGGATCAAAACAATTTGATCATTTTGACCAAAAAAAGTTTTTGTTTGAAAAATCAATGGGTTTTTAGTCTAAGGTTTTTTTTTTAATCTAAGGTTTTTTTTTTAATCTTAGGTCGACCTTGGTTTTTTTATCATATTAGATCAGATTAATTCTTCCTTTATTTTTTAAAATCTAAACCAGTCTAAACCCCGAGCTGGACCACTAGATCAATCCGAATTTTATAATTAGAGTTATTATACTATTATTAATTTCAACACTCGATATAAATTACAATAAAAAAATAATTATGTATTTAAATATGTGAGTTTGACAATAATATATGTTAAGGATAAAATATAATTATGTTAAAAAAAATTTTAAAACAATTTAAAAATCAAACAATTATCATAATACCAAGCTCGGTAAGAGAATTGTCCATGGGGATTTCATTGACTTCATTGCATCACGGTCTCCCTTGGCCACGTGTACGCACGCCAGAGGCTAGCCTCTTTTGGAGATTGAGTTACCCCATCAGTGTTCTGTCTTCGCAGCTGCTTCGGCTAATAGCGAAGAAGTGAAAGGACGTCCGCTGGAGCTGATGAAAGAAATGGATTTTATTTTCAATAGGCTTAGGGTTTCTGCTTTTGGACTTTGGTGATTTTTCATGGGCCTCCATTGACTAAATTTGGGCTCTTCTCCAATTAGACAAATGGTTTGAATAACTGAATCTAGCACTAGCAGGCCTTGGCCGCCATAATTTGTTGCACCGAGCATGTCCCCTCATTATATCATATCTTTTCTATTAATATTTTAAAAGAAAATTTAATTAAGTATTAAATAAGTTATTCATATCGGAATTTATACATTTATAAAAAAAATATAACATTTTTTTTTCATATTTGATCTCAAATTGATAGTATGCAGGGGTAAGTAAAAAACCCAAAAAATCTATTAGAATTCAGTTTGGTTATAAGCCTGAAATCAAAAAAACTAAACCAAATTAAACTCAAACAAAAAAAAACTGAGTCAAATCAAACCAAACCAAACCTGGTTGGTTTGAACTAGTTTTTGTCTCAAAAAACCAAATCGAACTCGGTCGGCTTGAATCGATTTTGATTTTTTTTATAAAAAAATAGGTTTTGTTATTTTTTTTATATAAAAACCGAACCGAACAAAAAATAATCACCTTAAATATGATAAGCAATCCATTAAACTATCTTATTATTATATTAAGTTAGTGTGTTTTTGAAAGTTTTAAGATACACTTGAGGATAAATATGTAATGCAATATATTATGTCCTTGTCATGGATTGAATTGCTCCATCTTCTCTATGTAGTGTGTGTGTATATTTATAATTGTGTGTGTGATTCATTCACATGAATTATATAAAAAGGTTAGAAAATCGTATTCCGTTTTGCATTAATTATAAATTTAAAAGCATTTAATTAGTTAATATTTACATGAATTCTATTAAAATTCTATTGAAATCTTAGATTAAAAAAAAACTACAATTTATTTATTTTTCTTAAATCTATTTTTCTAAACTACAACTAGGATGGAATGGAGGAAGCTAACCCAAGCATGACTTCAATTTGTCATCACCCACAACACCCAAAAAAATCTGAACAAAAATAAAAATATTTTGTCACAACTTGACCAATGAGGCTGTGATTAGATCCCAATAGGGCACTGATTTGAGATAAGAAGCAGCACTCCTCTTGTTAATTGTTAATACACTCTTCTAGACATCCTTGTCAATGTCATGGCAGTCATTGTCTTGCTCCTTAATTTCCTGGCTGGCACGTGACTTGCGTACCAAAGACTGTGTGAAAGCCAACTGTCATCAAAGGTGGAAACTTGGAAGTAATTTCTTCTGCAAAGGTGGAAACTTGGAACTTAAATTCGTTCAATGTATTATTCATCAAAAATCTATTCCGTGTGTGTGTGTATCATCACTCCGCTTTGCTTCCCATATCTCGCCATTGAAGACTGTACTAACCATTCCAAACTTTTTTATTATTATTTTTTTAAAAGTTTGGTATTGTATTTTGAAAATATTTTTTTAAAAAATTAATTTTTTTATTTTAAATTAATATTTTTTTAATATTTTAAGATTATTTTGATGTGTTGATATCAAAAATAATTTTTAAAAATAAAAAAAATATTATTTTAACGTGTTTTGAAATAAAATATACTTTACAAAATAACTGTTGTTATATTTTTAAATATATTAATTTTTATTCATGAATAACAACTGAATAAATGACGTAGAAAGAATAAATAAAAAATTGAATGGCGTGTATTATATGCAATTTCACTTTCAACTCCCAGATAATTTTGAATAAGTTTGCGTTGTGAATTGTCCACTTGACAAACATGAGATCAGGCGCGTGTGTGTGTTGAAGTATGAGATGTTCTTGGATGAGTTCTCACACACACAGTGACCGGATTTTCCATGATCCTTCACTATTTTTTTTATTTTTTTTGTCTCTGTATATTTATTTCAAGCCAACAGAAGTGGGGGCATGGGGACTTCCATATTCAATAAATTAAAGGATATTTTTCAGCGACACAGTGTTCTTCAACTTGTTTATGAAGCTAAATCTTGATCTACAAGAATTGGCAGTCCGATTACCTTTTCTTTTTATCTTGAAGCATTTCTCTAATTAACAAATACCTTCTATTAAGGCTAATTACACTTTTTAATTAATATTGTTTATTAAATTGCGTCTCATCAAATCTTGAACAAATTAATCATATTTCTATCAATATATCTAAGAAGAATCTCCAATAATTGGATAGTGCTTGATTAAAAGAATATTCTTTCTCTTTCTTAAATATTAGCACCGAATAATATATATATATATATATATATATGAAATCGATACAAAGATTGTATCGATTTCAAAATCCAATAAATAAACATCAAATCAATATTTACTTTCTTCTTCTCTTTAAATCTTCCACGCACGTTACATCCAAGTCAATCTCCTTATTTATTTTATCATTTTTTTTCCACAACAGCCTGGACAATTAATTAATGGACCTACCCAAATGTTTTATTTTCCAAATATCAAACGAAGACTCGAATTTATTCAACAACTAACTAGCCCTGATCACTCCTATTCGATCTTTAACTTGAAACTAAATTCCTTCTCTTAATTATTAGATGAGTTTAAGTTGGATATTAAAACCTTTGATTTGTTAATATTTTTCTTCAAATACAAAAATATTTTTATATATTTTAAAATTAAAATATTTTATTCCAATTAAAAAAACAAAATATCTATTAAAATAGAATTGAGAAACTTAGACACACAGTGACCGGATTTTCCATGATCCTTTACTATTTTTTTTTTATTTCCCTATATATATTTGAAGTGGGGGATGTCCCCTTCCATATTCAATAAATTAAAGGATATTTTGATGCTCCCAAGAAGATTCCTGCTATCCTATTTCTCCTAGTACAAGACAAAGAGGGATCTTTTCATGAGGACAATTGCTTGAATCTTAAACCACATGAAAGTCCAAACTTTACGAATTAATCTTATTTGTATCAATATATTTAAGAAGAATCAAATAAATAATATAAAGAATAATATATAGTTTTTTAATACATGAAATCGATACAAAGAGCGTATCGATTTCAAGATCCAGTATATAAAGATCACATCAATAATTAATTCCTTCTTCTCTTTAAATCTTCCACGCACGTTACATCCAAGTCAATCTCCTTATTTATTTTATCATTTTTTTTCCACAACAGCCTGGACAATTAATTAATGGACCTACCCAAATGTTTTATTTTCCAAATATCAAACGAAGACTGCAATTTATTCAGCAACTAACTAGCCCTGATCACTCATTTTCGATCTTTAACTTGAAACTAAATTCATTCTCTTAATTAGATGAGCTCAAGTCGGATATTAAGAGCGTGTTTGACAGTGTAGTAGTGGTTGCTTTTCAAATAGCTTTTCGTGCCGAAATACATGCTAATGATATTTTTTTATTTTTTAAAAATTATTTTTGACATTAGCACATCAAAACGATTCAAAAAGTACAACCCACACTCAATTTTAACAAAAAAAAAAAATTTAAAATTTGCCAAAACGCAGGTGGCAACGCAGAGAGAAACGGTCTCTAAAACCCTTGATTTTGTAATATTTTTCTTCAAATACAAAAATATTGTTATATTATTCAAAACTATTTTTTTTTATAAACAATATTAAAGATACATCCCCCATCTGATCAATATGATATATTTATCTTAAATTTTGAACTCGGAAAAATCAATAAATGAAGCATGAAATGAGTATAATTATAGGGGGTTTGGATTTGTCAATATTGTGCAAGAATCCTAGCTAGCAGATATTATTGAAATTAATTAAGTTGGGCACCTCAATTTGCAATCTGTAGGCTGTGAAGTCCGGTGCCGGCGGGACCATCTCATCTTCTTTCCCGCATCCACATGCTCTCATCTCATTCAACATCTGTGGATGTAACGAGTCAAAAGATAACATTTTATTAAGATCATGTTTAGCCTACCCTTGGATTGTTCATCTATATATATATATATATATATATATATTTGTTTTAAATATTTGTTTTTTAATTTTATATCTTAAAATTTAATTTTTATATTAATTTTGATTCTCATTTTTATAATTGTTATTTACTTTTCCCTTATCATTTTATAATTGAAATTTTATATCTATCAAATTTGATTTTCATTTTTTTTTATTGTTATTTATTTTATTTGAAATAATTTATAAAATATTAATTATTATTATTTTAATTTCATCTTTTATTTTATTTTTAGATTTGATCTCTATTATTTATTTTATTTAAAATAATTTATGAAATTATTATTTTTTCAATTCATTCTCAATCAACTTTTTAATTTATAAGATTTGTTTCTTATTATTTTAATAAACTTGAAAAAAAATAAAGCATTATTAAGTTATTTTCCAACTTCTTTTCTAAGATATAATTAAACACTGGAAAGTGTTTTCCAACTTATTTTCCATTACACTACCAAATTTCAAAAAATAATTCACTTTTTTAGAATTTATTTTCGAAAAGGAAACTGCTTTCCAGCAAACAAATAGGGCTTAAAAGGAAAATCAAGCTAAATTTTTCTTTGACAGGAAAGAGTTTTTCGTTGATCGAAAAGTGTTTTTCATTGACCAATTTTTTTAATGATAAATAAATACAAGAAAGTTTAGAAAGTGATTTTTTATAAATCACTTTCTAGAAAATAAACGCATCCTTAACTGCTTATCTAACTTTTTATATTTATAACATTTACAAAAACATTTTAAAAATTGAGGTAACGATTCACATGTTTGGAAGAATTGGAAAACTTTTTTTTGCTAATATTATTACTAGTATTAATTTGTTATTAAGTCATTTATAGTATTATTATATCTTTCTTATTCATAGCAGATCAACACAGATTAAACATGTAATGTATTTAGAAGCCCTCTTCTAAATGAATGTTTTACATAAAGCCGACAAAAAACTCGTTTAATAACTAGCCGTAATTATTTGTTATGAAATAAGTTTTTGCTAATATCATGGAAAACATGACCTCTTCAAATTTCAAAATGGTTCCCAAGTTTGATAATTATTTCATATGAATTTTTAAATTATTAGTTATGAAATAATCCTTTTTAGTTAAAAATTATATGTATGATAAAAAAAAAATGTAACTATTATGCATTTATTTTAATTGTATAAAAAAATTTATATCTCAGTGTGTTTTTCGACTCTTTACATATATTTTTTAGATTCAAAAATCATTTCAAACCTTTGAATTAAGCATATTTAGTTATGAAATTTAGTAAAATTGATCTAACTCAAGATTTATGTCAATAGGCATTAATTAAAATAACAGCTTTTCAAAATATTTTTTTAAAATTTAAAAATATATTATTTTAATTTTTTTTAAAAGTAAAACCAGGTACGCTTCAGAGTTTTAACCAAGTCAAGAAGACTTGAGCGGGAACAAGTTTAAATAAACTGCTTTGACAAGTTGACTTCCTACCCACCGTGTAGGCTACAACCAGAGTGAAACAAGTTATGTCAACCCTTTCTCACAGTCATCATCTCCCATTGCTTTCACACTTCTTAAGCAACGCGTCTATATCTCTTCCTTCACGCCTTTGATGTGTACAGCAATAATCACCACCACCTTATTTAACACTCTCCCAACTTTCTTAGCCTCCATAAAGAATCTTTCTTTTTTCAAGAACACAAAATGGACCGTAATGGAAGAGATGACATCAAGGTCGAGAATGGTTATGATTTGGAGGATGATCATGATCACAAAAAGAAGGACAAGAAAGAGGAACAAGAAGAAGAGTTGTCAGTGGAAAGAATATTTGAGAACCAAGAAGTGCCATCATGGAGGGATCAGCTGACACTGAGGGCCTTTGTGGTGAGCTTCGTGTTGAGCATTTTGTTCAGCGTCATAGTAATGAAGCTCAATCTTACAACTGGTATCATACCTTCCCTCAATGTCTCTGCGGGCCTTCTGGGCTTCTTTTTTATCAAGACCTGGACAAAGTTTCTTGAAAAGTCTGGCCTTTTGAAGCAACCCTTTACGAGGCAAGAGAACACAGTAATACAGACTTGCGTGGTTGCCTCCTCTGGCATTGCCTTTAGTGGTATACTTTCTGTACTGTTTAATGCCATTAATTTTCATTTCATCTCTCTTACTTTTTTGGTATATGTAGGGTTCTTTGATCAAGATATTAGAATTTCTGTGCATTAGGTTTTGTTTCTGTTCTTAAAGGTTTGAAACTTACAGTAGTTACTAAAACTGAATGTCAAGATTTGCTTCTTCTAATTGCTATATTACATGATAAGGCAACCCTTTTTCTCTCTCTGGATCCCTTTTATCTCAGTTGTGAGTAGATTTACATGATCCTTGAAGACAAGAATTAATTCCTTACTGCCTAAAGTCTTCGGGAGGCAAATCAAGATTGAGGTTTTATGACTATCAGTTCTGTTATTGCTTCAGCCACTTGTGAAGTTTTACTAAACTAATCAACACTTGAACTTGCTGTTTGAGACATGAACAAATATACTTTAGTAAAAAAGTTTAATTAAATGGTCTGTAAATTTTCTTTACTAGCTTTTCCCTGTCTCATGGTGTGTGATTATGGTGGAGGGGCTTTTTATTTTTCTTATGGTCCTCCGCGAGGCATTAAGTGTGGCTGGCAGATGTCTCTAGACAGATACTTTTTTGACAATTCAATTCATATGAGCTGGATATGGATGATTCGCTAACTTCAAAGTTATACAAGTCTTATAAGAATATTCTGATTAGTGGAAAAGGAAGTCTTCCCCATTAGCGAGAAAAGAAATTATGAATAATTAATTTGAATACACTACATTTCCATCTTTTCATCCAAGCGGTTTCGAAACTGAAATTGTTGTAACGAAAGAAATAATTTGTGATTATGCTCAAGATGAAATTAAGCTTGTTGATTTTTTGTACTAATAGTTTCCATTCTATAATTTGTTTCTTGTTTCCTTACAATAGGAGGCTTTGGGAGTTATCTGTTTGGAATGAGTAAAACCGTGGCCATACAATCAACGGAAGATAGTGATGCCTTTAAGAACCCATCTCTGTCATGGATGATTGGCTTTCTGTTCGTTGTTAGCTTTCTTGGACTCTTTTCAGTGGTGCCTCTTCGAAAGGTAGACTTCACAACATTTGATTATCGCCATTCAATTTCGTATAGGAAATAGAAAACTTCTCTCTGCATTTTGCTTTCTTGTTGAATGTATTGATTTTGCCAAAATCTAATCTTCATTGTTATTTCCAGGTCATGATTATAGACTTCAAATTGACATATCCAAGTGGCACTGCAACTGCTTATCTCATCAACAGCTTCCACACTCCTGCAGGAGCCAAGCTAGCAAAGTAAGGCATTATCAGACCTCATGCACATATAGTTGGATGATCATTTGGCATGTAAAAATATCAAACGTTTTTTTTTCTACCGTTTCAGAAAACAAGTGAAAGCGTTGGGCAAGTTCTTCTCATTCAGCTTCTTGTGGGGTTTCTTTCAATGGTTCTACACTGCAGGAGATGGTTGTGGATTTGTTGAGTTCCCCTCACTCGGGCTTAAAGCATATGAAAACAAGTAAAAGCATTACTCAACCTTCCAAAATCCTCTCATCCTATTGATGTAGTTCAATTTATTATGGCAGTGTGTTTCAAATTCGTTGCGGTATCCTTGACTAATAATGTTCTTGTTATATGAACAGATTTTTCTTTGATTTCTCAGCAACATATGTTGGAGTTGGAATGATTTGCCCCTATATCATAAACATATCAGTTTTGCTTGGAGGAATTCTTTCCTGGGGTCTCATGTGGCCTCTCATAGATACAAAAAAGGGTGATTGGTATTCAGCAGACCTCAAATCTAGCAGCCTACATGGCCTCCAAGGTTACAAGGTAAGTTTTCTAACAAGGTTAAGGTAACAAGAGTTCTATTCTTGAAGCCTTTTCATTCATAACAAACTCTTATGCAATGAACTCAGGTATTTATTGCCATTGCCATGATCTTGGGTGACGGTCTGTACAACTTCTTCAAGGTGCTAAGCCGAACACTCACTGTCTTGTTTTTTCAACTTCAAAGGAAAGATGCAACTGGTGCCCTCCCTATTGCGGACCGTTCCTCTCCCGAGACCTCCAGGATCTCATACAATGATCAACGCCGCACCCAACTCTTTCTCAAAGATCAAATTCCAACATGGTTTGCTGTTGCAGGCTATGTCGCAATCGCTGCTATCTCTACAGCCACGCTACCGCATATATTTCCCGAACTCAAATGGTATTATATATTGGTTATCTACATCTTTGCCCCAGCCCTTGCATTCTGTAATGCTTATGGCTGTGGCCTCACTGACTGGTCCCTAGCTTCCACCTATGGGAAACTCGCAATTTTTGTAATTGGGGCATGGGCTGGTGCCTCTCATGGTGGAGTTCTTGCAGGACTAGCGGCCTGTGGAGTCATGATGAATATTGTCTCCACAGCCTCCGACCTCTCTCAAGATTTCAAGACTGGTTATCTAACCCTTTCTTCACCACGGTCCATGTTTGTTAGCCAACTAATTGGCACTGCAATGGGTTGCATTATTTCACCTTGTGTCTTTTGGCTGTTTTTCAAGGCCTTCAAGGATCTTGGGACTCCTGGAAGTCAATACCCCGCTCCTTATGCTACTGTATATCGAAACATGGCTATATTGGGGGTAGACGGATTCTCGTCTCTGCCAAAGAATTGCCTCTATCTTTGTTATGGGTTCTTCGGTGCAGCTATTCTGATAAATTTAATTAAGGATGCATTGGGTAAGAAATGGGCTAGGTTCATTCCGAATCCAATGGCGATGGCTATACCTTTCTATATTGGCTCATACTTTGCCATCGACATGTGTGTGGGAAGCTTGATTCTATTTATCTGGGAAAAGATTGACAAGGCAAAGGCAGATGCTTTTGGGCCAGCAGTGGCTTCTGGTTTGATTTGCGGGGATGGGATATGGACTTTGCCTAGTGCGATACTTGCTCTAGTAGGAGTAAAACCTCCCATTTGCATGAAGTTTTTGTCAAGGGGAACAAATGCTAAGGTCGATGCGTTCTTAGGGTCATAAAGTCGAAGTTGAGATCAACTTGAATAGAAACTGTGAAGTAAAGCTGAATTGCTTCCTAGACCAAGGTTATGAAAGTTTACATGTGAAATTCGACTCAAAAAATGCTGTGGATAATCAATCACCTACTATTTCGTGGAGCCAACAACTAGTTCCTCTGTAATCTTTTCTGGAGAAGAAAATCAAATGTCCATTTAATTATATATGTTTGTAGTTTTTTTCTAGTCTAGTTTGAAGAAGATAGTAGAACAGATGCATCAAGCAATGTGGAAAGTGAAAATTACAGTACCTTTGTGAGCTGTTATGATCAGTTGGTATATTTGGTATCAGGTTTGCTCATTTTGCTAGCTATGATCATATATCAGGTGGTCCAATGTGGCATTGGAATGGTCTTCTAGTTATTAGCAGCCTCACAATAAAACCATGCCAGACGAGGAAGATAAAACCAGGTTATCCAACACGAGAAAAATATAAGATGGAAAAAATATCAGATGCGTCGAGGAAGATGATAAAAGCTTCAGCGAATATGAGACTTGTAAAAAATATGTATCTAGGTTTGTCCTAAGAATATGAAAAGAAGCTGAAAAATAGACAAGCTTTTCCGTAGTCTTAATGGCATCTAAGCCCAGAGTGAGTGAAGTACATAAAGAGGTTATCATACGTTCTTCCCCCATGCAAATATATATTCATAGTTAATTATCGTATAATCCTCAACTCTCCATCTTCAATCTCAATCTTTGTAAGGCAAGATCCTGCATTGTTTTTTTGAGATAAGTTTAAATTAAATAACGTTAAATTATTTATTGTAAACTCGTTTTTTTTTATTTGCTTATCTTATTTTTATTTAACAAATTTCTCTGCAAGATTGCATGCTTTGTGTTATGATGTTAGTATTTAGTAAACAAGTAATTAGAAAAATAATCTCTGATTAATTACGTTGAGAAGTAAAAAACCAACATTTATATAATTAATTGGACATTGTTTAAATCTTCCACGCACGTTACATCCAAGTCAATTTCTTTATTTCTTATACCATTTTTTTCCACAAACTTTGGACACTGGACATACACAGATTTTTTATTTTCCTTTTTTTTTTTTTTTTAAATGAGCCAATTGACTATTGACTTCTCGTCTTCTACAAATTAGAAATAGAAGCTTTTGAGTGACCCTTTGGTAACTTGATTAAAACATTCCTTAAAAAAAAAAAAAAAAGGAATAGCTAAATATAGACAAATTTTGGGTTTACTTTCCTATCAAAATTTAAGTTATTTTATGATCACTGAAAGCTTATATTTTTATTAATTTCTAAATTTATAAAATTAGTCAAAGCATGCACAAACTAACTTGGATACCCATATTAATAAAAACAATTCTTTTTAAAATTTTAATTTTTAAATTATTTTAAAAACAATTTATATCACATTTCTAATCTATCTCTTCAAAGTACCTACATACCCCTACACACACACAATATATATATATATATATATATATAATGATTATAGGCTCAACTCAAACACATGTGATTTAGGATCACTTTGTTGTCTTTTAAAAAATATAATATTAATTATTTTTTAAAATATTTTTTATTTTAAAAAATTATTCAAATTATATTTTTAAATCATTTTAAAAAACATTTCTACTATATTTTTAGTATAGCTCTTCCAAGTATCACATATATATATAAATATTACAAACTCAATTCAATCAAATATTATTAAGGATAATTTGTTATTTTAGAGAGGGTTTAAAAATATAGTAATTATTATTTTTAAAAGTTTTTTTTTAGAAAATATCAAAATAATATATATTTTTTATTTTTAAAAATTTATTTTTAATATTAGTATACTAAAATAATTCAAAAATATTAAATAAAATTAATTTAAGACTTAAAAAAACAGACAGGTTAAAACTCACTGCAACGACCCGTTTTAACTCCTCCTCATGTTCATCGTCTTCAATTCGCCTGTGATGTGTTGAGCAATAGTCACAACCACTTATTAAACACGCTCCCAACTCTCTTCGTCTCCATAAAGAATCATTCTTTTAAGAAAATAAAATGGAACGTAATGAAAGAGACGACACCAAGGTGGAGGATGATCATGGTCACAGAAAGAAGGACACGAAAGAGGAACAAGAAGAAGAGTTGTCAGTGGAAAGAATATTTGAGAACCAAGAAGTGCCATCATGGAGGAATCAGCTGACACTGAGGGCCTTTGTGGTGAGCTTCGTGTTGAGCATTTTGTTCAGCTTCATAGTAATGAAGCTCAATCTTACAACTGGTCTCATACCCTCCCTCAATGTCTCTGCTGGCCTTCTGGGCTTCTTTTTTATCAAGACCTGGACAAAGTTTCTTGAAAAGTCTGGCCTTTTGAAGCAGCCCTTTACGAGGCAAGAGAACACAGTTATCCAGACTTGTGTGGTTGCATCCTCTGGCATTGCCTTTAGTGGTATACTTTCTGTACTTCTTACTGCCATTACTTTTCATTTCATCTCTCTTACTTTTTTGGTATATGTAGGCTTCTTTGATCAAGATATTAAAATTTCTGTGCATTTGGTTTTGTTTCTGTTCTTAAAGGTTGCAAACTTACAATAGTTACTAAAATTCGATGTCAAGATTTCCATCTTCTAATTGCTAGATTACCTGATAAGGCAACCACTTTTACTAGACTAATCAACACTTGAACTTACCATTAGAGACATGAACAAATCTATCTCTATCTCCTGGAGTGTGATAATGTTAGGGGTGCAGCTGGATGTCACTTGACAGATACTTTTTTGACAGTTCAATTCATATGCGCTGGATATGGATGCCTTACTAAGTTCAGATTTATATCAGCAAGTCTTATAACAATATTCTGATTTGTGGAAAAAGAAGTCTTCTCCATTAGTAAAAGAAAGGAAAATGTGAATAATATCTGTTTCTAGATTGCTAGTTGTGAGCTTGCGTTATTAATCAAACATCTTCTCTAACTGTGAATCATTAACATAATGTCAAGATGAATACATTATATTTCTAACTTATCCAAATAGTCAAGAAAAGCCTGATTACTTGCCAGACTTGTTAGCTTTCTTGGGCTCTTTTCGGTGGTGCCTCTTCGTAAGGTAGACTTTACAACTTATATAAGCATTCAATTTCTTTATATGATTATAGGAAAAAGAAAACTTTTCTCTGCATTTTACATTTTTTCCGAATGTATAGATTTTCCAAAAATTAATCCTCATTGTTAACCTGGTTATTTCCAGGTCATGATTATAGGCTTCAAATTGACATATCCAAGTGGCCCTGCAACTGCTCATCTCATCAACAGCTTCCACACTCCTGCAGGAGCCAAGCTAGCAAAAGGCATTATCAGACCTCATGCACTTATAGTTGGATGATCCTTTGACATGTAAGAGTATTGAACTTTGTTATTCTACTGTTACAGGAAACAAGTGAGAGTGTTGGGCAAGTTCTTCTCATTCAGCTTCTTTTGGGGTTTCTTTCAATGGTTCTACACTGCAGGAGATGGTTGTGGATTTGCTGAGTTCCCCTCACTTGGTCTTAAAGCACATGAAAACAAGTAAAAGCATTGCTCAACCTTCCAAAATCCTCTCTTCTTGTTGAATGTAGTTCCATTTACTATGGCATTCTGTTTCAAATTCGTTGTCGTATCTTTGACTAATAATGTTCTTGTTACATGTACAGATTTTTCTTTGATTTCTCAGCAACATATGTTGGAGTTGGAATGATTTGCCCCTACATCATAAACATATCAGTTTTGCTTGGAGGAATTCTTTCCTGGGGTCTGATGTGGCCTCTCATAGATACAAAAAAGGGTGACTGGTATCCAGCAGACCTCAAACCAGGCAGCTTGCATGGCCTCCAAGGTTACAAGGTAAGTTTTCTAACAAGGTTAAGGTGACAAGAATGCCAATTACATGATTTTTAACATTTTCTTGAAGCCTTTTCTTTCATACCAACACTTAAGCAATGAACACAGGTATTTATTGCCACTGCCTTGATCTTGGGTGACGGTCTATACAACTTCTTCAAGGTTCTAAGCCGAACACTCGCTGCATTGTTTTTTCAACTTCGTGGGAGAGATGCAACTGGTGCTCTGCCTATTGCTGATTCCTCTCCCAAGACATCCAGGATCTCCTATGATGAGCAACGTCGCACCCAACTCTTTCTCAAAGATCAAATTCCAACATGGTTTGCTTTTGCAGGTTATGTCACAATTGCTGCCATTTCTACAGCCACCGTTCCGCATATATTTCCCGAACTAAAATGGTATTACATATTGGTTATCTACATCTTTGCCCCAGCCCTTGCATTCTGTAATGCTTATGGTTGTGGACTCACTGATTGGTCCCTTGCTTCCACCTATGGAACGCTTGCTATTTTTGTAATTGGGGCATGGGCTGGTGCCTCTCATGGTGGAGTTCTTGCAGGACTAGCGGCCTGTGGAGTCATGATGAATATTGTCTCCACAGCCTCTGACCTGTCTCAAGATTTCAAGACTGGTTATTTGACCCTTTCTTCACCTCGGTCCATGTTTGTGAGCCAGCTAATTGGCACTGCAATGGGTTGCATGATTTCCCCGTGTGTATTTTGGCTTTTTTTTAAGGCCTTCAAGGATCTGGGGACTCCTTTTAGTTAATTTTATTTAATTTAATTATGCAGGTGTTTTTTTTATGTACTCGGTAATAATTGGAGGACTTTGATGATGCTGGGAAAATACTTAGTAGATAGATTTTTATAGGCACATAAAATATGACCAGAAAGATTTGATTGGCTAAATAATACCTATATAAAAAAATAAAGCTATGTTTATACAATTTTTTTTTTTAAGATGAGTAACCTAAGAAAACTCAAGTTCCCAATGCAGGGAGATAGGCGATGACCACCAGTTGGCTTGAGCGTATATAGGTCAAGCTCTATGACTTTTTTCATATCGTGTCCTCCACATGTTACTCCTGACCACAAGTTGGCTACGATTTTTTAACAAGAGCCAAATCCGATGAATTTCTTTGTTGAAATGCATGTCTAAAGTGATGATTTAGATTTATTGTATTTGAATGTAAAAATATTTAAGTTTGTAATAAATATTTAAATTTGATATTATTTTAATTATATATATATATATATATAATTTTAATTAGTTTACTGCTTCCGTTCAATATTGTTTTTTTAACAAATATTTTTAAATATTACGGACAGGATTATCAACGAACTATGTTTGTTATATTTTAGAGAGTTAGAAAAAATTACTATAAATATCACTATTATTATTAATTCTTTGATGAAATTACAGATGGTATTTCGTCGATAATATTTTATATTTACCGATGGAGAAATAAAAACTATGATGAAACTACATATTGTATTTCTGCTAGTCACATGGCAAATGTTTTTAGAGAAATATTGACAAAATAAAGCGGGTAATTTTTTTTAATGTGCTTTGTATGTCTGTAAATCCATTAATAAATGTATTATTGACGGACTTACCAACAGACCAAAAATTACAGACAAGAGTTTTTATGATGGATTGATTCCGTTCGTGAGCTCATTGGTAAAATACATACCAACAGACTATGAATTTAAATACTAATAGAAATTTTTGTGGGTAAAATTATTAAATCTAGTAGTGGTTTTTATACATAGGCATTCTGGGATGCCCCAAACCGAAATACAAATCAAATGTGCTAGCCTCTTGGTATCTGGAAAATGTGTAAAGATTCAATTCCTAATATTTGTATGAGGATATTAATAACCAACCATGCATTGAAGTATATATGTCGACTTCTCAAAAGAATAACAATAATAAAAAAAAAACTTATAATAAATATAAGACATCAAAACAGGAAAAAAGATTGAGTAAAAGTTGACAAAAGATAATTAAAAGACTGATTGGATTGAAAATTAAAATACTTTTGAAATAACAAAAAAGCAATTAATGGAAGAGAGGTTTGAAATAACAAAAAAATAAAAGTATAAATACACAATTAGCTAGCTTTTTTTTTTCTTTTAGATAAGTGAAGAAACTTTATTAATAGCATAACATTGGCAAATCAAAGCAAGGTGAAGAATTAATGGGTACAAATGCCAAAAAGCATGGCAATAAGAAGTAACCTAAACCAGCGAAGGACACATAAATATTTACCATGGATAAATTAAGCAGCTATGCCTTCAAACAAAGACAAGGATAAACGATTACTGATCATTCATCATGCGATTAGGTCAAACCACCTCTCCTAATTAACTCCTCCCCCCATCAAACTTTGTTGCTGCAGCTGGTTCACCGACTTTGCACTGACTAGGATCATATGTGCATGGATCTCTCTTCTCTAGTCCTGCTATCACAGTTAGGTTAGAACATGATAACAAAATAATGGTAACAATTAGGAGTATTATTGTCAAGTATCGAGCCTTTCCTTGAGACCCCATTCTTGACACGAAAGAAAGCTGAGATTTTTAGGGAATCAAATGTATGTCTTGGTTTGTGTAGAGAGCGAGCTAGTCTGTGAGACGGAGAGGGTTAGCTAGCTCGCTGATATAGGGGACACAATATGTGGAATTGGAAAAAGTATACGTACAGCATTTAAATTTGACTTTAGAAATTCATTAGTAATTGGACATACTTTCCCCGAAATTGTTTCTTATTATTTTCTTCAATAAAGTTATGACTTGTGGTATAAGTTGATGTCGCAAGTCAATCACGCGGCGATTTAACTTTGACGATTTATTTGTTTCGTTTTCTTGTTTGATTTGGGGTCGGAGCAGCCACCTAATAGCCACCTAATATTTATTGAGGGTTATTAAGAAATTATTTGGGATCTTGAGCCATCTAATATTTATTGAGGGTTATTAAGAAACTTGAATTTACTGATCGTGGTCAGAGATTGTTTTCTTGTTTGATTTAGGGTTTTGGGAGTAGCCACCTAATATTTATCGAGGGTTATTAAGAAACTTTAATTTACTGATCGTGGTCAGAGATTCGAGAGTAAAAAACTTGTTGTGGTTAGAGAAAGTATTAGCACTCCTAACACACCCTACCTGAGATAAGTTGCTTCGTAATTTGATGCGATTTGAAAATTTAAAATACTAATTAAATTCTAAGGCTTTAATAAATCAGTTATTAAATCCCAAACATATATGTAGAAACTTTATTTTCATGAAAAAAATATAACATAATTTTATTTGTTCTTTAAAATATTTAACCATATTCAAATTAAACATCTAATTACTTTTCATTTTTTTTTTATTTTGTAATTCAAAAAAATATACATAAAAGAAAAAATTACAAACACACACACATATCAATTTTTCATTACTATACTCATTCTATTACATTTTTCGGAATAATACAAACTAAAAAAACATTTAACAGAAATTTAAATACATGTTCAAACATCTAAAAAATTACAAAAATGTCCCTAAAGAGTCCAGGAACTGCAGAGGAGGACTTCTGGAACTGTGGGGCAGTGGCGGCGCGTGGATCTCACGCACCACCGCCAATGCGGCGGGTGGGTTCACGCGCCGCCGTGAAACTAACAGGGCAACAGGGGAGTCTGTAACAACCTCCTCCCCTCTTCCTTTCCTCGTCGGCGGTGACACCCACCGTCACCTGTAAAAAGCAAAAACACAAGCAGTTGTTTTTAAATTTCTTTCACCGATTTCAGATCTGCCTTTCTCCCTGCAGCTCGGTTTCTCTTCCTTTGCTTTCTCATCCTTTTCTGTTTCAGGTGGCGGCGGAGTTGTGGGTTTCGCCGCTGTGGTCCAGGCGTTGATGATTTTTGCTCCTCTTGGTGGATCTGGCAGTGGCCGTGGAAGGAGCGCCGGAGGCCGGTCGGTGCAAAGGAGAGCTGGTGGATGAGGAAGGGGACGGCGTCTGTGGGTGCTGTTGCTGTCTGCCGCCGCTGGGTTCTTCGATGGGAGGAGGCTGTGAACGGGACTCCTGCTGCTGCTGTGTGGCTTGATGGAGGGAAATCGGAGAGGGCAGCTCCTGCGATTTCGTGGCTGTTGCGGCCAGGGGAGCTGGGGAAGAAATGGTTGCGGGAGCAAAAATCCCAAAGCTCTCGTTCGGGTCAGGGAGTCCTGGTTCTCTCTTTTGCCAGGAGGCGGCAGCCTCACAGTTTTTTTTTAAAAGGCCAGTGAGCGGCCGGGGAAGAAAGGAAGGTCAGGCGATGTCGAAGAGGAAAAATTCAAAAAGCAAACAGGGCTCTCTGATTTTTTGCTATCGGCCACTGGAGGGGGCGGCCTTTCTTGGTTTCAAGGGTGGCGGCTTCTTGGCTGAGAGTGAGAGGGTGAGTTTTTTTTCAAAGGCAAGGGCGGCTGCCAGAAGAGATGGGTTTTTTAGGTTTAGTTTTTTTTCCGCCCGCCCGGGTCAATCTCTTTTCTTTCTCCGTGTAAACATTTTCTTCCCCGTGTAAATTTTTCTTAATTGGTATTGACAATGTCGTCCATTTGCTGAGCCCGTGCAATCAAAATAACGAACAAGTAAAATAATTGGATCAGGCTTCTCAAAGAAAAAAAAGAAATGAGAGGAGCGGCGGCTAGATGAGAAGAAAAACTCAACAATTTTATTACTAGAAATTCGCTTAACACCAACAGAATTACCGACAGAATAATTTCGTCTGTAAATTGCGGTGACAATTATCGACAGATACTATTTTTTTCGTAATTCAGTCGATATATACCGACGGAATACTGTGGTTGGTATATATTGACGGAATATTCTGAATTTAAAAAAATGTGATTCGTTAACGTGGAAGTTTTTGCCGACGATTTTACTGACAAAATCACCGAGGGATTCAAACCGAGATCTTCTTACAGTGATGTGACCAATTCACCGTCATAATTTCCAACAAAATCACAGACAGAATGAGCCTGTCGGTGATTCCCTCAGCAAAAGTTAATATATCATCACTTTGCCGACCCTCTTCTCTTTTATTTCTCCTTCTTCTTCCCTATCCCAACTCTCCCCTCCCAAACTACAAACAACCAACCTCCCCAAAAAAAAAAAATCCCTCTCTTCTCAAGACAAGTGATATTTCTTTAAGTTTTGTGGTCACATCATCTGTGTTCTGATTTATTATGGATTTTATCATTTTATATAAGTAAATCTATCTTTTTTAATTTTAACATTTAAATGTTAATTTTAAATGTCAATTTTATTGTTTTTTTAGTATATGTATTTTGTTAGAACTGTATGTACATGTTTATTGTTATTTATCAAACAAACTTGTAGTATGAATGTATAATTTTGTACTTGTTATGGTTTGTTTTAGATTTTATAAAATTGTATTTGTTTGTAAATTGTTGAAACTTTGTTGAATTATCGAATTACATGTGTTGTGGTAAAATAATTAATAGCTTGTTTAACAGGTCCGTTTTAATTTTTATCAATGCTATTGCATAGTTGTTATTTCTGTAAATTTTTATGTATAATTTATATGGACATTGATAATTAATAATGAATATTTATAAGAAGTTGTAATTAATTTGTTGTAATTAGCTTGTTGATACATGAAGGATATGGTCACAGAGTCGTTCTTCCAGCGACCTAGAAAAATATTTCCAAAATCCAAAATACCTGAGAAACTATCGTAAAATAAAAGACATCAAAACAGTACAAAAGACTGAGTAAAAATTGACAAAAGATAATTAAAAGACTGATTGGATTGAAAATTAAAAAAGCATGGCGAAAATAAGAAGGTGGAAAAGTAATTTTGAAATAACAAAAAAAGCAATTAATGGGAGAGAGGTTTGATTTATTCGTTGAGGAATTTATAAATCCTTTCTCATACAATTAATTTAAGAGTCGGTCTTGACTTGGAAAATGAATGATGATACGTATACTTCATGAACACGCGTGTCTTGACTTTGAAAATGAATGGTTATAGGTATTACCTTGTGAGCACGCAAAACTGTGACTATTTCGTCCTTACTGAGCCCAAGGAATTAAAATAACGAACAAGTAAAATGATTGGATTATTAGTGTCGCACATGAAAAGCATCGCAATGAGTAATTTTTTAATATCTAAAAATTAAAAAATGGTTAGGTTAAGAAATTCTTGATTTTTAATAGTGGAAAGAAAAAATAAGAGTTATTATCTAATATTTTAGTCACTAAAAATCTTAATTGGTTTTAGAAATCGAACATGAAGACTAGTTGCGTAAAGAAAATGTATTAACACCTTAAATATGCCGTGTTTTCTAATGGTTGAATTGTTTAAGTTTTAAGAAAATTCATCATCGGTAAGGAAATACTTATCTTATCAGGTAAAACATAACCGTTCTAATATCAACAAAAAGAAGAACTAACTCTTATTTAATATTGGAAATACATCATACATATAAGTTTGTAATCTCATATATTAAAAGAAAATAAAATATGTTTTTGAAATATTAGCCTAATTCTTATGGCTTTAATAAATTGGTTATTAAAGCTCAAAATACATGTTAATACATATTTTTTGAATTTTTGTTTTAGTATGAAAATACGATTAATTTTTTATATTTTTGAGAGACTTGGTCGTATGTATGAAAACAAGATATTTTTTTGCAATATTTCAGAGAAAAACATGTATTTTAATACCGATTTGTATCTTTACAGTATAAAATTGAGAACCAATATCAATCAAAATTAGTATAAAAATACGAAAGAAAATCACAAATTGTTTTAAAGGATTTTTAGAATTTTTTTTTTGTTTTCAATTAATAAATAATATTATATTATAATATATTAGGATGGGCTCAACCCAATTATATGAGCTCATCCCATCCTGTCTGGGATGAGATTGGCCCAAAATAAATTGGGCCAAAGTCATCCAAAAAGAGTTAGGCTAACACCAGCCTAAAATAGGGGTTGGGCCGATATTGACCAAAAAAAATTTTATTTTCTATTTATGGGACTGGGCTGAACCCGACCCCACCATTTTGGTTTGGACTGGAACTAGTTTGGCCTAGTAAACAATAGAGAGACTCTCCAATGTTCTGTAAGTGAATAGTAGAGAGTGAATTATAATTCACTCTCCATTATTCACTGCAGAATAGTGGAGGGTGATCGAATGAGAAGGAGGAGAGGTTGATCTGGCAGTGGCTTCATGGTGGTGCTAATGATGGCGACGAGGAAAGTAGGCGATGGTGGGGAGAAAAAATAGTGGTTACTGCTGTGGTTTTTTCTTCTTTGTATAGGGGCATGAAATTCCTCTCTTTCCTTTTTTTGTTCCTTTTTTGTTCTCTTTTGTTTTCTTATCTCATTCTTGTCTCTCATGTTCTTTCTTTTTCTATATGTTTTTTAGTTTTTTTGTCTCTCATTTTTCCTTCTTGTGTTCTCCCCTGTTTCTTTTTGTTTCTCTTCTGTTTTTTCCTCTCTTCCCTCCATTTTTCATCTTTTTATCTCTTTGTTTTTGTGTCTCATCCCCTGGTACTTATAAGGGGGAAAAAGAGGAGAGAGTCATTACCTTGTCCAGTCATGCCATAGGGGTAGGGTAGCTAGGGTAGTCTCTGTGCAACTGTCCTAGAGCCACCCGCAGGGCATGTCCCCTCTGTCTCTTTCATCATGGTGGTAGGACATGAGAGGATGTGGGTGACGTTTTGGTTTTTAGGCAAAAGGGAGGGAGAGATAGACGCTGCAAAGGAATGGAAGAAAAACCTTATTTCCTTGCCTTTGTGTGTTAGGTGAAAAAGAAGATACATAGTGCCGTTCAAAATGACACTGTTTTAAGCTCTCTCTTTTTTTAATATATGAATAGTGAATGAAACGGCGTCGTTTTTTACAAAACGCGACATTTCATTTAAATTAAAATAGCGCCAAAACATGTTAATTTTCAAATCAGTCCTCAATTGTTTTTTTATTCAACCAAGTCCTTAATTGCAATTTTGATTTTAAAAATCAATTCAATTGCATCCCTATCAAATTCAAATGCCAACCTTGATGTTGGATGCCTTTTTCACTTTAATCCTTGGTTTTGAATTTATGCATTTTAACCCTCATTTGATCAACAAACTTTCAATTTCTTCAACTTAGCCCTTGATTTGACCAAATTAACTCTTAAAAATTATAATTCAACCCCCAGACTTTAATTTTTTTCAATTAAAGTCAAAATTGACTTAAAAATGAATTTTTCTTGCAATCAAACCCTTCACAAACTCAATTAATTTTTCAACAAAATCTAATTGAGTCTTTAAACATCTGATTTTGAACTTTTTTTCATCAAATTGAATTTTCTTTGTCAATAGAGCCTTCATCAGTCAAAAATATATTGTCAAATTTCAATCTTTGTATTTTTGAACTTCTTCAACCAATCTTTAGCCATTTTCTAGACGCCTTTGTGTCTTCTTCTTACTTCTATCTACTTTTTGGTTTTCTTCTAATAATTTATTTCTCTTTTTTTGTGTGAGGACCCAAAATTGTATAATAACAAGAAGTTTGTAATGCATATAGACAATTGATAGAGTAAATTGGAATGATGGTATCTATCATGTTATGATTTATTTTCTATTTTTTATAACAAATGATTGATAGATTGGGGTGCGGGGCAATGCCTCCACAATACTGTAAATAAGTGTTATTAAAAAATTTATAATATCTCTTGGTCGATTTGACCCTTGAGTGGTTTAGGGTATGCTATAAATATACATTACATAATCCTATTTGATATATAGTGAAAATAAAAGCTCATCGCTCATGTGGATATAGACACATTGTCGAACCACATTAAATCTTGTGTTCTTTCTAGTTCTCCTTTCACAATATTCATCAATAATTGCTGCAGGTTTTTCACAATAAAGGTAATGTTTAAAGTATAAGAATGTGTGAAAGAACTACCAGTGAACTTTACAAGAACAAAAGTGTAATATTTGATATGGATCCTTCTTTAGCTTGCATACACCATAAAATAGAATTTAAGACTCACAAGACAAAGACATTATACTTGGAGAATATGCATTATAAAGTTATATTCAAAGTATCCATGTTTTTGGAATGGAAGAGTTGAGTTTCTAACATTTAAATCGAGGGCAAGTTTTTTAATAAGTGGAGAGGACTAAAGTAGGGCATTATAGTCATTATTCTAAGCATAATTTGTTTTATTTCTTTATTTTTTCATTGTTAAGAATTTTTAGATTTTGAGGAGTTCCGAATGAGTCCAATAGGTAGTCTAATGAAAATAGGTATAAGTTATCATTTGATTATTGGGTAGAACTGAAATTTTTTCAAAATATTTTAAAGGTCTTGTTCCTTAAATGATTAGTAAGACAATTTCATTTGAGTTCATGAAGATGTTTAATTCAGTCTCTAAAAGTTACTGCTTAAGATTTTATTTTATTTTCTTATTGTTTTTGGATTATTCTTCATATTTAGATTAGGATTTAAAATTTAATTAGTATTTTACTAATAAGCATGTATAATTTTTTTTTGTATGTAAACTTCCTTGTAGGCTATTTTTAGGGAATAATTTACAATATAATTTTTTAGCAACTTCTTCTTCAAGTAAAAATTTATATATCCTATGGATATATATCTTATATTTAATTTTTAATTTAATTAGAGAGAAGAAGGGCTATCACTATCTTGCTAATAATTTTTAATCTAATTAAAAAGAACAAGAGTGATAAGATTTGAAATTCTAACCAGACTTAATTTGGATATGAAATTAGTTTTTAATTCCTTAAATGAGGAATGAAATTAGTCACCATGAATTTCCCTGGAAGGGAGATGATCAGTTTCGTCTTTAAATCCAACAAAGAGGACAAATTTGTCCCTAGGTCACTATGATAGGGATGAATTTTCTCAGTACACACGTCTAATCTTAGAGGACTAATTTAATACCTATGTCATCTAGATATTTAAGCTCTTGATATTTTCTGATAGACTGGTTCGTCCGTGAGTTTATTGGTAAAATATGTACCAACAGATTATGAATTTAAATACTAATAGAAATTTTTATGGGTAAAATTATTAAATTTAGTAGTGGTTTCTATACATAGGCATTCTGGGATGCTCCAAACCGAAATACAAATCAAATGTGCTGGCCTCTTGGTATCTACAAAATGTGTAAAGATTCAATTCCTAATAATTGTATGCAGATATTAATAACCAACCATGCATTGAAGTATATATGTCGACTTCTCAAAAGAATAAAAAGTACAAATTAATACACAATTAGCAGCTTTTTTTTTTCTTTTAGACAAGTGAAGAAACTTTATTAATAGCATAACAATATTGGCAAATCAAAGCAAGGTGAAGAATTAATGGGTACAAATGCCAAAAAGCATGGGAAAAGAAAACATGGCAATAGCTAGGAAGTAACCTAAACTAACCAGCGAAGGAAGGAGGACACACAAATAATGACCATGGATAAATTAAGCAGCCATGCATGCCTTCTTGGCTAATACAAGGATAAACGATTGCTGATCATTCATCATACGGAGCTGCAGCTGGTTCACCGATGTGGCACATACCATCTATGGGGTCATATATGCATGGATCTGCTGGCCTCGCTATCACAGTAAGGTTAGGGCATGATAGCAAAATAATGGTAACGATTAGGAGTACTATTATTGTCAAGCATCGAGCCTTTCCTTGAGACCCCATTCTTGACACGAAAGAAAGCTGAGACTCTTAGGGAATCAAATGTATGTCTTGGTACGTATGTGTAGAGAGCCAGATAGTCTGCGAGACGGAGAGGGTTTGCTAGCTAGCTGGTTTGGCCCTGGCTCTTCAGAAACAAACAATTCAGAAAACTGGAGAAGATGAAACATAATATAAGTATGGCATATTAATTCGTCGGTCGATTGAGTTTTTTTTATTTTGTTAATTTTAATTACAATATATTTTTTAATTTTCTTGAGTTCTTTATTTCCTTGACTTCTTCTTCCTTTTACTGATTAAGAAAAATCAACAACATCGGGTCAAACGATCTAAATTGGTCAACGAATGAATTTTAGAATGGGTTTATATATTGTATGCTTACAACAATAAAAATATCATGAGTGAAAATAATAATAACATTAAGACTATTATTTAAACTACTTTGAACAATAAAGGTTTAAAGGAATGTGAGTCAATTTTAGAATGGGCTAGGTTGATGTTGGCGGCTAGCTAGGGTTTTAGGAATAAAGAAGATGAGATGATTTTTTCATCATCGTCATCATTATTATTATTTTTACAGGTTCCTCTCTCTTTTCATTTTTTGTAACAACTACGTGCGGTCAAAAGTCACTGGTAATTACATTAATTACCAGTTATAACTGATTTTGATAGATATAACAACATTTAGAGTAAAATGTCATTGCAAATATATATTGTATTATAATGAAATTTCAAACATTTACATTCATAATTAATACATGCATTTATTTAATTTAAAGGCACGTAGTTATATTAATTTTATAAGTAATTATGATAGGATTTTGTTGATAGTGGATCTAAAAGCATTTGTCTCATGTGCTATTAAATCTTAATAACATTTGAAAGACTTAATTTATATCCAATATCAGTCAATATATACTACAATAAAATAAATGTTCCTATAAATAACAATCATAAAATACCATTATAAAGTATAGTTAGTAAGTATTTCAAACAAATGAAATTAAAAGTAAACATAGTAAAAGCAAGTAATCATCACCAAACCATGAAAACTTTATGTATATATAAACAAAACAAGAAAGTTTAGTTCTTTTTTCCCTCATTTATACTTCATTATTTATTATCCACGTTTTGATTATTAACAAACAATCAAAACCCATCAAATCAAACTTTATTGTAAACAAAATTAAACCCATTTCTTTAAGCAAAGTCTAATTCTAAAAAGTTTGGTTCTTTTACCCCTCATTTATACTCTAACAAGATAAAAAAAAAAATCACTAAGATAGTGTGTGATTACTATTCTATAACAAAATAGATAAAAACAATGAGAACATAAATATTTTTTTATTGAAAAGATATGGATAAAAGACATAATAATAAATTTATCTTTGAACAAATTTTAGACGTAATTTATACTTTCAATATAAAATGTATATAGAAGACATGTTTTTAGAGATAATATTTATTATTTTTATATCTAAAATATTCATGTAAAACAAAAATTAAATTTCAAAATTATCCTAAGTATATAAACATAAAAATGATTTTTATCATAATTTAAAAACCTGATTTGACACTCGACTTGAAACAAGTCCGAATCTTGAATCGGGATGGTCAAACTAAGTTATTCCAACTTTTTTTAAAGGATCAAAACAATTTGATCATTTTGACCTAAAAAGTTTTTGTTTGAAAAAAAAATCAATGGGTTTTTAGCCAAAAAAATTTATATTTAGGTGGACCTGGGTTTTTTATCATATTAGATCGGATTAATCTTTTCTTTATTTTTTGTAAAACTTAAATTGGTCTAAACCCTGAATTGGCCCACCATATCAATCTGGATTTTATAACTAGAGTCATTATACCATTATTAATTTCAATACTCAATATAAATTACAATAAAAAAATATAATTATGTATTTAAATATGTAAGTTTGACATTATCTCATTTACCATGAATCAAATATTATACAAAAATATTTTATACAATATTATCAAATACAATTTTATTTTCATCTTTTTTGTTCTATCTTGTCTTCTCTTTTCTATTATCTCATTCTTGCGTTCCAGGACAATATCTATCAATGATAATGATAAACAGAGAATAAGAGGAGGACTTGAGGCACCGTTTGTTTCTACAACCCAGTTGTGTTTTTTTTTTTTTAAAAAAAAAAAAACAATTCTTGAAATTTTTTTATATATTTTTAAAATATTAATGTCAAAAATAAATTTTAAAAAATAATATTATTATCTTAATATATTTTTAAATAAAAAATACTTTAAAAACAAAACAATTTTCATAAAACCAAACATTAGCTCTGTAAGAGAATTGTCCATGGGGATTTCATTGATTTGTATCACAATCTCCCTTGGCCACATGTACGCACGCCAGAGGCTAACCTCTTTTGGAGATTGAGTAACTGAGTTACGCTGGTCTATTTATTTTTATATTTTAAAAATATTTTAAAAAAATTTAAATGTTTTTATTTTTTTTTCTTTATTTCAATTTTTTTTTATGTTTTTAGATGATTTTGATATTAAAAATAATTTTTAAAAAAATAAAAAATATTTTTTTAATATATTTTTAAATAAAAAATACTTTAAAAATTAACCTAGATATCTGTGTTCTGTCTTCGCAGCTGCTTCGGCTAATAGCAAAGAAGTGAAAGGACGTCGGATGGAGCTGATGAAAGAAATGGATTTTATTTTCAATAGGCCTTAGGGTTTCTGCGTTTGGACTTTGGTGATTTTTCATGGACCTCCATTGACTAACTTTGGGCTCTTCTCCAATAAGACCAATGGTTTGAATAACTGAATCTGGCACTAGCAGGCCTTGGGCCTTGGCCGCCATAATTTGTTGCACCAAGCATGTCCCCTCATTATATCATCATCTTTTCTATTAATATTTTAAAAGAAAAATTTATTAAGTATTAAATAAGTTATTCATATCTGAATTTATACAGTTATAAAAAAAATATAAATTTTTTGTTTTCATATTTGATCTCAAAATGATAGTACGTAGCAGTGAGCAAAAAAACAGAAAAACCGATTAAACAAAAAAACTAGAAAAAAATAACCGAAAAATCAAAATCGTGAAAAAAAAATCAATTAAACCGATTAGAATTCGGTATGATTTGGGTTTTATAAGCTTGGAAATGACAAAACTAAATGAAACTAAACCCAAATCGGAAAAAAACTGAGTCAAACCAAAAAACCGAGTCAAACCAAACCGTATTGGAATTGGTTGGTTTGAACCAGTTTTTATTCTAAAAAATCAAACCGAACTCTGTCGGTTTGAACTGGTTTCGGTTTTTTTTTAAATAAATCAGTTTTGTTATTTTTTTTTATAAAAACTGAACCAAATTGAAAATGATCATCTCTAATATTATGATAAGCAATCCATTAAACTATCTTATTATTATATTAAGTTAGTGTGTTTTTGAGAGTTTAAGATAATGTTTTAAAATACACTTGAGGATAAATATGTAATGCAATATATTATGTCCTTGTCATGGATTGAATTGCTTCATCTTCTCTATGTAGTGTGTGTATATATTTATAATTGTGTGTGTAATTCATTCGCATGAATTATAAAAAAGGTTAGAAAATCGTATTGCGTTTTGCATTAATTACAAATTTAAAAGTATTTAATTAGTTAATATCTACATGAAATATTCTATTAAAAATTCTACTGAAATCTTAGATTAAAAAAAACTACAATTATTTATTTTTCTTAAATCTATTTTTCTAAACTACAACTAGTAGATGGAAAGGAGGAAGCTAACTCAAGCATAACTTCATTTTGTCATCACCCACAACACCCAAAAAATCTGAACAAGAATAAAAATCTTTTGTGACGACTTGACCACCTTAGCAGCTTTCTGAAAACCTACGAGGCACTGATTAAAGATAAGAAGCAGCACTACTCTTGTTAATTATTAATTATACTCTTCCAGACATCCTTGTCAATGTCATGCTAGTCATCGTCTTGCTCCTTAATTTCCTTTCTGGCTGACACGTGACTTGTAGACCAACGACTGTGTGAAAGCCAACTGTCTTTAAATCATTGGCTGAAACTTGGAAGTAAATTTCCTCTGCAAAGGAGGAAGTCTGCTAATTAAGGACAGGCACTTAAATCCATTCCATGTATAATTCATCAAAAATCTATTCCATGTATGCATATCATCGCTGTGCTTTGCTTCCCATATCTCGCCATTGAAGACTGTACTAAGCATTCCAAGCTTTTCTTGTTGATATCATCATCCATGGATAACAGCGGAATAAATGAAATGATGTAGAAAGAATAAATAACAAATGAATGGCGTACTGTATTATACAATTTGACTTTCAACTCCCACATTATAGTTTCCTACATGACATAACGATCCTATACGATGAGTTTGCGTTGTGAATTGTCCATTTGACAAACACGAGATCAGGCGCGCGCGTGTTGTAGTATGAGATGTTTTTGGATGGGTTTTCACACAGAGCAAGAGGAAGGTTTATCAATTCCGTTTCATTTCAAACGAAATGGTAAAAAAATGTTATATTAATTTAAAAAATAAAAAATATAAAATAATTTTTATTTCATTTTAAATTTCAGTCCATTTCGAATTTTTCGATTAAATTTTAAATATTCTGGTTTTATTTCACATGTTTCATTCCAGACTCGAAAAGCCATTGAGCACAGTTCAATTTAATTAATTAAACCACCAAAGTATAAAAGGCTCTTTTAAAAATAATATTAAAAATTATTATTATTATTTTAATTAAAAATAATATTAATTTTTTAAATTTAAATTTATCACTAATATATATGATTTATATTCATATATTTTTTTTATATTTATATTTTGTAGGAATTTGAGCAAAACAATGGATGTTTTAGATTCCATTAGTTTTGATAACATTAATCTAGCTTTATATTTAAAATATTTGTATTAAAACATTTTAATGATATTTTATTTAAGTTGAATTACTGTAAGTTAAAAATCTATTTAATTATGACTATTTAGAGAATATTTTAAATTTTAAAATTATATTTATTTGATATTATGTTTGTATTGTATAATTTATAATTAATTTATCTTGAGTTTGAATTATATATATATAAACAGTACAATTCTGAAACGAGATACCAAAATACTTTAAAACTAAAATATTTTATTTCAATTAAAAAAATAAAACATAAAATAGAATTGAGAACCTTGATACACAGTGACCGGATTTTCCATGATCCTTTAATATTTTTTTTTATTTCTCTATATATATTTATTTCAAGCCACCCGAAGTGGGGAAGTCCACTTCCATATTCAATAAATTAATGGATATTTTGATGCTCCGAAGAAGATTCCAGCTATCCTATTTCTCCTTGTACAAGACAAAGAGGGATCTATTCACGAGGACAATTGCTTGAATCTTCAACCACATGAAAGTCCAAACTTTACGAATTAATCTTATTTCTATCAATATATTTAAGAAGAATCAAATCAATAATTAAAAGAATAATATATAGTTTTTTAATACATGAAATCGATACAAAGAGCGTATCGATTTCAAGATCCAATATATAAAGATCAAATCAATAATTAATTCCTTCTTCTCTTTAAATCTTCCACGCATGTTACATCCAAGTCAATTTCCTTACTTGTTTTATCATTTTTTTCCACAACAGCCTGGACAATTAATGGACCTACACAAATGTTTTATTTTCCAAATATCAAACGAAGACTCGAATTTATTCAGCAACTAACCAGCCCTGATCACTCCTATTCGATCTTTAACTTGAAACTAAATTCCTTCTCTTAATTAGATGAGTTTAAGTTGGATATTAAAATCCTTGATTTGTTAATATTTTTCTTCAAATACAAAAATATTGTTATAGATTATTCAGAACTATTTTTTTTATAAACAATATTAAAGATACATCCCCCATCTGATCAATATGATATATTTATCTTAAATTTTGAACTCGAAAAAATCAATAAATGAAGCATGAAATGAGTATAATTATAGGGGGTTTGGATTTGTCAATATTGTGCAAGAATCCTAGCTAGCAGATATTATTGAAATTAATTAAGTTGGGCACCTCAATTTGCATTCTGTAGGCTGTGAAGTCCGGATTGCCGGCGGGACCATCTCATCTTCTTTCCCGCATCCACATGCTCTTATCTCATTCAAAATCTGTGGATATAACAAGTCAAAAGATACTATATATATATATATATATATTTTTTTTTTTTTCAGTCAAGAATGAACATTTGATTTGACCCATAAGAATTTTGGAAGGCATGAATATGAATTTGCGGGAGTAATTAATGGAGATGTATAATGTAGATTATGATATAACGTAAGATTAATTTTTTTTCATGTAATCCTAAGATTGTACTTTCTATATTAAGGAAGAAATAAGCTTTTTTTGATAATTTACTTTGTTAATTAGTAATATTATCAATATTTTTTCTTGGTACTAATTAAAACATAGTTTTTAGCTAAATATGAAAGAAACCAAGAAAAAAAATGTTTGAAGGGTTTACGTTTAACTTTTAACTGCTTATCTCCATTTGGTCTGATTGATCTAACTATAGATTTATGTCAATAGGAATTAATTAAAATAACAGCTTTTAAAAATACTTTTTTAAATTTAAAAATATATTATTTTAATTTTTTATTTAAAGTAGAACCAGGTACGCTTCGGAGTTTTAACCAAGTCAAGAAGACTTGAGCCGGAACAAGTTTAAACTTTAAATATACTGCTTTGACAAGTTGACTTCCTACCCACCGTGAAAGGCTCCAACCACGAGTGAAACAAGTTAGTAATGTCTTTAATTGTCACAACTCTTTCTCACAGTCATCATCTCCCATTGCTTTCCCACTTCTTTAGCAACGCGTCTATATCTCTTCCTTCACGCCTTTGATGTGCAGAGCAATAATCACCACCACCTTATTTAACACTCTCCCAACTTTCTTAGCCTCCATAAAGAATCTTTCTTTTTTCAAGAACACAAAATGGACCGTAATGGAAGAGAGGACATCAAGGTCGAGAATGGTTATGATTTGGAGGATGATCATGATCACAAAAAGAAGGACAAGAAAGAGGAACAAGAAGAAGAGTTGTCAGTGGAAAGAATATTTGAGAATCAACAGGTGCCATCATGGAGGAATCAGCTGACACTGAGGGCCTTTGTGGTGAGCTTCGTGTTGAGCATTTTGTTCAGCGTCATAGTAATGAAGCTCAATCTTACAACTGGTATCATACCCTCCCTCAATGTATCTGCTGGCCTTCTGGGCTTCTTTTTTATCAAGACCTGGACAAAGTTTCTTGAAAAGTCTGGCCTTTTGAAGCAACCCTTTACGAGGCAAGAGAACACTGTTATCCAGACTTGTGTGGTTGCATCCTCTGGCATTGCCTTTAGTGGTATACTTTCTGTACTTCTTACTGCCATCAATTTTCATTTCATCTCTCTTACTTTTTGGGTTGAGGAGATATGTAGGCTTCTTTGATCAAGATATTAAAATTTCTGTGCATTAGGTTTTGTTTCTGTTCTTAAGGGTTTGAAACTTACAGTAGTTACTAAAACTCAATGTCAAGATTTGCTTCTTCTAATTGCTATATTACATGATAAGGCAACCCTTTTTTTTTCTCTGGATCCCTTTTATCTCAGTTGTGAGTAGATTTACATGATCCTTGAAGACAAGAATTAATTCGTTACTGCCTAAAGTCTTCGGGAGGCAAATCAAGATTGAGGTTTTATGACTATCAGTTCTGCTATTGCTTCAGCCACTTGTGAAGTTTTACTAAACTAATCAACACTTGAACTTGCTGTTTGAGACATGAACAAATATACTTTAGTAAAAAAGTTTAATCAAATGGTCTGTAAATTTTCTTTACTAGCTTTTCCCTGTCTCATGGTGTGTGATAATGGTGGAGGGGCTTTTTATTTTTCTTATGGTCCTCCACGAGGCATTAGGTGTGGCTGGCAGATGTCTCTAGACAGATACTTTTTTGACAATTCAATTCATATGAGCTGGATATGGATGATTCGCTAACTTCAAAGTTATACAAGTCTTATAAGAATATTCTGATTAGTGGAAAAGGAAGTCTTCCCCATTAGGGAGAAAAGAAAATATGAATAATTAATTTGTTTGTACTGTTAATCTAGCTTTCATCATGTAAAATTAATTTGAATACACTACATCATGTGAAATTGTTGTAACGATAGAAATAATTTGTGATTATGCTCAAGATGAAATTAAGCTTGTTGATTTTTTGTAGTAATAGTTTCCATTCTATAATCTGTTTCTTGTTTCCTTACAATAGGAGGCTTTGGGAGCTATCTGTTTGGAATGAGTGAAACCGTGGCCATACAATCAACAGAATATAGAGATGTCTTTAAGAACCCATCTCTGTCATGGATGATTGGCTTTCTGTTTGTTGTTAGCTTTCTTGGACTCTTTTCAGTGGTGCCTCTTCGAAAGGTAGACTTCACAACATTTGATTATCGCCATTCAATTTCGTATAGGAAATAGAAAACTTCTCTCTGCATTTTGCTTTCTTGTTGAATGTATTGATTTTGCCAAAATCTAATCTTCATTGTTACCCTGGTTATTTCCAGGTCATGATTGTAGACTTCAAATTGACATATCCAAGTGGCACTGCAACTGCTTATCTCATCAACAGCTTCCACACTCCTGCAGGAGCCAAGCTAGCAAGGTAAGGCATTATCAGACCTCATGCACATATAGTTGGATGATCATTCGGCATGTAAAAGTATCAAACTTCTTCTTTTTTTACTACCGTTTCAGAAAACAAGTGAAAGCGTTGGGCAAGTTCTTATCATTCAGCTTCTTGTGGGGTTTCTTTCAGTGGTTCTACACTGCAGGAGATGGTTGTGGATTTGTTGAGTTCCCCTCACTCGGGCTTAAAGCATATGAAAACAAGTAAAAGCATTACTCAAACTTCCAAAATCCTCTCATCCTATTGAATGTAGTTCAATTTATTATGGCACTGTGTTTCAAATTTGTTGCGGTATCCTTGACTAATAATGTTATTGTTATATGTACAGATTTTTCTTTGATTTCTCAGCAACATATGTTGGAGTTGGAATGATTTGCCCCTACATCATAAACATATCAGTTTTGCTTGGAGGAATTCTTTCCTGGGGTCTCATGTGGCCTCTCATAGATACAAAAAAGGGTGATTGGTATTCAGCAGACCTCAAATCTAACAGCCTACATGGCCTCCAAGGTTACAGGGTAAGTTTTCTAACAAGGTTAAGGTGACAAGAGTGCTATTCTTGAAGCCTTTTCATTCATAACAACTCTTATGCAATGAACTCAGGTATTTATTGCCATTGCCATGATCTTGGGTGACGGTCTGTACAACTTCTTCAAGGTGCTAAGCCGAACACTCACTGCCTTGTATTTTCAACTTCAAAGGAAAGATGCAACTGGTGCCCTCCCTATTGCGGACCGTTCCTCTCCTGAGAACTCCAGGATCTCATACAATGATCAACGCCGCACCCAACTCTTTCTCAAAGATCAAATTCCAACATGGTTTGCTGTTGCAGGCTATGTCGCAATTGCTGCTATCTCTATAGCCACGCTACCGCATATATTTCCTGAACTCAAATGGTATTACATATTGGTTATCTACATCTTCGCCCCAGCCCTTGCATTCTGTAATGCTTATGGCTGTGGCCTCACTGACTGGTCCCTCGCTTCCACCTATGGAAAGCTTGCAATTTTTGTAATTGGAGCATGGGCTGGTGCCTCTCATGGTGGAGTTCTTGCAGGACTAGCGGCCTGTGGAGTCATGATGAATATCGTGTCCACAGCCTCCGACCTCTCTCAAGATTTCAAGACTGGTTATCTAACCCTTTCTTCACCACGGTCCATGTTTGTTAGCCAACTAATTGGCACTGCAATGGGTTGCATTATTTCACCTTGTGTCTTTTGGCTGTTTTTCAAGGCCTTCAAGGATCTTGGGATTCCTGGAAGTCAATACCCTGCTCCTAATGCTACTGTATTTCGAAACATGGCTATATTGGGGGTAGACGGATTCTCGTCTCTACCAAAGAATTGCCTCTATCTTTGCTATGGGTTCTTCAGTGCAGCTATTCTGATAAATTTAATTAAGGATGCATTGGGTAAGAAATGGGCTAGGTTCATTCCCAATCCAATGGCGATGGCTATACCTTTCTATATTGGCTCATACTTTGCCATCGACATGTGTGTGGGAAGCTTGATGCTGTTTATCTGGGAAAAGATTGACAAGGCAAAGGCAGATGCTTTTGGGCCAGCAGTGGCTTCTGGTTTGATTTGCGGGGATGGGATATGGACTTTGCCTAGTGCGATACTTGCTCTAGTAGGAGTAAAACCTCCCATTTGCATGAAGTTTTTGTCAAGGAGAACAAATGCTAAGGTCGATGCGTTCTTAGGGTCATAAAGTCGAAGTTGAGATCAACTTGAATAGAAACTGTGAAGTAAAGCTGAATTGCTTCCTAGACTAAGGTTATGAAGTTTACATGTGAAGTTCGACTCAAAAATGCTGTGGATAATCAATCACCTGCTATTTCGTGGAGCCAACCACTATTTTCGCTATAATCTTTTCTGGAGAAGAAAATCAAATGTCCATTTACTTATATATGTTTGTAGTTTTTTTCTAGTCTAGTTTGAAGAAGATAGTAGAACAGATGCATCAAGCAATGTGAAAAGTGAAAATTACAGTACCCTTTGTGAGCTGTTATGATCAGTTGCTATATTTGGTATCAGTTTGCTCATTTTGCTAGCTATGATCATATATCAGGTGGTCCGATGTGGCATTGGAATGGCCTTCTAGTTGTTAGCAGTCTCACAATAAAATCATGCCAGACTTAGTCATCCAACACGAGAAAAAAAAAAGATGGAAAAAATATCAGATGCGTCGAGGAAGACGATAAAAGCTTCAGCGAATGAGACTTGTAACAAATATTTTACCTAGGTGTTTCCTAATAATATGAAAAGAAGCTGAAAAATAGATAAGCATTCCCGTAGTGATCTTAATAGCATCTAAGCCCAGAGTGAGTGAAGTACATAAAGAGTGCAACTATATTCATAGTTAATTATCATAGAATCCTCAACTCTCCATCTTGCTGTTGTTATGATTTGTTTATAACTCATCTTCAATCTCATGCTTTGTAAGGCAAGATCCTGCATTGTTTTTTAGAGATAAGTTTAAATTAAATAACGTTATATTTTATATATATAATATAAAGATTACAAACTCAATCATTTGGGATTATTTTGTGACTGTAGTGTGTTTAAAAATATAACAGTAAGTAATTCCTGTTCTAGAAAATTTTAAAATAATATATTTTTTTTATTTTAAAAAATTTATTTTTCATATTAGTATATTAAAATAATTAAAAAATATTAAATAAAAAGTAATTTAAAACACAGACAGGTTAAAACTCACTGCAACGACCCGTTTTAACTCCTCCTCATGTTCGTCTTCAATTCGGATGTGTTGAGCAATAATCACAGCCACTTATTAAACACGCTCCCAACTCTCTTCGTCTCCATAAAGAATCATTCTTTTAAGAAAATAAAATGGAACGTAATGAAAGAGACGACACCAAGGTAGAGAATGATTATGATTTGGAGGATGATCATGGTCACAGAAAGAAGGACAAGAAAGAGGAACAAGAAGAAGAGTTGTCAGTGGAAAGAACATTTGAGAACCAAGAAGTGCCATCATGGAGGAATCAGCTGACACTGAGGGCCTTTGTGGTGAGCTTCGTGTTGAGCATTTTGTTCAGCGTCATAGTAATGAAGCTCAATCTTACAACTGGTATCATACCTTCCCTCAATGTCTCTGCTGGCCTTCTGGGCTTCTTTTTTATCAAGACCTGGACAAAGTTTCTTGAAAAGTCTGGACTTTTGAAGCAACCCTTTACGAGGCAAGAGAACACTGTAATACAGACTTGCGTGGTTGCCTCATCTGGCATTGCCTTTAGTGGTATACTTTCTGTACTGTTTACTATCATTAATTTTCATTTCATCTCTCTTAATTATTTTGAAATTCAATTTTTTTTTCTCTTTTCTTTCGAAGTTGAGGAGATATCTAGGTTTCTTTTATCAAGATATTAATATTTCTGTGCATTTGGTTTTGTTTCTGTTCTTAAAGGTTGCAAACTTACAATAGTTACTAAAATTCGATGTCAAGATTTCCATCTTCTAATTGCTAGATTACCTGATGAGGCAACCACTTTTACTAGAGTAATCAACACTTAAACTTACCATTAGAGACATGAACAAATCTATCTCTGTCTCCTGAAGTGTGATAATGTTAGGGGTGCAGCTGGTATGTCACTTGACAGATACTTTTTTGACAGTTCAATTCATATGCGCTGGATGTGGATGACTTCCTAAGTTCAGATTTATATCAGCAAGTCTTATAACAATATTCTGATTTGTGGAAAAAGAAGTCTTCTCCATTAGTAAAAGAAAGGAAAATGTGAATAATATATGTTTCTAGAATGCTAGTTGTGAGCTTGCGTTATTAATCAAACATCTTCTCAAACTGTGAATCATTAACATAATGTCAAGATGAATACATTATATTTCTAACTCGTCCAAATAGTCAAGAAAAGCCTGATTACTTGCCAAACTTGTTTCGAAACTGAATTAATTATTGTCATGAAACGGTTAATTTGTGATTATGCTTATGATGATATTAAACTTGTTGATTTTTGTACTAATGGTTTCCATTCTATAATTTTTTCCTTGTTTCCTTATAATAGGAGGCTTTGGGAGTTATCTGTTTGGAATGAGTGAAACTGTGGCCAAACAATTAACTGAAGATAGTGATGCCTTTAAAAATCCATCTCTGTCTTGGATGATTGGCTTTTTGTTTGTCGTTAGCTTTCTTGGGCTCTTTTCGGCGGTGCCTCTACGAAAGGTAGACTTTACAACTTATATCAGCATTCAATTTCTTTATATGATTATAGAAAATAGAAAACTTTTTTTTGCATTTTACATTTTTGCCGAATGTATAGATTTTCCAAAAATTAATCCTCATTGTTACCCTGGTTATTTCCAGGTCATGATTATAGACTTCAAATTGACATATCCAAGTGGAACTGCAACTGCTCATCTCATCAACAGCTTCCACACTCCTGCAGGAGCCAAGCTAGCAAAGTAAGGCGTTATCAGACCTCATGCACTTATAGTTGGATGATCATTTGACATGTAAGAGTATTGAACTTTGTTATTCTACTGTTACAGGAAACAAGTGAGAGTGTTGGGCAAGTTCTTCTCATTCAGCTTCTTGTGGGGTTTCTTTCAATGGTTCTACACTGCAGGAGATGGTTGTGGATTTGCTGAGTTCCCCTCGCTTGGTCTTAAAGCACATGAAAACAAGTAAAAGCATTACTCAACCTTCCAAAATCCTCTCTTCTTGTTGAATGTAGTTCCATTTACTATGGCATTCTGTTTCAAATTCGTTGTGGTATCTTTGACTAATAATGTTCTTGTTACATGTACAGATTTTTCTTTGATTTCTCAGCAACATATGTTGGAGTTGGAATGATTTGCCCCTACATCATAAACATATCAGTTTTGCTTGGAGGAATTCTTTCCTGGGGTCTGATGTGGCCTCTCATAGATACAAAAAAGGGTGACTGGTATCCAGCAGACCTCAAACCAGGCAGCTTACATGGCCTCCAAGGTTACAAGGTAAGTTTTCTAACAAGGTTAAGATGACAAGAATGCAAATTACATGATTTTTAACATTTTCTTGAAGCCTTTTCTTTCATACCAATGCTTATGCAATGAACACAGGTATTTATTGCCACTGCCTTGATCTTGGGTGACGGTCTGTACAACTTCTTCAAGGTTCTAAGCCGAACACTCGCTGCATTGTTTTTTCAACTTCGTGGGAGAGATGCTACTGGTGCTCTGCCTATTGCTGACCGTTCCTCTCCCAAGACATCCAGGATCTCCTATGATGAGCAACGTCGCACCCAACTCTTTCTCAAAGATCAAATTCCAACAAGGTTTGCTGTTGCAGGTTATTTCACAATCGCTGCCATTTCTACAACCACCGTTCCGCATATATTTCCCGAACTAAAATGGTATTACATATTGGTTATCTACATCTTTGCCCCAGCCCTTGCATTCTGTAATGCTTATGGTTGTGGACTCACTGATTGGTCCCTTGCTTCCACCTATGGGACGCTTGCAATTTTTGTAATTGGGGCATGGGCTGGTGCCTCTCATGGTGGAGTTCTTGCAGGACTAGCGGCCTGTGGAGTCATGATGAATATTGTCTCCACAGCCTCTGACCTATCTCAAGATTTCAAGACTGGTTATTTGACCCTTTCTTCACCTCGGTCCATGTTTGTGAGCCAGCTAATTGGCACTGCAATGGGTTGCATGATTTCCCCGTGTGTATTTTGGCTTTTTTTTAAGGCCTTCAAGGATCTGGGGACTCCTGGAAGTCAATACCCTGCTCCTTATGCTACTGTATTTCGAAACATGGCTATATTGGGGGTAGAAGGATTCTCCTCTCTACCAAAGAATTGTCTCTATCTTTGTTATTGGTTCTTCGGTGCAGCAATTCTGATAAATTTGATCAAGGATGTGTTGGGTAAGAAACGGGCTAGGTTCATTCCCAATCCAATGGCAATGGCTATACCTTTCTATATTGGCTCATACTTTGCCATCGACATGTGTGTGGGAAGCTTGATTCTATTTATCTGGGAAAATATTGACAAGGCAAAGGCAGATGCTTTTGGGCCAGCAGTGGCTTCTGGTTTGATTTGCGGGGATGGGATATGGACTTTGCCTAGTTCGATACTTGCTCTAGCAGGAGTAAAACCTCCCATTTGCATGAAGTTTTTGTCAAGGAGAACAAATTCTAAGGTCGATGCGTTCTTGGGGTCATAAATTTGAAGTTCAGATCAACTTCAATAGAAACTGTGAGTTAGAGCTGAATTGCTTCCCAGACCAAGGTTATGAAGTTTATATATGAAGTTCGACTAAAAAATGCTGTAGATAATCACCTGCTATTTGTGGAGTCAACAACTAGTTTCTCTACAATCATTTCTGGAGAAGAAAATCAAATGTCCATTTACTTATATATGCTTGTTAGTCGATCCTTGGAAATATGCTTGTAGTCTTTTTCTTGTCTAGTTTGAAGAAGATAGTGGAACAGATGCATCAAACAATGTGCAACCGGAAAAGCACAGTACCCTTTGTGAACTTTAAACATAATATCAAAAGTGAATGTGCAAATATTACAGGTTGCAGGCATGTTTATTTTGAACATATTGCAATTATCGTTGTTGATTTCTTCTTCCTTATTCGTATCCGACCTTCCAGAATCACACCCAAGACAGCTGTTGTTATCCTGGGTTGCTGCTCTAGTGCCTTCAATTCTTCAGCTGTTGTTTTGCTGTTTGATGTTGTCACAGCTTGTGCACCAGTATGTATTATCTTTGGATTTTACTCAAACTGGTAAGGTTATGATCAGTTGCTATATTTGGTATCAGGTTTGCTCATTTTGCTGGCTATGATATAAGGTGGTCCAACGTGGCATTAGTATGGCCTTCCGGAACTGCTGTGTTCTTATCAGTCTCTCACAATAAAACCATGCCAGAATTAGTTACCCAACAGGGAAAAAAACAGGAAAAAAAATAAAAATAAAAATAAATATATATATATATATATATATATATATATATATATATATATATATATCAGATGCATCGAGAAAGACGATAAAAGCTTCAGCGATGAGACTTGTAACTATCTAAACAGCCGATCAAATAAGTTTGAAGTGATTGCTTGTGTAATGATTATCTTATTTTATCTAGGTTTGTCCTAAGAACATGAAAAGGAGTTGCAAAATAGACAAGCATTGCTGTATTTTTAATGGCATCTAAGCCGTAGGAGTAAGTGAACTGCATAAACAGGTTATCATTTGGATCAAACGTTGATTTTGAAAATATCCTAAAAATAATTTTATTTATTTTAGTTAAACAAATTTAAATTAAAATAAACACATAAATAAGAGCTCATAAAAATAACTCAGAAGCCTTAGCCTACTGACCCAACTTTTGGCTAAATAACACCAGGCTAGGCATGCATCGCAATGGTATGAATACATTTTCAAGTATTAAGATTTTGTTAATTAAAAAAAGCAAAAATATTGTTTATATTTAATAAAATAAATATAAAAAATTATGAACCAATAATCTAAGAAAGAGCTTATTCTAATTATAAAATAAAATAGAAAGATAATCTTTCCCTTAAAAGCAAAAGTGTGTAAATATGCTTTTTTTAATTTATATATATATTTTTTAATTTATTTTATCTTAGTTGTTGCTCTCACCAACAACAAATGGCTTATATTTTTATAAATAAATCATGAAAATACAATTTATTTTTATAAAATATAAAAGAAACAAAAATTAAAGATAAATTACAATAATTTCTTTGAAACATTATAAGAATACCAAAAAAAAAAGCAAAGAAATATATTTAAGAAATCTGAACTAAACTATTTTAAAAAATAAAAGAGCATGTATTAATTAAAATTCAAATAAAAAATAATGCAAAGAATAAAAGTACATAAAAAAGGGTATTAATGAAAACAGAAAACAAGAGAAAATTAAAAGAAAAAAAAAAGAGAGAGAAGAAGAGCAAATCATACTAGGTCTTGCAAGCTACCAAAAAGCCAGCTATTTTTTTTAGTTGTTCGTTCCTTTATTATTATTTTTTATACTAAATTATGATAGTGTTTGTTTTTATGATAATATCATATTTTAAAAAAAATAATTAAAAAAAATGTTTTAAAATAATTAACTATATATATATATATTGATTGTTTTGGTATGCTATTATCAAAAATAATATTTTAATATATTTATAAGTAAAAATATTTTAAAAAACAATCACTACCATAATACCAAATATTATCAACAAGTCTTTTGTTATGGAGATGATTTATTATCTAGTTATCTCTGGAGATAAAAAAAAAAAATCAGTTTTAGAACCCAAAAGTTTATTTTTGTAGAAATTTATCCAAATATTTGGCAAAACAATTGTTAGAAGGTGCATTTTTTAACACTAAACCCCAAAAAACCCTGCATTGTTTCCCCTTTTATCAAATCTGGTCCCTGAATTTTTTGTTTTAGCATGCAACGTAACAAGATTAATTTGATTTTGCAAAATCAAGCATGGACCAAATATGTTAGTAAAAGTTTAAAAGAATAATAATAAAAATAAAAATGTTCACAGCGCATCTGCTCACAATCCACATAGTAATCCTAAACCCCTGGAGGTTTTTTTTTTATTTTAATGTGTTAAGTGATAAGTAGTTAAATATAAGTTTAGAAATATTAAAAGATTAGTCTAGAATGAAAAGAATAATCAGCACGTCATTTCATATAAAACTATTGTACGATTTTTAAAAAATATATAAAAATAAAATTGCTCTTTGTCCGAAGATTAGAGTCTTTCAAATATGCTTCGTTCATGTTCTCAATAAATCCCTCATGTGAATATTTAGTCTTATGATAGCTAGCAGGTAGCTTGCGTTTGATTTTTTGTTGTCTACCACTAACTTGCTTGACTGTCTTAATTTAATATCTGCCATCGATTTCCATAAATGGTAATATAAGAGAACAAAAGGATCATATATGGGCTGCTTGCTGTTATAGTAAATTAAGGGCACGTGGAGACTACATTATTTTACGAAGAGGCCTCTGTTTGTTTTTCAGTGTGGACTCCAAGTGAAAATACTGTGGATTTGCATGGTGTTTTTATTTTTTTTATTCTATTATCAAACTTTATCATTTTTAACTTCTTTAATTTGTGTTCATCGGTGATTTGGCCTCGTAACTTATTTCGTGCTACTAATTTTAAGGTCTCGGTGGTCTTTTAAAAAATAAAAATACTAACCTCTTTTTGAAAAACAAAATGCGTCGACGCCTTTTTGGAAAATTTAGGCTTGGGATTTTGTCAAATTTTATTTTTCATCTATTTAGTCTGAATATTATACAAGTCAGTCCAATGCTTCATTATTTTTATATTTTAGTTTCTAAACTGAGAGGAGATACAGTTGTCCAAAAACAATAAAAAAGAGAAACATGATGGTTGTTCTAACTTAATTAACAAAAATAATCAAATTTGATATTAAAGTGTTTATCTTGACAAGAAAAATATTATTAAAGTGTTTTTGAACTTTTATATAAGGGTTGAGAGAGGTTTTTTGTTTTCAATTTATTTTTAAATCAATTTAGATCTATTTGAGCTGGGAAATTAGTTTTTTAAGGCTATACTAATATTTTTCAAGAGTTTCTAGGTGGGTTTAGGTTGAAAATTGATCTTTTAACTAAAAAATTGTACAACTTGATTTTTTGACCGTTTCTATTTTTATAATGGTTAAAATTTAGATTTACATCTGACACGTCATCTACTTATTAATCACACAGGCCCACACTTGTAATTTATTTTTTGAAAAAATATTTTTTTAACAATATTTATTTTCTAAAAAAAGTCATTGATTCAAAATATAATATAAATAATTTCGGTTAAATTCTTAGATTTATTAAGAATGTCATTTTAGATATTATTTTAATAGATTCCATTTAATTTTTGTGTTGTTCTTGAACAATCATTATTTTTAAAAAATTCATTTTAATTATTTTTTTATTTAGTTGCTTGCTATCATATAATTAAATAAAATATAAATTTTTTAAATTCAATTGGACCCTGACTTATGACCTATATTAAAAGTTTGATAAGTTAATTAAGATTAATATGATATATTACCGCTTTAATATTAAGAAAATAAGGGTGTTGTTTTGAAAAAAACATTTTAATCAAATCATTATTTTAATAATTTTTAAAGTTATTTTTATATGGATAAAAATAATCAAGTCATATCAAATTAATTATTTAATTTAAACTTGAGATTGATAAAGATTCGAATAAGAAGATTTCAACCTAGATGAATTGAATTGTGTGTAATGAGACTTACAAAGTGTTTCTTTTAATAACATGCGACCTTTGAAATGATGATTGAATACTGTCTAATAAATAAATGGTCTAGTGGAATTTAAAAACAAAAAGTAGCACATTAATGAGACAAATGAGTTTTAGTTAGATAACTGTATTTTTTATTTTTATTAAAATCATCAGGATTTTTTTTCCGGGTATATATGTGGAAAGCTTTTAATTTTTACTAAATAAATGACATAGAAAAAATGTTATGTTTTTAAAAAATTAAAGATAATAATTAGAATATTTTTTCCATTACTCTTCTTATAAAAAATATTTATGCCCTATAATTAAGTTAAAAATAATTAAAAAAATTCACAGCAAATGATCAAATATTTTTATTGCGTTTATCTCTTTTCTTCACAAACTAGTTTTTAGTTAATATTAAAATATATTTTAGCATTTATAATTTTTAATCTATTTAATTAAACATATCCATCAAATTTTAAGTTAAGAAATAAGATTTTTCTTTAGCTAGCATTAAAACCTCTTAACTAGATTATTCCATGTTGGATATTATTACAAACAATATGAATAGTTCATCTCCTACATCAGTTTGTTATATTTAACAAAAATAATAATAATTTTTGTTAGATATGAATCTAAAATTTAAAATAAAAGAAAATCAACAAATTAATAAAATATTCTTCCTTAACTGTGAGTTTAATTATTGGGGATTTTTTATTCTCCAATTAATATTGTGCAAGAATCCTAGCTAGCAAATATTATGGAAATTAAGTTGAACAGTCGAAGGTTTGGTACAGCCATGATTTTTCGTTGGCTGCGGTGGCCATGGACAAATATAGCAAGCTCCTCAATTTCCATTTTTGCAGGCTTTGAATAGTAGATTTCTGGCTGGACCATCTCATCTTCTTTCCCACATGTATCAAGTCAAAAGATACCTTTTATAAGATCATGTTTAATCTATTCTTATATTATTTTTCGTACTTTACGGCCGCATTTAGTCTTTGCATGCACAATTTTAAGATTTAGGGTTTATTTTTTATTATAGGCCAGTTGTTTTCCCATATATACGTCAAGACCTATTTAATTCATTGCAGAAATAACTTTGATTTGTTTTTTCTAAACATAGAAGAGTAAAAGCCTCTGCATCCCTGTAGTTGTTGTTATTTTTTAAAATAATTTTAATTGAAAAATATATTAAAATAATTTTAATTGAAAAATATATTAAAATAATTTTTTCTTTAATTAAGGTAGTCATTTTCTTTAGTTAGAGCTAATATATAATCTATTTTGATAGAAATATCTAGGACACATTGATTTGATTTTTAATGATTAAAATCTCTTTTGACATAGTCAGTGCATAGTTATAATTTTTTACGTAGTTTTTTTTTTTTTTTCAAAAAATAGATAGTTGATAGCAATACAATTAAAACATTTGAGGTGGTGGAACAATGAACCTTTTGAAGCAATCCCTTACTAGGGAAGATGACACTTTTATCAAGACTTGGACAAAGTTTAATTAAAAAGAGAAAGAAGTCAGTTATTTCAATTCAGTTGACAAAAATAACCAAACCCGATGTAAAAGTATTCATTGGATTGTGAGTTAAGGATTAATATTTTTATTTAGTTAGCATTAAAACCTCCTATCCAAATGAGGCCCAAGTTGGATACTAAAACGTTTGATTTCCTAATTATTATTTTCTTTCAAATATAAGGAATATTCTCATATCACCTTGCTTATATATTTATAAAAAAATTTTGTTTTTACAAACAATATTAAGAGCAGGGGCGGAACAAAAAAAAATTAAAAAAGACTAAAATATTATTTGTTTTATTATTTAAACTAAATATATTAATATTATGAAAGGAGGGGTTGAAAAAAAAAAATTTGTAGGGGTCCCTGATTAAGGGTGCATGTCATACATCAATTTGTTATATTAAAAAAGATTAATAAATTTTTTTATATATATCAATACTAAAAATTAAACTCGAAAAATCAAAAAATAAAACATACTTCCATAACGGTGAGTTTAATTATTGGGGTTCTTGATTTGTCAATATTGTGCAAGAATCCTAGCTAGCAAATATTATAGAAATTAAGTTGAACAGTGAAGGTTAGGTGCAGCCATGATTTTTCGTCGGGCGCGATGACCATGACTACTAGTCTAAAGTAAGTTATTGGGATTTTTAAAATCAATCTTTCCACCGTGGTTTTTTTTTTATTTTTAAAAAGGTTAAATCAAGACCTTCTCGTAAGTCAGAGATAATATAACCTATCATGATAGAAATATCTAGAACATTGATTTTAATTTTAATAATATATTAAAATTTCTTTTCACTTAGTCAGTGGATGGTTATAATTTTTTTTTTAATTAGTAGTATTTGTTTTTCAAGTGTGTGTATATATATATATAAAAGGAAATTGAAACCATTAATTTTAAATTTTAAAATGAATTCATCTAATATGATCAAACTACCGCATTAATCCAATAAGAATTTTAAATATTGGTTCAAAAAGAGTTCTAAATAAAAATTCTTTTAGACTAAGAAATCTTCCTCTAATTTAATTAGGAATCCTTCTTCTACAATTCAATTCAATGTACCAAATAAAATGACATTGAATTTATTTTCCACGAATAAGACTCAAGTTTAGATGCACAAAACATAATTCTCGACCAAAAAATAGTGTAGTAAGAGTTCAACTCAACAATTAAGCATGTCCAACTCAACCGAATGGTTTGATTCCAAAAATCCACAAATCTAAAATAATGCTATTTCTTTTCCTGGCATAAATCCTTATATCACTTTCGGATCTGGACTTTGTAAGCGTGGCAGCCAAGTCAACAGTCAATGGGCTCATTTAAGGTGAAAATCTTTAAATCGAAATATCAAAATGAATTGTGTGTTCAGATTGAAGATATGATTGGTTTTTTTAAAAGATATAATTTTTTAAAAGTATAAATTAATTAAATCTAACAAAAATAAAAAATACATATTTTTTATGTGGGTCTCACAAAAAATACCATATATATCTCTAAGCCTAACACCCTCAGAAACCATTGAAATCATGAAATGGTCTTATTGGTTTCAATTTTCCAAACATCTTTTATATACATGTATATATATATATATATATATATAATCATTGAGTATATATTAAAAAGTTTATAAAACTAAATTAAAAAAAAAAAAAAAAAACTCATATGGCAAGAAAAAGTTGTCGAGACACAATTTTCTAGAAACCTTAAATAAGGGCATTGATCAAATTTGTCCCCGATGACAAATAAATTCCCAAAATAGCACTTATTTGGCCTTTTAAGACTTTTCATATCACGACTATTTCTTAATTGGGTGGTTCAGTTAAGTGGTGTAGCAATTACAGTTAAATTCGCTTAATGGCCTTTAAGACTTTTCATACAAGGCCATTAATACTCAACTAATTGAGTTCTGTTTTTTTTTTTTTAAAAAATAAAATTGTTTTAATATTTTTTTTAATAAAGAGTTAATCTAGATTGAATTGTAGAGACACCAGTTTTGACCCCCCCCTGGTGAGACAAGTACTTTTGTCGACCAATAATCACAGCCACCTTATTTAACACTCTCCCAACTGTCGTAGCCTCCGCAGAGAATTTTTTTAAAAGAAAAGAAAATGGAACGTAATGGCAGAGATGACATCGAGGTAGAGAATGGTTATGATTTGGAGGATGATCATGGTCACAGAAAGAAGGACAGGAAAGAGGAACAAGAAGAAGAGTTGTCAGTGGAAAGAACATTTGAGAATCAAGAAGTGCCATCATGGAGGAATCAGCTGACACTGAGGGCCTTTGTGGTGAGCTTCGTGTTGAGCATTTTGTTCACAGTCATAGTAATGAAGCTCAATCTTACAACTGGTATCATACCTTCCCTCAATATCTCCGCTGGCCTTCTGGCCTTCTTTTTTATCAAGACCTGGACAAAGTTTCTTGAAAAGTCTGGCCTTTTGAAGCAACCCTTTACCAGGCAAGAGAACACTGTTATCCAGACCTGTGTGGTTGCCTCCTCTGGCATTGCCAATAGTGGTACACTTTCTGTACTTCTTACTGCCATTAATTTTCATTTCATCTCTCAATTATTCTTAAAATCATTTTTTTTCTCTGTTCTTTCTGAGGTGAGGAGATATCTAGGCTTCTTTGATCAAGATAATATTTCTATGCATCTGGTTTTGTTTCTGTTCTTAATTGTTGCTAAGTTCAAGTAGTTGCTAAAATTCAATGTCAAGTTTTCCTTCTTCTAATTGGTAGATTACAAGATGAGGCAGCCGGTTTTTTCTCTCTCCCTTTCATCTCAGATGTGAGATCTTTGAAGACAATAATTTCTTACTGCCTAAAGTCTTTGAGAGACAAATCAAAATTGAGGTTTTATGACTAACATTGTGCTATTGTTTCAGCCACTCGTTACTAAACTACTCAACACTTGAACTTGCTGTTAGGGACATGAACAAATCTACCTTAGTGAAAAAGTTTGATGAGTGTCTTCTGTAAATGATCTGTAAAGTTTCTTTACTAGCTTCCTCCCCGTCTCCTGGAGTGTGTGATAATGGTGTTGGGGGTGGCTGCTTTTTATTTTTCATCTAGTGTTTTTTATGCAGGCAGAAGCATAAAGACAGTTCAACAATTACAGAGAAGGCAAATTTGTTGAGCGAAAAGAACTGCAAGCTTGATCTCTAAATTTACAAAATAATATCATAACCTTCAAATATAAAAGAAAATAACATAAAATTCAAAAGAGCACAAAAAAAATCCAGGTAATGAAGGAAAATTTTCTATATTAGATCTTCCAAGTCTAATTTCAATAAATTTAAGTCTGATTCAACTCGAATCAAGAGTTATAGTTGTTTTAATTAGTAACTATGCAAATCTCGCTAAATCAAATTTATTTTTAGGGCTGACCCCATCTTACTGTACATAAAAATATTTGTTAAATCATACATATAGTATTTAACTGTGAACTGCTAAAAACTTTTAGTTTTGGGTGACATGTCAGCATCAGTTTTCTTGGGTTTCTAATGCCCCACCGGGCATAAAATGCGACTGGCTGAGATGGTTAACTTACCAAGTTCAAAGTTATATCTGTAAGTCTTAAAAGAATATTCTGATTAGTGGAAAAACAAGCCTTCTCCATTAGTAAACGAAAAGAAAATGAGAATAATTAATCAACCCTTTTGCTGTAGATTTTCCTATGTTGAACTTGTTCATTGACCGAGAATCATTAACATAATGTCAAGATGAATACGCTATATTTCTAAATAGTCAAGACAAGATGAAATGCCAAACTTGTTTTGAAACTGAAATTGTTGTGATAAAACAGTTAATTTGTATGATGATGTTAAACTCGTTGAATTTCGTACTAATGGTTTCCTTACAATAGGAGGCTTTGGGAATTATCTGTTTGGAATGAGTGAAACCGTGGCCAAACAATCAACAGAATATAGAGATGCTTTTAAAAATCCATCTCTGTCATGGATGATTGGCTTTCTGTTTGTTGTTAGCTTTCTTGGACTCTTTTCAGTGGTGCCTCTTCGAAAGGTAGACTTCACAACGCTATATAACCATTCAATTTCGTCATATGATTATTGGAAATAGAACACTTTTCTCTGCATTTTCCATTCTTGTCGACTGTATTGATTTTGCCAAAATCTAAACTTCATTGTTACCCTGGTTATTTCCAGGTCATGATTGTAGACTTCAAATTGACATATCCAAGTGGCACTGCAACTGGTCATCTCATCAACAGCTTCCACACTCCTACGGGGGCCAAGCTAGCAAAGTAAGGCATTATCAGATCTCATGCACTTATAGTTGGATGATCATTTGGCAACTAAAAGTATCGTACTTTGTTTTTCTACCATTGCAGGAAACAAGTGAGGGTGCTGGGCAAGTTCTTCTCATTCAGCTTCTTGTGGGGTTTCTTTCAATGGTTCTACACTGCCGGAGATGGTTGTGGATTTGCTGAGTTCCCCTCACTCGGGCTTAAAGCATATGAAAACAAGTAAAAGCATTACTCTACCTTCAAAAAATTTCTCATCCTACTGAATGTAGTTCATTTTATATTGGCATTGTGTTTCAAATTCGTTGTGGTATCTTTGACTAATGATGTTCTTGTTACACGTACAGATTTTTCTTTGATTTCTCAGCAACATATGTTGGAGTTGGGATGATTTGCCCATATATCATAAACATATCAGTATTGCTTGGAGGAATTCTTTCCTGGGGTCTCATGTGGCCTCTCATAGATACAAAAAAGGGTGATTGGTATCCAGCAGACCTCAAACCAGACAGCCTAAATGGCCTCCAAGGTTACAAGGTAAGTTTTCTAACAAGGTTAAGGTGACAAGAGTGCCCAGTACATGATTTTTTACTTGTTCTTGAAGACTTTTCAATCATACGACCACTTATGCAATGTACTCAGGTATTTATTGCCACTGCCTTGATCTTGGGTGACGGTCTGTACAACTTCTTCAAGGTGCTACGCCGGACACTCGTTGCCTTGTTTTCTCAACTTCGTGGGAGAAATGCAGTCGGTGCTCTCCTTGTTGCTGGCCGTTCTTCTCTCGAGATCCCCACCGTCTCCTATGATGAGCAACGCCGCAACCAATTCTTTGTTAAAGATCAAATCCCAACATGGTTTGCTGTTGCAGGCTACGTCGCAATTGCTGCCATCTCCACAGCCACCGTTCCGCGTATATTTCCCGAACTAAAATGGTACTACATACTGGTTATCTACATCTTTGCCCCAGCCCTTGCATTCAGTAATGCTTATGGCTGTGGCCTCACTGATTGGTCCCTTGCTTACTCCTATGGGACGCTTGCTATTTTTGCAATTGGGGCATGGGCTGGTGCCTCTCATGGTGGAGTTCTTGCAGGACTAGCGGCCTGTGGAGTCATGATGAATATCGTCTCCACAGCCTCCGACCTCTCTCAAGATTTCAAGACTGGTTATCTAACCCTTTCTTCCCCACGGTCCATGTTTGTGAGCCAACTAATAGGCACTGCAATGGGTTGCATTATTTCACCTTGCGTCTTTTGGCTGTTTTTCAAGGGCTTCAAGGATCTTGGGACTCCTGGAAGTCAATACCCTGCTCCTTATGCTACTGTATTTCGAAACATGGCAGTATTGGGGGTAGAAGGATTCTCGTCTCTGCCAAAGAATTGCCTCTATCTTTGTTATGGGTTCTTCGGTGCAGCTGTTCTGATAAATTTGATCAAGGATGCTTTGGGTGAGAAATGGGCCAGGTTCATTCCTAATCCAATGGCAATGGCTATACCTTTCATTGTTGGCTCATACTTCGCCATCGACGCGTGTGTGGGAAGCTTGATTCTGTTTTTCTGGGAAAAGATTGACAAGGCAAAGGCTGATGCTTTTGGGCCAGTAGTGGCTTCCGGTTTGATTTGCGGGGATGGAATATGGACTTTGCCTAGTTCGATACTTGCTCTGGCAGGAATAAAACCTCCCATTTGCATGAAGTTTTTGTCAAGGGGAACAAATACTAAGGTCGATGCGTTCTTAGGGTCATAAAGTACAATTACAATTACTAAAAAACACAAAAAACCTGTCGAAGTCATTGTAGCTCTCTTCATAGAGCATTGTTTGTTCACTAGAACAATGCTCTATCTTTATTTTCGGTTCTTCATCTTTTTTTTTTTTGGTTTTCATTTGGTTTTGTTTTCTATTTATTCGTTTGATATTGTGTTTATTAAAAATTAATATTTGAAATTTGTTTCTCATTATCATTGTGTCTTCCTCAACAAAGATGGGTGATTCTGGATTTCGTGAAAATATAATTGATTTCATTTTTTTGTAGTAGATTGAAAGTAAAGGGATGAAAATTCAAGAAAAAAAAACAGCCATATTATTAAAAAAAAAAAAAAAGGTCCCTCCGCTCTTTTGTTTAGTTTTGCCACTGGATTTTAAAAATTTGATGATTAAATATTTTAGTTTAAATTTTTATTTTATTCTCATGGTAACTAGTTTGAGAAAGAAAAGAGAAACACCTAGAAAATGATAAAGATAAGAAAAAGTTATTAGTTTACAGTATTTAAATACTTAATGTTTTTCCAGCAGTTCTTGCAGGCTGCCGAATTGGCATGACTTCCTTCAAACCTTTCAAATATTTGTTGTCGTCATCATCATCATCATCATCAAGCTCTGTTTCAGGAGACTCTTCTTTCACATATTTTGCCCCACCACTTTTATCAACTACATGCTCCTGCCCCGCCTTTAAAATCACATTCAACTCCTTGTCCCCGAAACAAAAATCTATTACAAGAAAAAATTACCAAAGATATGTTCTGTTCCGACCCCTTTTCCTTCATTATATATATATATATATAAAACCAATGATCCCAAGCAACTTCATCCGTCCCTGTAATATAAAAACACAAACGATATGTCATTCATTCACAAACCTCATTTCACCATGACCATCAAAACCCAAAAACACATCGACACACAAATCAAAAGCTAAAAAGAAACAAAACCTAAGGAAAATCGAGGTAAAAAACAGGGCTTTTAGAGGACAAGTCTTTGAGCTCGCCAATCTTGCCACCACCATTGACAGGAGCAAGAAGACCAGGAAATGAATGCAAGTACCTGTTTTTTCTTTGAGATTTCCTAATAATATCCTTACCATGATGTTTAACAAAATTTTTTGATGGGTTCAATGAATATGGAGCCCGGACTTGTGTGTCTGATACTATGTTGTTGGTTATTGCAAGCTTTTTCAGTCTTTCTCTCTAGCACATCTGGGTTTTCTCTGTTAGAATTGCTGGCTTCTGTTTTCTTGGATGTCACCATTTTTTTTTTTTAAATGCTTTGATGATGATGTTATCTGGATTTCTCACAAAAGGGTTTTTTTTTTCTTGCATTTTGGAGGCGGGAAGCTGCAATTTTTTGCTCCTTTTTCCTCTGTAAATGCAACAGCAAGCTGGAGATTGAGTGATTTCGTTCTAGGCTAAGGTAGGATTGGCCATTAAACTCTGGCTTGAAATTGGCCCAGAGCTTGAGGTTTGCTAAAACAAGGGCTTCTCTTTAGATATGGACTCATGAATAAATATTTTTGATTCGTTACTTTTTAAAAGGGATGGATTCTATCATCTTTATTTTAATTGTCTTAATTATTTTGGATCAAGTGGTCACACATTGTTAATAAGAATGATAATCTCACTCGAATTCCATAAATTTTAATCAACTCTAACTCGAATATATAAGATTTTTTTTCTAATCACTTAATAGAATATTAATATTTTTAAAGTCTTCTCGAAATTTGATCCAAACTATGAAAAAATAACTATTAATTTTTATTAGTATCACTAATAAAATAAGTATAAGCTCAATACAGAAGTTTAGCTCATTTATTAATAGGAAGAGTTTGGATTTAAAAAGGGAAAATTAAACACCAAGTGAAGCCCAAGCCTGGGTGTATCAACAATATTTCTCAAGAAAATAAGGCTTTAGAATTCACCTTGTTATGATCCGTAAATAAGTTTGTCGATATAACTTCGTGTAGAATTACAATTCTTTTATCAAGTTTAATTAACTTAGCAAGAAATCAAACTCAACATTGATTCATAATTTTTTATAAAAAAAAAAATATGAAGTTATTGTAGCATTTAAGACAATGAAGTTGTTTTTTATCGAAAAAAGTTGAAGTAAAATTTATATAACCACTTACATAATGATTGAGTTTGTCAAAAAAATAATATAAAAAAAAAACTAGCAAAGTTCTCAACCTTTATAGATAGAGAAATCTATAAAAAAAAATTTGATATTTTTTTTTAATTTTAAATAATAGTCTTGATCTCCATAAAATAAATTATACATCCCTATTTATATTAATCCAAAAATCTTCAAAGAAAATAATTTCTAATTAAAAATTTTCTAACTTATAAAATCAATCTAGCATTAGGATTTTTAAATATTAAAATACTAATTAAATTAAAAATTTTAATCTAAGTAGAAAATAAATAATTAAAATCTAAAATTAACGAAAAAAATAATTAAAACAGAAAAATAATAACTTTAGGTTTTATATCAAATGCTTTTGGGGTTTTTTGCAAATTTCTTTTCAAACATGGCCTTGTCAATCTAATTCACAAACTCTTGGGTAATTATTCTACGTAAATCTCCCTCACTTGAGAAAAACTCATCATCGAGTTATCTGTTAAAAATTAAAATTTTCCATTCTAGAGGAACAAATACTTCAAATATAATATTGTATCTAACTTATCCACGAAGTAGCATGTTTTTGACATGTGAAAGGTTCTTACATATGCTGACATTCAATCAAGTTGATCGATTTTGTTTCTTGGATTATGGTTGCTTGTCTTAATTTGACAATGTTCCATATTTAGCCACCATCAAGTTCATCTTCACCAACACCCTTTACATAAATAAGTGGTTGTCTAGATGGAATTTTAGAAATATGTATAAGGTAAGGTCAGCCTCGAGGTAAGTCTCCAAGTACGTTCCAATCCTCTCTTACAATTTTTGTTTGTGCCTCTTCTCAACTAAAAAGATATTCTTCATCGTATGAATATCTATAGTCATACTAACCACGAGGATTTGAACAAACTAGTTCAATAACAGGTTGGTTGCGGGCTTCATCCCCGACTCATGCCTCTCTTCTTCCTCAGTTCATGTTTTATGTACAACCTTAATGCCTCATGCTTAGTTGTAAGGTCATCAACTCTAGTATTAATGTCGTCAAACCTAGTTTGTATTTGCCCTTCTAGAGCTGAAATTGCTAATGAATGGTGGTTTAGCTGATCTCAAACAGTCTGCATCCCTTAATCACCATCACGGAGATGGTTGCCACCAACTGCTCCACGACTATCTTTATAATTCGCCATCGAACCGAATGTTGACCTATTCTAATACCACTTGATGTGGAGTATAAAAAAGATAAAATTAGAGTTGTCAACTCCTAAAATTATATATCAAACTATAGAGAAATCTAGAATAACATTTCTAGTATTTTTTATTAACTCTAAATAATAGTCTTGATCTCTACAAAATAAATTAGACATCTTTATTTATATTAGTTTTAAAATTTTTTATAGAAAATAATTCATAATTAAAACTTTTTAAACTAATATAATCTATTTTGTTTTAGGATTTTTAAATAGTTAAATTAAAAAATTTAAACCAAATAGAAAATAAATAATTAAGATGCAAAATTATTACCTCCTATTATATCCACTTTACTACGGTGGTTCCCACCCTCCACTTCATTGGTGTTGATGTTGTCCTTTCCCTTGAGAAGGACCTCAACAGGGAGGCTGATACATACATCGCCACTGTTTAAGGGGTTTGCTAGGTTTAGTCTTCCCTTTCTATTCACTTTCTCATTGCTACAGCACCCTATATTGCAGGCAAAACTGATACAGACATCGTCATTATTTCTGCCACCTTTCCTTCCATCATCTACCGCCAGCTGTTACCCCAGTTTCCACCGCTGTAACCCACCGTGAAGAACTCACTTTAGAGATCCTTCGCCTTAGCAACCATTATGTTCATCAACAACTCCTCAACATATCGAAAATTAAGGTACAATACTCATGGCCTTATTATGAACTTCATTTGCGCTTCTGGTCTTTGTGTAGCAGCTGAACTTGACATCCCTATTACTTTTTAATTACATCTGCTGCTTGTTTTCTTGCCTTTTTTCCCTACTTCCCTAGCCTTCATCAATCTTATACAGAAAGTTTCAGACATATGAAAGACTTTCTTGATATTCCTAGCTTGCCACCAATCCTTGCCACTGAGGTGCCAAAGCCTTGTCTTGACCGAGACAACAAGGCCTGGCCTGTATACTTTCTTGATGTTGCCTCTCAATTCCCTCAAGTGCAAGGATTATGATCAATACGTTTGAATTGCTGGAGTCCAAAGCTGTTAAGGCAATATCAGATGGACTCTGTGTGCCTAATATTCGCACATCACCAATTTCTTGCATCGGTAGATTGACCAGAGTTATATCTAAATTATTCATTGTTTTGCTTTAATTTCTATAAAGAATAAACTTGAAAAAAAAAACATAAATATAAACCATATATATTATTGATAAATTTAATTTTTAAAAATTAATATTATTGTTAATGATAATAGTAATAATAATTTTTGATATTATTATTAATATTATTGGTATTAAAAATAGTAATGGAAAAAACTTTTTATACTTAGGTGGTTTAATTAATTAAATTGAATTGAATTATGTTTTATTTAATTTAATAGTTTTTCAAGACCGGAATGGAACATTCCGGCCGAAATTTAACTGAAAAATCCAAAACATATCAAGATTTGAAATAAAATAAAAATTATTCTATTTTATTTTGTTTTTCAAATTAATATAAAATATTTCGGTTATTTCAAACGAAATAAAATTAACAAACCTTGGCCAAAAGGGGTGGTAGCAGCAAGAACAGTCCTGATGATGATGTGCCTGAGTGTTTAACTTGGCTAGACTCCCAACCAAACCAAAGTGTTGAGTTTCTTTGCTTTGTTAGCTTGGGGCTGTTCACTATGGAGCAGTTAAGGGGAATAACTATTGGATTGGAAAAAAATGGCCAAAGGTTCTTGGCTTCTTGGAACGTGCATGTTCTGTGATTATTAGTAGGCGAATCACAATCCCTGTAATGTAAAAACACAACTAATATTTCTTTAGTTTTTTAAATTATTTTTAAATATTATATTAAAAATAAAAAATATATTATTTTAGTCTATTTTTAAATAAAAAATGTTTTAAAAAACAATAATCACGATCTTTTTAACTCCCAACCACCCTATAGTTTTGAAAGTACCGATGAGGTGGTGGAGAAGAAAGCTAGAATGGTGATGGTTCCGAGGAAGGTAGACTGATCAGAGGGAGAGCAATTGCTATGAAAGGACCGTGGAGCCATGCCATCATGAAAAATGAGCCAAGTCAGCTGGCTTTCTGACAATTCAGGCATTAAGATGCTATTGTCATGTGCTAGAACTTGTTGTGATGTCAAAATCATTATTTATTATTTATTATTTTACTTATTTTTTACGTAAAGTGAATATTCGTTAACTATATAAATTTAGAAGCACTTGGTTGATAAAATTATGAACGTATAAATACTCAAAAATTTAAAATATTAAGCATAGCTTGGCATATCAACATGTCATGTATCCATTTTAATGGTCGCAAAAGTACATACATTGTTAATAAAATCTAACAAGAGCATTTAAACACCCACTTAATTAAAGAACTTTGGAAATTTAAACGTTAAAATAGTAAAAATAAAAAATATTGAAAAATTCAATCACTAAGTCAAGATGGTAGGTTTCTTGCTCCTATGAACACTCTACTGTGACCACCAGCAGTATGGTCATCACTTCCAAACTTTGAATATGTTCCTCAGCAAGCCTAGAGGGGGAGCCCACAATGAGCACAAGAAACCCTTAAATGATGTAATTGAGTTTACTATTATGGACACACAAGCATTTATATCGTTAAACTTTCCTATCTTCCTCAACAACCTAGCTAACATGGTAGCCCACCACCACCTCGGTCTCATCGGAAAAGAGCTCGAGTTATTACATCGTTAAATGAACTCAAATCAATATTTTTAATTTAAACGATTTAGTTTAATTTTTTAAAAAAATTATTATTGTTAACTTAATATTCATATGAATTTAAATAGAGAAATTGAATCATAAATATTCAATTAGATTCAATTAAATTATTATAAAAAAATAAATTAAAAATCTACTCGAATCAAGTTTTGAATTTTTTATTTTTTATTAGTGAGGTTGTCAAGATATATATAGCAAATAGTTGATTGAATTTAAGTTTTGGCTAATCATATGAGAATAATTAAGAAATTTGCCTTTTAACTATTTGGCATGCCCCCATTGAACTCTCATGAAGAATCCTACCATGGAAAACGTTCTTGTTTTATTCATGAAGCAATAAAGCTTAGCAAAACAGCACCATAACAAGTGATGATATTACAAGCAAAACCAGAGAACCAATACAGCAACTAGAGATATATTATATCAGTTCTAAGTAGATTTTATTTTCCATGCTTCCATGATTCAATGAGCTTGGAAAAGGCTGTATAAGAAGAACCACCTTCATCCATTGCAGCCTTGGCTGCATTCTTCATAGCAATAGCTCTCTCCCTAATCAGTTCACCTTCCTCAGACTCCATCAATCCTCTAACCTTCTTCTCCACCTCATCTGCGCTCACAAATCCATCTTCAGACTCATTCATTGACAAAGCAAGCTTCATTTCCTCCACTAACACCACCCTATTCAGCCTTTGCTCTGCATACAATGGCCAAGCCACCATTGGCACACCAGCACACACTGCCTCAAGTGTAGAATTCCACCCACAATGAGTCACAAATCCACCTATTGAACTGTGATTCAAAATTTTTACTTGAGGTGCCCATAACTTCACCACTAGTCCCCTCTCTTTGGTGCGTTCTAAGAAACCATCAGGCAACAAAGAATCCAAATCAGGATCTCTCTGTGCTTTGATGGCTACACTAAGATCAGTGGCAGGTGGATTACGAACCACCCACAAGAACCTTTGGCCACTTTTTTCCAACCCAATAGCTATCTCCCTTAATTGCTCCTTGGTTAACAGCCCCAGGCTACCAAAACAAAGAAACACAACACTTTGACTTGGTTGGGAATCAAGCCAAGTTATACACTCATCAGGCACAGCATCATCAGAACTACTCTTGCTTCCACCTCCTGCTCCTTGCCCTTCAGCTAGAATCAACGGACCGACACAGAAAAGTGGCGGTGTGCGATTATTAGGCACACAGAGTCCATCTGATATTGTCTTGATAACTTTGGACTCCAAAAGTTCGAAAGTGTTGATGATAATTCCTTTGGCTTCTGGTGTTTGAATGGCAAAATCAAGAAAGTTTATGTAGGCATCATCTTCACGATCAAGAAATGGCTTGACCATGTCAGTGCCATGGATTGGTGGCAAACCAGGAATATCATGGAACTCTTTTATATCTCTGAAACTTTTGGTAGTCTTTTGATGAAGGGTAGGGAGATAAAGATAAGAAGCAAGAAATGAAGCACAAGAAGTGATGTAAATATAAGCAGGGATGTTGAGTTCTTCTGTAGCCAAAGAGAGAGCAGAAGTGGCAAGGAAGTCTATAATAATTCCACAAATGGTATAGTTTTTGGAGATGGAGAGGAGTTGTTCACGCACATGAGGTTTACTCAAACGGAGGGCCTCAAAAATGAAGGTTTCATGGTGGGTTGCGGAGGTGGTAGAGAGGGTGACAGTGGGAAGATGGTGGAATTTGATGGAAGGAAAGGTGCCAGAGATGGAGGATACGTAAGTATCCATTTTGCCAGCACTGTATGGTTCAGTGGGCATGAGTATGTGAATGGAGAGGGAGGGTTGGTGGGTGAGCAAGTGTTTGCCTAGCTCCACCAAAGATATCAAGTGCCCGATTGTTGGTGATGGGTAGAGAACTACTGCCTCGTCCATGGCTGTCTACCTCAGCTCCCTGCCGTGTTTCCTCTGTGTTTCTCTGTAGAATTTTATAGACGAGGGGATAGGGTGGGACTAGAATAAGCTAGCACTTAAATGGATTACTATTTTTTTATTTGTTTTTCTTTCATAATTATTGAAGCTAAACACATCTCCTACCAAGCTTGCCTTAATTTCAATCTTGAAATTAACGTTCATTGACATAGAAATTATTGTGTTCATAGTTTAAATCATAGAATAAGATAATATTATACCACATAAAATTTACAAATATAAATAAAAACACTCGATATAAAAAATTTATTAGTATATTACGATAATATTTACTAGCAGAATTTTTCATCCTTTTATTTATTGATAAACACCGATAGAAAATTTTGATTGGTATATACCGAGAAAATGATGAAGAATATTTTAATAGGATTCAAAAAGAAAAAATTATACGGTGACGTGATATTTTTATTGATAGCATGACTGACGGAGTTATTGACAGAATAATTTAGTCGGTAATGCCGTCAGTGATATTTAAATTATGATCTGACGATCGATCCTTTTCTCCCCCTCCCTCATTTCTTTTTTTTTCTTATGCATTTTTGAGCTAATTAAATAGAGTGAATAAATTTGAGCTAAATCAATATTTTTATAAATTATTTAGTTAACGTAGTTAATTAATACATGTTGTCATCATTATTTTATATAGGTTTTATATAAATAATGGATGATCGTTCATGAATGTATAAAGATTCACCCTAAGGGTTGCGGAGGGTGAATTATTGTAATGAGATTCAGGATTTTATTAATTATACATTATCTAATCTGATAAATATTAATGCAAAGGGTATTAGATATCCATACAAGAGGTTAAAAATAAAAATTTCTCGATCTAGATGTTGTAATGATGTATCTTTTACAAAAAAAAAATTCATGAAAAAATATATATGTTGGTATGCACACGGAGAACCACATGTTCTTCATGATATCATGGTAGAAAGGATGGTTGAGTCAACTTTTAGTTCTAACAACGTGTATAGAGTGGTAAATGATAATAGCAATCCTTATAGGAATATGGTTATGAATGCAATGAGAATGAATCAGATTTATGTCAGTTAATTTCCAATCATATATGAAAAATCTAATGTATACACAGCCAGTTTTTTTTTTTTTTTTTTATGAACCAATATGGGATGGTTGCACAAATCACAGTAAATTATCGATCATTGCATAAGTGTTCAACATTAAGTCAGATTATGGGTTGAGTGAAGCCAATTATGATATAATTGTTGAATGGACGAGAAGCATTTTACTTAAAGGAAAAGGCTGAAAGAGAACTTCTACAATGCTAAGTCCATGAAGAAATCCATTGGTTTAGGGTACCAAAAAATTGACATGTATCCAAAATTGTGCAAGTTTTACCATCTTGAAAATACAGAGTTGACCAAGTATAGAACGTGTAGGTATTTTCGCTATAAACCTGTGATTGACATAGAAATGTCTCTTGTCGCATATAGAAAACTTAGATGCTTCTCAATTACACTTAGACTGACTATATAGGTTATTCATGTCACTAAAAATTATTGAGCACATGACATGATACCAATTACATGATACGATGGATGGAGTGATAGCACACCATTTTGATGGTAAAGCCAAAAACTACTTTAACAGCTTGCATCCTTAATTTTTATCCTCTCTTTTGATTTTTTTTTCTTTTATTTAAAGTTATTTTTCTTTTTAATTTCACTCTTCAATCAAAAAATTATTTTTATTTTTCAAGTTCATTTTGAACTTCATTCTTTTGATTGTTTTCTGGAGTCCTTGTGCTAAATTGATTTTTCTTTTCAATTTTAATTTTTAATAAAATATAAAATTTATTTTCTATTATGATTTTGATCTTTATTTTTTTATTTGCTATTTTTTTGAATTATTTTATATTGTAAAATTATTTTTTTAATTTTATTTTTTAATATTTGATTGATTGAGATTTGATATTTATATTTTTTTCAGATATAATATTTCGAGTCTAATTATTCAAGTCAATATGGATTTTTAATCAACTCAAACAAAATTAATTCATTCCCTTATTTTTTATTCAACCCAAACTGTTCTAGGTTTAATTGTTCTAGTTTTTATTAAAAGTGCATTTGTATGCGTTTGAGGTTTGCTTAGATCACCATTGTTTTTAAAGGTTCCACCGATTAGAAATTGAAATCATAATTTTCATATCATGTTGCTATAAAAACTTTTTTCATGTCCTTTCAATCCTAAACCACTCTAGCTATTTAATCCTTTAATTGTTTCTTTAACCAAAAATAATTAAAATTGATGCAAATATGATAATTAATTGGCAGACGACCTCTCGTGGTGTTTGGACAACCCTATAGAAGCAGCCCTTGCTTTCACCATTAATGACGATGATAACCCTATTCAAAGTTGTACTGCCGGAATTAATTATGATTGATTCCGTGGATACTGAACAAGTTTTTAATTTAAAAAGGTTGATAGCCCATATACAAGCCATTGATCGCAAAGTCTCATTGAAAAGTGTGATCTTTGCCCAAGTTACAATTAATTATGATTGATTCCGTGGATGAACAAGTTTTTAATTTCAAAAGGTTGACAGCCAATATATATAGATTATAAGGCATTGATCGCAAAGTCTCATTGAAAAGTTTGACCACGAGAATTTTGTGTACCAATCAATTAAATATTGTGTGTTTTTATTTCATTTTGTATGATTTACATGAGAAATTCACTGAATCATTGTATTAAAAATAAAAAATATCATCATAAAATAAAAAAACAAACAAACAAACAAATCTAAAAAAATCTTATAAACTTAATCTAGTTTTTAAAAGTCATAACCCTTAAAATCTCGGATCCAGATTTAACTAAAAAACTCAATTATTGTTCAATTTAATTTTAAATAATGAAATCAGTTTAAAATATTATTAAAAAACTTGCAAAGATAAAAAAGAGCAAAGAAAAAAAAATCAAGATAAAAATTGATAGGAAAAAATCCAAGAATGATGAAATTTGAAAAAAAAAATGAACCTAGAAAATAAATAGCAATTAAAAAAATAAGAACCATATTTAAAATATAAAAAAATCACAAGGGTGTTAAATTAGAAAAATTATAATTTCATAAATTATTCATATATTAAAAAATGATAGGAAGTGAAATTAAAACAAGTAGTAGGCAAACCTCAAAAAATAACAAAACAAAACAGAAAAAGAAAGATAAAAAAATCATCTTAAAAAAAAGAAAAAAAAAACAAACAAACTCGAACAAACCTCCTAACTTGATCTAGTTTTTAAAACTCACAACCCGTGAAATCTTGGATCCGGGTTAAATTAAAAAATTTAATTCTCAACCAATTTAATTTTGAAATATGAAACCAGTGAAAAATATCAATAGAAAAAAATGCAAAAGCCAACAAATAGTAATAAAAAAAATGATAAAATTTGATAGAAAAAAACCCAAGAAGAATGAAATAAAAAAAATTAAAAAATGATGCCAAACAAAATAAGTAGCAATTAAAAAAATAAGAATCAAATTTAAAAGAAAAAAAAAATCACAGGGGATAAAATTGAAAAATATTTTTAATTTGATATATTATTTATATATTTAAAAATGGTAAGGGGTGAAATTGAAAAATATTTTTAATTTGAAAGATTATTTATAAATTAAGAAATAGTAGGGGTTAAATTGAAAATAATTTATAATCTTATACCTTATTCTAAAATAAAAAATAGTAATAAAAAACATCGGGATCAAATGTGAAGGAAAAAACAATTGAAAAGGTTTTTCTGAAATTTTGCGGCGCTGACTCAAAATTTAATTTGTATTGTTTGTTTTTAAGAACACCAAAATAATTGCATTATTCCAAAAAATATAAATAGATAAAAACACCCATGATTCAAAAGCATTAGAATTATTATGTTAACTATAATTGTACATAGTAAAAAGACAATCTTTTTTCCAGAAGCTTAGTTCATTGCTTTAAAAAAAAAAAATTAGTAATTACACTATTAGAATGAAATGGAAAATAAAACTTCTCCTCCCTGGGTACAGTTTGTTTCTTAATCTGAGGTTTGCTTGGAAGAAGATTAATTGTCCATGTTTTTAAGGATTTGACCGACAATTTTCATCACAAAATCTTTTTTCATGTCTTTCTTTCAAATTTAAAACATGCTTACCATCCTACCTATTTAATCCTTTGATTGTTTTTCTTTTTTTTTGAACCAAGAATAATTAAAATTGATACAAGTAATAGGATTATGATTGAGTTTGGGGATGAAATTCTTTTTAAAATAGGTTGGTGGATACAAACATAATGATTCATAAGAATATCAATTCCATGTCTGATGGTAGTGTTATTTCCTTACAAAAGACATCATTGATACATTAATTTCGAGAAGTTACACAGACAAAAGATAAGGTTGCACCATCCCACCCAAGATTCCAAGGTAGAACAGGACAAGGAGACAAGCAGGCTCAAGTCATTTTTCATGCTTCCATGACTCAAGAAGCTTGGACAAAGCAACATGAGAAGAACCACCTTCACTTAGTGCAGCCTTGGCTTCATTCTTCATAGCAAGAGCTCTTTCCCTAATCATTTTACCTTCCTTGGACTCCATTAATCCTCTAACCTTCTTCTCCACCTCATCAGCACTCACAAATCCATCTTCAGACTCGTTCATTGACAAGGCAAGCTTCATTTCCTCCACTAACGCTACCCTATTCAGCCTCTGCTCTGCATACAATGGCCAAGCCACCATTGGTAAACCAGCATAGACTGCTTCAAGTGTAGAATTCCACCCACAGTGAGTCACAAATCCACCTACTGAGCTGTGATTCACAATTTCCACTTGTGGTGCCCATGACTTGACCACATATCCCCTCTCCTTAGTTCGTTCCAAGAAACCTTCAGGCAGCAAAGAATCCAAATCAGGGTCTCCCTGTTCTTTGATGGCTACCTTTAGATTATGAGAAGGTGGGTTCCGAACCACCCACAAGAACCGCTGACCACTGTTTTCCAACCCAGTAGCTATTTCCCATAACTGTTCCTTGGTGAATAGCCCCAAGCTACCAAAACAAAGAAACACAACACTTTGGCTTGGTTGGGAATCAAGCCAAGATAAACACTCGTGCGCATCTTCAGGGCTCCTCTTGCCGCTACCACCTCTTTTGTCATCAGCTACAATCAATGGACCAATGCAAGAAATTGGCGGTGTGCGATTATTAGGCACACAGAGCCCATCTGATATCGCCTTAACAGCCCTGGACTCCAGCAATTCAAATGTGTTGATCATAATTCCTGATGCTTGAGGGAACTGAGTGGCAAAATCAAGAAAGTGTTGATAAGCCTGATTGTCCCGGTCAAGAAAAGGGTTTGGCAAATCAGTAGCAAGAAGTGGTGGCAAGCCAGGAATATCAAGGTAGTGATCTTTCATATCTTTAAAACTTTTGGAGGTTTTTTGGTGAAGGGTAGGGAGGTGAAGGAAAAAGGCAAGAAAACAAGCACCAGAAGTGAGGAAAAAGTAACCGGGGATGTCAAGTTCAGTGGCCACAGATAGACCCGAGGTGCAAAAGAAGTCCATAACAAGGCCGTGAATTTTATACCTTTTGGATATGTTGAGGAGCTCTTCATGAACATGAGGTTTGCTAAGGTGAAGGACCTCCAAAGTGAGTTCTTCATGGTGGGTTATGTTGGTGGAAACTGGTGTAACAATGGGGAGATGATGGAAATCGATGGAAGGAACATTGGCGGAAACAGTGGCCATGTATTTATCAGCCTTGCCTGCAACATAGGGTGATGCAGCAATGAGAATATGAATGGAGAGAGATGGTCTGTGAGTGAGTATAAGTTTTCCTAGCTCCACCATAGAAACCAAGTGGCCAATAGGTGGTGAAGGGTACAGAACTAGCGCTTCCTCCATTGCTCTCCTTGAGAGATTGAACAGAAACAAGCGCTACAAAATCTTGGAATGGGGTGAGAAGTGAGTGGACAACATATTTGAAATGTGAGAAAACAATAATTTAAAAGGTGATAAGATTAGGTTTTGAATTGTTGAACATGCAATTAAGCCTCCCTATCTTCCTTGCAATCAAATTCTTTTTGAATTCTTTAGTGGAATCTCAGGCATTATTGTGACAAGTCATGATTGAAACGTGCTCCAATGAATGTTTTGTCACGACTACGTTTGTAAGAAACATACAAGCAAATGGTAATCAGTGCATGTGCCTGTAATTGTGGAAGTCTACAACATTGACGAAGCTTCGTGTTGGATTTAATTAATGAATCCCTATTAACTGATGCAACGCTACCGTTTGTTGCTGTCACTTGTGAGAAACAAGTTAGTCTTGATGCGACAATTTCCCGTATTAAATATATATATAGATTTCAATACAGGTAGATGAATCATTCAGTATTTTGATTCCCATTGTTCTAATTGTTATAGTCATAGTAGTATTATACTCAAAGTTATTAAACATGTGTTTCGGTACAAGGCTATCCATGGCTTCAAGATTTATTTTTTAAAAAAAAAACTAAAACAATATTATTTTGAATTTCTCTTAAAAAAAATAAAATTGAATCTTGATTAAACTAACCATGTTTTAACCAAGTCAAATCCAATCTAATTTATTTTAAAACTAAACCCAGGCTAAATCCTGAATTGACAAAACACCAGTTAATTAACATGTCTAGCTGGAGCAGGTTTAACAACCCTAGTTGTAATGATGTATGAAAACACAATTTAGGTCGAAATTCTCCTGTAATTATGGGAAGAGAAGTAGCAAAATGCCGAACACCATTACATAAATTGTCAAACTTTGTTTGTGATTCAATTCAGACCCCATATGTTGGCAGCAACTATATCAGAAGTTAGGTGAATGAAGAAAGCATGCTTAGTTACCAAGCAATGCCGTGCATCACCACTCTTTCTCTTATGATTGCTGTTGTCGATTTTGACAGGATAAACATGGCTGTCCTTTCTTCTTCTTTTTTCTTTTTTGTTATAAAGGATAGAGAAAATAGAAGTCAAGTATCCCATCTTTCAAGAAAAACTGATGGAAAATCTAAGATAAAAGGATAGAAATACCACTCGAGCTCAACAGCTGTAATGACAGCTCAACTAAGCTATTCCCTTTGCGATTTATGGTGCCAATAATTCTTCTGCTAGTGACCCTTCGGTACTGGAAATAAAAGATTTCTCACATCATCTTGAAGGTAATCGATATGATGAGTGGCTGACTGATCATGACAGCACCTGCTCCTGTGGAATTCATTTTCGGTTTTGAAGATCATTATATCAGGATTTTATGATGGTAGTTGTTTAGTTGACCTGTAACTCGATTTATTTGGTTAAAGCTCTTTGATTTTTTTAAAATAATATTATTTTAATTTTTTTAAAAACAGGATTGAGTTTAATAATAATAATAATAAATTTCCTTATGCTTTGGTTGCAATTAAAAAAAAAAAAAACAGGTCCCTCCCCTTAAAGAAAACACCAGTTAAATAAATTTGGCAGTTTCATTCATGGATTAATTGAATTTCTTTCAGGGCGTTCTAGTTGATTGATTTTGTCGCGTTGCTGAATTTTGTCTTGACATCAGTTCAGTGGATTCCAGCCTCTAAATATATAAAATAATAAATTATAATTATCACAATCTTCGTTTCAAGATCCTTGGCTGGCTATGATTTGTTTGAATTAATTATTGAAGTGGGCACCTGGCAAAGGACATCATGATCACACTAACCTCAAAAGATAAAACGACGTACACAAGCCAGATGCAGGGACCTGACCGCCCTCAAGGCTGCATTTTTCACAGCAAGAGTTCGCTTCCAAACCAACTTAGCTTTCTCTGACTCAATCTACTCTCCAACTCGCTCCTCGAACCTCGGCTAAACTTACAAACCCGTCATCCACTTCGTTTATTGGCAAAGCAAGTTTCATTTCTTCCGATCCAACAATAAGGTTGGTGGGTGCAGAAGCATGTGAATAGATAGGGAAGGTTGCTGGGTCAATAACAGTTTGCCTAGCTCCACCATAGATATCAAATGGCCAATCGGAGAAGCGTGGCCTCTTCTATGGCTCCTTGTGGCCTTTCCTATGGCTGTATATTTTAATAGGAAAAAAATAGAGGCTAGAAGCAGCATCTTGGCATGGAATAGGGACAGATATGTGCGGTTCCACCAAGATTTTCAATGATTTGTTTAGATACTAAATAATTGATATCAAGTCTTTCACCTTGGTTTCTCATACTCGGCAAAGACAATAGAAAAGTAGCAAACAAACATCGAAACCAAACCTTAAACTCCTAAATCTAGACAAAATTAAGGCTAGAGAAATCAGAAATCTAAGCCCTAAACAGTAGTCAGCACTAACGTCAGACTCCATGGTTGTTTGTAGCCACAAGATATCTTCTACATTTTCACCACAAAGGAAGCCAAAAAATGTATTTATCTTTCCTTGACAAGTAGTTACCAGGACCATCAGTAGAAAAACAGGGGCAGGGAGTGGGAAAGGAAGGGAGGACCACAAAATTTCAGACTTCAGAGTCCCATCATGAAAACAAACTTTTGTTTCTATGACTTGCAGCAATGTGTCCACGTCTTTCCTTTATAAAATTTTCATGAAAACGTCCAAGCTTTTGTTAAATCAACTTTAAACTGCTCAAGATTAGTTTGGATTCACAGCAATTTTATATTCAACAAACTCAGAGCCCATAATGTCCTACCACATCAGACAATGAAGTTCTATCTAGATCACAACAAAGCATCTTTCACTAAAAACAGATAGATTCTCAGATTATATTAAGAATATCCCTGCTCCCCAAGTTTTTCACCACTGATTTTGACACAGAAATCAGTGCCTTAATAATGGAAATCAACATCAAACTGTATGCCTAAGTTCACCAATTAGAAGAAAGAGCATCACAATTCTATAACATTCTTGAAATCATACTGTCACAAAGTATCCACGGAAAGTAGGCAGTTCCACTGACCTTTTGCATAACCAAATCTCCAGTTCCACTTGGTCTTGGTTTGAAGAGTAGACTGCAATACGAAAACCCTCACTTATTTCTTGTTCAGTATAAACAAGAATCAAAATCATGCACCTTGTATAGGATAACAAGATAACAGTTTACTACCTGAGGGACTATGAAATGCTTCTTACATATTGATCAAGAGAAGTGTTGAACAATTCACACCTATAGAAAGTAAAAACAAATTCATTTAGTTAAAAACAATCATCCAGCTATTACTATTAGAAGAAAAACTAATCAAATTCAGTACAAGCAATTATCAACGGAGGATAGAAGAAAACACATGAATACATGTATGCATGTGTGTGTATATGTGTGTGGATTACTTTGGAGTTACACAGGGCCGGACATTAACTATTAGTAATTTTAAAAAAAAAAATTAACTGTGCTTTTATGCAGAGATGCGACTGAATCTTTCAATCATGTACCATTGAGCTTTGCATTGTGCACTAGCAGTTCAGAATTAGTGAATGGGGAGCTATGGGATCCTCCAAGGTCCATAAAAGGTAAAGCTGAATGCATAGGGCGTAGAGGTATTGCTTTTGAGTACACAAAACAAAGTACAGTTTATATCCCATTAACACTTTTTTGGGTTGGGAACAGAACACAAGTACACGAAGAAGAATTTTTCAGCATACCTCCCTGAAGGATACACAGAAAAAGAATATTTTTTTTATTTTGTGACAATCTTTTGTCGGTGAGGATAAATTCAGCTACACTGATTGTTCATCCTTAATGTACTACAAGTAGTGTTACACTGCATGCAGCTTTGTTACAAAGTAGGGTTTTGCATTACCTGATAGGGGCTCCAGGAGTGTAGATTGGATTCTTGACTACATATTCAACATACAAGTTATAAATGTACTTCAAGGATTCCCGTAGATCACCAGTTTTGGGATGAGTTATCAGGATAATCTGCACAAACCTGATGCTGATTAAAAAGAATAACAATTGAACAAAATACAAGAGCTTGGAGCTGCTACGGAATTAGATCTTGCATAGTCAAACTGCTTTCGAGAATGAGGCCATTAAGCTGCAATGGTAAAATGGGATGTCCAAGAACTACATTCCTCAACCAATCAGACAGCCAACTGAACTATGTGGATTTTATTCATAGTACTTTTTGAAAGCTTTAATTAGAACTGGAATTCAAGAAGAATTAAGGAGTTACTCATCAAACATGACACTTGTACAAGTCTGCTATTCATGGCATTGTTTGAAAAGTTAATTGCAACTGGACATTAATCAGAATTAAGATTTGCTGATCAAACATAACAGTAATAAAATCCAGCTATGAGAAAAACAAGTCAATGCAAGTTCTGAGGTAAATCAAAATCATTTAAGCACACCCCAATTTCTTATAAATACATAAACCAGTTTGTAACTGATTTATGGGCAAGTTCTATGATATCTCAAACAAAATTATAAGCTTCTAAAGTTGTACAAATTAAATGAAGCATTTCCACAACATCATCCGCCATACTGGAAACCATATCACATCACTTTGGCAACATTGCAATGTTTAAGGGATAAAATACACATCAGGTATCCAATCAAACTGAAAGAAGAGATTGAGCCTTCTATAAAATCAAGAATAACTTGAGTTTTACAGTGGCATCATGAGTGACATGAGAACTTCTCTAACATAATTGATTTCTCGTTCCATTATCCACTTAGCAAGACTTCCAATTACAATATTTAGCAGGAAACCCCACTAATGGACTCACTTTTCACCAAAACCTCTTCCCAAAAACTGAAATTGCATGATCTCAAACTAACAATCAAGCACTCAACAAAAATGTAAAGCAAATGAATGCTTAAAATAATTGAAATTCACACACATGAAAACATATAAAGTACAAAAATCTGACCTTTAACCCAGAAGGAGTTTCCATGAAACTAAGCTTGTATGTGTTTGTACGAAAACTGTGAAATGAACAACCTTGTCCTGGTAATTGAGGCACCCCAAGGTTTCCTTTATCCATACTGCACACCCAACAAAGAATTAAAAAGTAATAATAATGATAAAATCAACACAATCTCAAATGCTACGAATAAGTCCCTAAAATATCACTCTCAACTATCTAAGTTGAACAAAATTAAGCAATTAATCCCTTCTGCACTTCACAACCACTCACTAAAATCATATTCAATAACCATTTTATGATCCAAAAAATGAATCTTTACTCAAAATCACAACTACCGAGCATCAAAAGGAGCACGCAAATGTTACATATCCTCGTGATTAACAATCACAGTCCTCATACATTCTCTAAGATCATCCTTAATTACAAGCAATGGAGTCTAAAAAATAATCTTTGCACAAGTCACAGCTCCCAATACTAAAAAGAACATTCAAACATTACATATACTAAAAATCAACAGCCCCATTTCACAATGATGCACTAAGATCATATCCTCTATGAATCTCAAAATTGAATCTTTACTCAAGATTTCCCCTTATCCAGTATCAGAAAGAGCATCTCAAATGTTACTTATCCTAAAGAACAACAACCCATTTCACAACCATGAAACAAAATCACATTCATTCATCATTCATGGTTAAAAACTGAATACTCACTAAAATACCACAACCATTCAAATTATATATATAAATCAGCATAAATATTGCAATACCATTCTATGATTTTAAAAAATCAACAAAATCTCAAATGCTATAAATAAATAACATCCCTATAATATCACTCATAACTAATCAGCAACTGAATCCAAAATCGAATCTTGACTTAGAATCTCAACCACTCAGTATCAAAAGAAGCATCCAGATATAACTTATCCTAATGATGAACCATCCCAATTCTCAACCAGTCACAAAGATCACATTAAATCAGCATTCCATGATTCTCAAAATTGAATTTAATACAAAATCACAACCAGCCAAGTAACATAAGAAGAGAGCATCCCAGATGTTATATCTCCTAAAGAAGAACTAACCACTTCGCAACCATGCACCAAAATCACATTCAATCACCACCCCATGATTCTAAGAATCGAAACTTACTCAAAATTAAAGCTACTCAGTAACAGAGATAAATAAATAAAACCTTGCGGGACCATATTCAATTACCATTCTAAGTTCCCAAAATTTGAACCTTTAATCAAAATTCAGCAATCCCAGTAACAAAGCAGCAAGAAAATTTACACAATATTAGAGAAATGAGGGAAAAAAACCTTGTGGGATCCATCTTGGCAGTCAAGGATTTGAGAGAGAAGAGCAAACCAAACATGAGCTTGTGGTCTTGCTGAGCATTAAGAGTGTGAAGTGGGCGATTCCATTCTCTATAAAGCAAACAAACGCCGTTCCTGTTAAAGACATACATCATGTGTGCATTGTTCCCTGATGCAGTTGGTGCTGGTGGTGATGGACTTATGTCTGACCCTCCAAAAAACTGCATCTTGTTGGGATTTCAACGATGAATCTCACTGGCCCTGATCGAAGAACTGAAGTTTAAGATACCGAGAGACAACAATTACCAGAGAAATTTGTAGATCGTTGAGGTTACCTGGAGAAGAAACAGGGTGCGAGTGGAAGGGTGGAGGAAGAAAGCGTTCTAGTTTTTTTTGGGCTTTGGAGATTTGGGAGCTTCAAACGACCTGTCGTCGACGCCTTTATTTTATTTTATTTTAAATCCATCCTATTTGGAAAGGAAAATGTTGTGTGTTGTTCAATTTGTTAATTTAATATTTTTTTGTTTTTTACAATAATATGATGATAAATTCTATAAACATCTCATGTAATGCTGTTTTTCATTATTTTTAAAGTAAGGTAAGTTTTTAATTTTTATTAATAAATAATATAAAATTTAATTTTACTAGGTTTCGTGGTTAGTAGTATCTTTATCTAACGAAATGCATTTCAATATTTGAATTAAAAAAAAAAAAGAGATTAGGTCAATGAAGATTGAAGGAAGGTTTGATTAAAATTATAGTTCCACAAGCATCTCTTAGATTGATATACTCATTTTAAAATGATTAGCTTGTTAAAGTTCTTTGAGATGCATAAATCTTTTGTTTTTCTAAATAAATCAATCTTATGCTTAAAAACGTTTTCCGCAACCGTTGGGTTTTATTAGATAATAGCTTCATTTGTTCTCATATATTTATTTACTGTTTCATAGATGAGTGGTTGTGGTCACTCGATTATTTTTATTATTATATACCTTATTTGTGTAGCATCTAATTCTCTATCATTTCAAGATAGCATACAAAAATTTAAGATTTAGGATTTTAAAAATTCGTTATATTCATATTTTTGCATAGCTCAAGGGGATTTCTAAAATAATAAATTAAGATGGGGATATATTGGGGATTTTTATATTATAGAAGAACACGGTGATAAATACAAGAATCTCTAAGTAAAGAATAGATTTGAGTTATTTAACCATTAACCCTGACGGACATTTTCAAAACACACACACACACCACTTTGCTAGACGAGTGAAAGCAGTAAAGTTTTTAGACATTGCACAGAAGCGGCAGTTTTCTGCAATAACACCATCGGATCACCCAACAACACAACCGTCAACCAATTCTTTTTAGCTCAGAATTTTCAAGCAAGGAAAAAAAACAACCATCGTTCAGGGAACAAAATCTAACTGTTATGTTCTTTACAGTACATTCCCCATTACCAAAACACAAGCTCAGTACTCCCATTTCCTCATCTCCATCCCATCAGGAGGGCTTCCTTCCACCTTCTTCGTACCCACTTCTTTCCAGTTTGTCGACAGCACCGTGCCGTTGGACTCCACCTTATGTTGTTAAACAGAAAGCACAGCAAATATTAGGCAGCTTGTTCCATCACTCTTGAATGATTGCATATCACTTCATAAACAATTATAGGGTGTTCAAAGGCCTTACAAAAGATTTTTTCATGGCTCTTCTTGTGTCTTCATCAGCATCTTGATAAATTTCTCGGAAAAATTTGTTCAAAGCTGCATCCCCATCTAGCTTCTCTTCTTTCTCCTGATATCCATCAATTATATCTCACACTTCGATTCTCTACATCTTTTGTAAAACATGAACACAAAACACGAGTACAGAATCAGTAAATGTTACTTACCTCCTTCTTTACTTGAGCTTCAAGCTTGTCCCAATCAACTCGTTTTGGTTTTGATGAGGAATAGGTAGGCTTTTGAACAATTTCTGCACCGTACATCATGAAAAGCAAATTTATCAAAGAGAGATGTAAAGCAATGTTAGCAAGGACAGTGCAGCATGCACAAATTCAAGCTACTAGCAGTACGCTGATCCCACCAACATACAATTCTAGCACACACAGTTCCAAAACAAACCCTGAACCCTGAGAAATGCATCTCATCTTACATGGCATATTCCTGGAACAATTCATTGATTCTCTTGAAGCTAGTTACACAAGTTAACTTCAAGATCAGTTACAAGGATTTCACCAATACTTGGAATAGAAAATTTAATAAACTAAGTAATGAACGAAGTTAGCTGAGAAAATGGAATAGATTAAAACTCACCAATACAAGAATGGATTCCACAATCAGTTCAACCTCCAGTTCATATCAGTAAATAGTTGTATTTTAATCGTATTTAACATAGCTGATGATACATTAATGTATTGCTAGCAATTTGACATACCAGAGGATACAGGAATCCTTCGTACTACTGCTGTCTCCTTGTTGTATTCAAGAGATGCCCAGTGCAGACCTGGTTCAGCTTTTGCAAGTCGAAATTCAACTTTGGTGGACAAGATGTTATACTTGCACTTCTCAGGTATTATCTGTTTGCATAAATTTTGCCTCCACAATGAGTAGCCAAAAATAAGAGTAGAAGAAGGTTGCCCCTATGGTATTAGAGGGGAAAAGACTCAGAATGAAAGTAGTACTAGACGCTAATTATTTTAGATAACCCTCCATTCCTCTCAAGTCAAACAAGCAAATGGTAAATGATCTAAAAATTATAGCCTGCTCAAACAAGCGAAAGATTCCAAAACATGAATCTCAATTAATACCTTCCCAAATAAGCGAGGTTGAAAATGATATCCATCTTCACCGGGAACCTCAATCCTAACACTTAGCTGCAAAGCAATCAGCATGCTTTAAAAGTTATAAATTCAGCTCCTTGTATCCAGGAAAATGAACAAAGAAATAGAGTTCTAATTGAAGTGCATACAATCTGTTCACCAAAATCAACAGTAATCCAACTGGCTTGTACGCCCTTTGCAAATATACTCACAACCACCTCTTCTGGCTTTTGGTAGAATTCATGCCTGTACAACACAGAAGATCAATTGCATAATTCATTTGAGAAAAAAAAAACATTAAATTACTAGTATTCATTAAAATGAGAAACAATACTAAGAAGTTTTAAGATAGAAGCAATCCTTCACCAGCATTGCCAAATTTAATGTCACCGGAACAAATTTTGAAATCATAAACCACGGGATTGAAGGTGCCTGCAAAAGATACACAAGCACAGATTTGTGCTAACCTGTACTTTGGCTTGGAAGGAATTACCATTGGAGCCTGACTAGAAGTGTCTTCTGGCTCGACATCTTTTATGGAAACAGTGTTAACTGGGGCATCTGCTGCATGATTTTTTGACTCACCAGTTTCCTCTGAAAATACATAAAAATCTGTTTATGAGATCATGATAAAGCGACAATGTTTCTAAAAACACAACAATACTGTCCTAAACAATTTTGTTTCAATTATGAATAAATGGACCAAGTATTCACACTGATACTGGAAAAGGAGAACTACATACCTGCAATGCACTCATCACATTCTTTGATCAAGTTAGTGAATCTAGACTCTCCCGGTGCCAAAGACGCGCCTGCTTCCAATGCTGCCTTAGCAGTCTCATATTCCTCAAGTTTCATACATGCAATACTGCAACAGAGAGAGTGCCAACAGAAAATCAGTCGGAAAATCCAGCAAGCAGAACCAGACCATTCATGAGAAGAAGGGTAAAAATGCACCATCTCAAACACGTGAAGTGAAACCAAGGGCCCCAAGTTTAAATACAGGTCAACAAACTTAGCATAACGGAGCTCTGTGTCTACAATGAAAACCTATGCAGCCTTTTAAAGAAGTTTTCCTGTAAAAAGCATTGCTTCCAATATTTTGTTCACCCTATCAGAACCTACAATATGTAGTAAAAATTCCAATCTACCTGCTTGTCAAGTGAATTTTATAATTTTTCACCCCACACGTTACCCAATGAAGAATGTGAGCAAGCACACTAATCTCCAGAAAACAAAAGGAAAAAAATAAAAAACAATACCTAATGATAGTCCCAGAAAGCAAAACACTAGCAGATAAAAAGGAGTACCATAATCACCATCCTCAAGTTCTAACTTGCTCCAAAGGGATTGCAAGCGCAAAAGTTTTACATTGCACTAATAATGATCACTTTGACTCGTAACCATCTTCTAAAAGCAAAACTGTCATTCTATAGATAAAAGTGAATGAAGGTCAAAATAATACAGGAGAGAGGAAAACATCACATGGTTATAGGAAAACAGAACAGCCGAAATAGGAGAGAAATCTGATGCTGGTACATTGAAAATCAAACTGACAAAGAACCATGAAGCAATGAAGTTATGCTAAAATATGCTCCATGATTCATTTGTTGAGTTCATTTACCAAAATAGAGGGATAAATAGCATTCCATTTAATATTTGGATGCACAAACCCAATCTCGAACATATAGTTCTTTGTCTCATCCCAAAGTCACAATAATCAGTTGCAGCACTAGTTATGACTAGACATGGGGCCACTGCAATAAGGTTTCCCTGTTGATGCCAAATAGACTATCAGGTGAATGCCAGGTTTTGTGGATAGTAATGATTATGATGGTAAAACGCGCATGAGATTATCTTTATAGCTATGGCGAAAATGATAATGTCTTCGAGCCATCACATATTCCAAAACAACTCCCCCCTTTATTGAAAAATAACTTTAATAATCAAACAGAAATCGATACAGAATTATCCATTCACGTTTGCAATCTCGCTTTTATTACTACAAGAATACAACTTTTCTTTAGAATTATCATGAACCCACATTTCACATACAAGAACACACCAATCACACAGCCAAACCACTACAAACTCCACTTACAATCCCATTAATACCCTAAACACACATTCATCAACTCAAAAACCGTTAAAAAATATAAGCGAACTTACCCTTTCCGCAAGTAAGCTTTAGCCAAGGAAGCATCCAACGCAATTGCTCTGCTAGCATCCGCAACAGCCTCTACAAACAAAAACTCAGTCTCTCATTAATAAAATCACAAAATCAAACAAATCTGCAAAAAAATCACAATTATAACCTAATTAAAAAATATTAATCTTCTAAAATCAGCTCTTCTTTTACAAAAAAAATAAAGATTAAAAAGAATCAGAGTTCTGTCGCAATTAATAACTAATTACGATTAAAAAAATAGTAAAACAAAGAGCAAAACTGAGATAGAGCGAGAATTAACTGAATAACTAAAAAGAGGAGAGAAATTGTCCAGTTAGTGCTACGGTTAGGTTACCGGTGAAATTATTGAGTTTGATATTGGCTTGCGCGCGGTCGGCGAAGAGGTCAGGATTGGTAGAGTTAAGCGCGATGGCTTGCGTGTAGAGATCTACGGCTAGCTCGAAGTGGTCATCGATGAATGCTTCTTTCGCTTTCTTCTCCAGATCCGCCATTGATTCTTTTCAAAAACCAAGAAATACAGAAGCCAGAGACGGAGACGGAATGGAAGGATCTAGAACGCGGAAAGAGAGAGGGGAAGAACAGGAGAGAATATGATTGACTTGAGCTACTGCTGCTGCTCCTAAAGTCTGCTCAGTGCTCACCACACTTTTTTTTTAATATACTTGTGGACTCTACTATATTATTGATATTGATATTATATTAATATTATTATTAGAATACCAAATATACCCCTAAACTATCGCAAACAATAGTTATAAAATCCGATTTCAAGTATAATAGCATGAAAGTTTTCTCCAGCGAAAAAAAAAATACGTATACATATATATATATATATATATATATATATATATATGAATTTGTATTTTTTTTGTTGATATTAATAAAGTTAGAATTAGTTTATGTAATAATTTGCATGTTTGTATATGCTGTATTTTTTTTACTCATATGCTCTGTTCGCCTTATAACAAGAGACAATGTAAAAATATATATAAAAAAAACACTTAATTATTAGATAAATACAAATGAATCAGTAAAAACAAAAAAAAATTAAGTTTGTCAAGGACTGGCCTGCCGTATAAATGCCTAAAAATTTCGACTATAAAATCTTTAAAATCAAAATCAGAGCTGCACTCGAGATAATAAATATTAATCAAATCAAAGATAATAAATATTATTTAAATAAAAATATGAAAATATTAGATAAATACTATTAATCATTAATAATTATTATCTTTGCCGTATAGCGTAATTTTTTATTAAATATTAGATGGTGGTCCAATTGTAAAGGTAAAATTTTCCTGGGATTTTTTATTAATACCACTTTGATAAAATCCAAACCGATCTTTAAGGTTAAACAAGAAATCAGTAACTGGAGTGGTTTAGATTTAAGAAGAAATATATGAGGGAATTAATTTGAATGATCTTGTTAAAAACCCGGATCTGATTGAATATATATTAATATTTTTGAAAGATTAAACAATATTATTTTAATTTTTTTATAAATAAAAATGAATTTATCTTTTTAACTTGTAGCCTCAAACTTTATTCAGGTAAATTTTTAAGGCTGTATTTAAAATTATTATAACAGTTATGATTTAAAGTATTTTTTATTTAAAAATATATTAAAATAATTTTTTTTATAAAATAATTAAAATATAAGTGAACGCATTTCGTGTCCTCAAATAGATTCTAAATCAACTTTAATAATTATTGTTTGGTTCTCCCTCCTTTTATACCCTCTAGTAATGAACAAATTATCATCTCCTAGTTTAGTCCTAACCCAAAATAAAATAAATAAATGTCAGCGGACACCCTTTCTCCATATGTTTATGCTCTTCAAAAACAAGCAAGGTTTTGTTTGGCAAGTACGATTTTTTATGCTTTTTCATCGCGGGTTGGATCGCAAGTGCACTGTGTAGCCAAACAGGTTCAAAATAAGAAGCCATACATGGAAGCAGCAAGAAGAAAAGAGGGAGACAATTGCTTGAGCAGTATTGCTGTTGAGAAGAATCATTTCCTAAGCATAACGATATACCCCTTGACATCTCTGGGCGTCAATGGTAGCAAATGTAGATCCACCGTCAGTTCTGATAATCAGCTGATGAATCAGGAACAGAAAGGGACCTGACATCCTTGTGATGATTCTGTAGATATCAGTAGCAGTGAAGCTTGCAATGATTTTAGCAACCAGCCAATGACTTCAGGCTTTATCTTCAGTCCCTGCATAAAAAATGATAGAAAAAATAAAAAGAAAAAAGGTGTAACTTACTATAAAAAAATCTAAAAATTCCTATAAATTAGTAAAATATTAATTTGATCCCTGAATAATATTCATATATTAATTCAAGATAATTTTAAAGATTAACTCAATCAAATCCTCACTTGATTTTTCTATATCTAGAAATACAATTCTTGTATTAATTATAATATAATCTTTAATTTCTAATATATATTTTAATCAAGTTATCTTAATTAAATCATCCAAGTTTAATTTCTAACAAATAATTCTTAATGTGTTTGATCCATTAAGTTTCTAATATGTTGGCCTAGATATAAATTATAATTCTATGTAAATAAAATTAAATAAATTAAATAATTTAATTTATTATTAATTCAGTAATTGATTAATTTATATTTGAATATCAAATATATCATCTAACAACATATCACAATCCCTCAAAAATTAAAAAAGTCATTAGTAATTTTTATAAAGAAAGAAACATAATATATATTAATTTTTATATCTATAATTTTCTTTGCAAAATATTTTTATTCTATAGCCTTTATTTTTATTCTAAATTCCTTAATTTAATATTAAAAAAAATATTAAAAATAAATTAAATTTTTATTAATAATAACATTTTTTTTACATAAATATAATAATATCAAGTATAACCAATCAATTTATTAAACTGATGCCATGGAGTTGACAACAAACATTATTCATTGACCTAGTGGTCATAGAAGACCAAACTGATATAGTATTTATATACAATATACGATGCATGAATTGAAAGAGACACCACAGGTACTTCCTCGGATGTCCATGGCAGCAACAGCAGATTCGCCATCAGTACTGATAACAGTTGGTGAAATCAGAAATGGGAAGGGACTTCACCTCCTTGTGATGATACTACAGATATCGCCAAAACTGAAACTTGCAATCCAGTTGAATATTTTTAGCAAATGGGTATGGGTATTGATATTCGGGTTATGAAGAAGAAAACCTTCAAGCTTTACGATCCATTCCTGCAAAAAAAAAAAAAAAAGTCCTTAATTAAACATATGCTTCTCATCATTAAATGACTGTAATTTAAATAAATATTAATATAGTATAACCTCGACAAGGCCACAGCACTGCTACTGAGATCAAGTCTGGACTTGAGACGATTGGTGCTCCTCTGAATTAATTGGAGCTGCTTGATTGTGATCCGACGAATGTGGATGAGGGAGGAGATTTGGATGATGATGAAGAAGAGGAGTTTGATTCCATTCCATCTCCAGCACACCATCCTCACTCCGGGTGAGTCTAGAGTTATTGGAAAATTAATATAAAAATAAATAAAAATTAGCAGGTACAATTGAAAAAAATGCAAGTTAACAAACAATATCAACTATATGATTCAAGGGGGTGAGAGAGGAGGGGGTGAGCCATAATGGCACATATTGGAATCACAAGAATTCTCACATATGAAATAAACAAACAAGAACATGCCTGCAATTTATAGACTATTGATACTCTCTACGAAAATGATATTAAGGTAAACCGAAAATGATAGCGAGGTAAACTTGCTGCTAGCTTTAGACCTTTCAGATTTTAACTAGAGGAAGCATAACTTTCAAATTTCATTGCTTTTTTTTCCACTTCTGTAGACACAAAAGTTTGCCAATGATGTGCAGCTGAATAGGAGCACAAGGGAAAACTTGACCGGAAACAAAAGATGGAACGTGGATAGCAGCTTCATCAGATTACGTCTCAAACAATAATATCCTCCCCATTAAAAGAAATGGGATAAGAAGAAATAAGCATGCATCAACAAAAGAAGATTATAATTCTTTGATTTTATATTTCTCTTCCCTTTGGTGATGTTAAAACGAAAAAAAGAAGGAACTTTTGAATAGTAATATAGACACTGGAATATCTCCAAGAAAAAGAATTTAAAATTACCACTACTGGCTTGAAAAATGGTTCAATGAGTAATCTGAATTCTCATAACAGTGGGAAGCATTTAAAATTACCACTTCTCACAGGAATTGGATATTCCAAAACAACTCAAAGGAAACTGCTTAGGAGTTTTAGTTTTCTTTTTCCATAGATCCTCCAAAACACCATTTCTATGGAAAATTATATCCATTTCAGCTTACAGCAGAATGAACTAGATAGGGGGCAAAAGGAACCAGAGATAAAGGTGGCATACAGTGGAGACTATAAGGATCCCAACAAGATATTTATGAAAATAAGAATTTACCTCCTCTTAGGGCTTTCCAGCCAGTCCTGTCCACATACTAAAGCCTCCACAATCTCAGGGTTCAGGCCACTGATGGCTGGATTCATTTTCATGATTTCATCAATAAAGTTTGACTTCGATAAAATAGCTGATATTGGAATTGCTAAGAAATCACGAGCCATTTTCCCTAGTGTTGGAAATTTAAGAGCATTGGCACGCCACCAACCTAATATGTCAGCATCCATACCCAAAGTAACCGAGGGTTCTTGTAAATATTGGTCGAGCTCAGACTTTTGGGAGTCTCCCGTATTGGAATCATATTTATGTTTTTGCCACTGTTTAAATCCACATAACCTATCACCAGAGTTAGGATTATATGAAGAACAACTCATATCAGCAGTGGTCGGAGCAGATGACTCCAGAGAGTTGGAGCCACTTGCATATTTACTGTACACACGTTTAAGATCATGACGAAATCTCCACAAGTGTAACTCAGCGTTACTGTTGTAGATTTGCTCGTACCCATACTCCACCAAATCATATTTATAGCGAGGGTCAAGAACTGCTAATATTCCAAAAGTCAAACTATTTTCACTCCAGTACTCATCAAATTTCACCTTCATTCTATTTGCCATCGACTTGATATACATATGTTCACTCTTTTCCCATTTGTGCAAATTCTTATAGATTTGACAAATATTCTCAAAATATACAACTAAGCTTGTTGAAAAATTGCATATGGACTTGGGGAACACTTTCAAACACTCACACATGACAGTTGCCATTTCCCATTCCTCTGTGGACAGTTTCACTGTATAGTCATCATCAACCTGCTCTAGGTGAGTAAAGACATCCCGTAATTCCAGTGCACGTTCAAGCATGAGAACAGTGGTTTCCCATCTTGTAGGAACATCTTGAGAAATCATAGTACTATCTTGTACTTTCAATCGATTAATTACTTCACAGAAGTTCTGTCTCTGAATGGGTGTTGCATTGAAGTATTCAATAGATTGCCTTATCTTATAAAGAACTCTCCTTATCTCACCAAATCCATCTTGAACAAGGAGGCTAAGAACTTGTGCATGGCTAGATGTATAGAACAAATCTCCACTGTGAGGCAAGACTTCATCAGAAAGCTTACTTTTTAGTTCTCCAACCATCTGTTCATTTGGAGGAATAAGTTTTGTGGAGATGAATTGCACATTCTTATCAATGTTCCACTCTCGAAGCACAATTCTAACAACTTCATACAGATTCCCTGTGTAACAATTGTAAGCTAGATTCTTGAAAGCAAGAATCTTCTTCTTCAGCTCCCATCCATCATCAATAAAATGAAGGGTCAAGCAACAGTATGTCACCTTTCTGTCCTCGTATGACTGCAAATCAATAGTCAAACTAAAGAGGCGAGATAGATTATCCAAAGATTTGCTAAGTTTTTCTTTCTCTTCTTCGTAAACAGCAAGAACGTCAACCTCAACAGTGTCTTGTGAATAGAATTCAAACATTGGCTGCAAATTGCTGACAAAAATCTCAAAAAACTCATGTTCAACTATATTCAAAGGATATCCATGTTTAATAACCATTCTTGCAATGTCCATGCGACTCCTTTCTTGGTTAAACATGCAATTGCTGCCAATCATACTAGACATTAAATTACTTCTATCAACAAATGGTGAAGGCTGCTGTCCTGTGTCTCTCACCCTATCTCTGAAACATTTTCTCATATGTTTATGCAGATTTGAAGTCCCCTTTTTACTTTCTCCAGGATACCTCTTTTTACAAACTCTACATATAGCCCATACTGAACCATTTTCTAGAACTTTATCGAAGGCTGTCCAAACTTCAGATATCCTTCTTCGTTTAGCATTGCCATTGGTTGGTTGGGAACCATTCACCACTGCCAACTGATTGTCAACATCTTGCACAGGTTCAACTGCAGCATTTTGTTCTCCAACTTCCTATAAAGAAATAGCCAAGCAACAGAGCATCTTAGAAGCCCATCAAACTCAACAGAAAATATCTAATGCACAAGATATTCTTGCATTTACAGTCTCATGCATATAGGTACGGTAGGACAAGTTAAGTATTTCCATGTGAAGCATCATTCGCCATAATCTGCAGATTTTCAAAGGGTAACAAATAGGGTAGAATTAGATGACAACCTAGCTGGCCATACACATTATCCCAGTTTTTCTTACAGTCTTCCTAGATAGAACCAACCTAGATTGTTGTATACTTATTAACCTACCTAGATTGTTGTATACTTATAATTATCTATGAACAATTAAGACCTAATATAAAGTAGCGGATTTAGTAAACATGTCCATTTCATTAGAAATTTAACCCTAACAGCAAGGCAGGGCTTTCATCCCATCTAATATACATAGAGGTATGGGAAACGGACATAAAGAAACAAGATTTGCTTATCAAACTCAGACTTCTTAAATCAATATTTGGGGTAAACCTAGGCTGATAAACTAAATTGTACGCACCAAAACATTTTCAACTGCTCATAACAAGTTTAGTAATCACAGAAGATGTATACACGCAGCACATCAATTGGTATGCAGAAATAAATTCAAAGAAAAACTAAGCCCCAAGATCCAAATAAAAGTCTCAATTTGTTCATCAACAGAACAATCCATTCATCAACAAGAAAGAATACTAAACAACAATTCCACAATTAAAAGAAGCACACCTGCTCACAATGCCGCAAAGAGCTCCCAGAAACAGCAACACGCTGAAAGTTATTCCAATCGGAAAACGAAACTTCACTTGAATCCTCATGGTTCCTCTCCGGACTCATTTGATTCAAATTCACACTGCCAAACAAATGCACTGGCTGGACACTATACCCAGGTGCTGTAACAGTCTTGGAATTCTCACAACATTTCCTCAAAGTAGCTGAAATCCCATCCATCAATGTCTTCTCTTCCAAAGCTTCCAGATTTGCAGGAAGAAAAAACTCCACCACATAATCAAAATTACTTCTATAAAACCCCTGCTTTATCGTTAACTTTATAGCTAAAGCAGCACGAAGCCCAGAACTCCTAGCATCATCCACAAACGGATAATCAGCTACGTCAAGCAAACAAACATCGGAGACAGAGTAATGGTGCGTAAGTGCTTTTCCAGCAACACCTTGACCTTCTTCGAGATGATGCCCTATACACGCCTTTAGAAACCCTTGCATCCCTAAATCATTCACATAACAAGCACTATTCACAACGTTTAAGGTTCTTTTGTTGTTCTTAAGGGAATTGTAAGAAACCCATGTTAGAGCTATAGGTAAATTATGTGCATGACATGTTTCTTCAAGGATGTCTACAATTTCAGCTATAACAGCTGCCTGATTCATTTTAGTAAGCCAAACCCTGTAAAAAAGACAAGATAAATAAAGGGTTTCTTGAAATTAAGATTTGTGTCAAAATTACTGTAAGAGAGAAGCAGCCGATACTGACCTTGGAGAAATGAAACCCAAATTCTCAGATTCTCAGTGAAAAGAGGAAAGAGATGCAGATGGAAATTTGGTTGCTGGGAAAATAAGTCAACCAGCAAGTAGGCAGATGTGTCATGGGTTGTTGTTTTTTTTTTTTATTATTATTTTTTGTGTGAAGATTTTCTATTTTTTACAATTAAGTTTTTTCAAAATAAATTTAAAAAAATATTATTATAATATATTTTTAAACAAAAAAAATAATATGAAAAGTACCATTATAATTTTAAATATTATTTTGTTATCACAATTAAAATATATTTTTTAAAACAATTATATTTTATATTGTTTTATTATTTTAATATATTAATAATAAAAATAAATTTTAAATTAAAAATATTTTAAAAATCAATTACAATCAATTAAAACATTTTATTTGGCCAAAAACAAACAACACAGCTTAAAGATGAATCAATGACATGGTTGGCCTGTAAATCATGCATATCAAACCTGAACCAATAGTTCTATGGGTTTACTGGAAAATTTATTCACCGAACTAAAGTTAGATTTGATTTCAAATAGGTTGAGATTAATTTAGTTAAATTTGATAGATTCGATTTACTTTGATAAAACTTAATCAGATCAGTTTTTTTTTTTTAATTGTTATTTTTTGTAAAAGACATCAATAATTTCATGTGTTTTATTTTTTGTAAAAATCATCATCATTTCATGTTACAAGTTTGTCAACCCTCACTTATCATATAATATTGATATAATGTTGTTGAGAAATTAAAAAAATATATTAAAACTAAGAATTAAAATGATTATAGAATAAGTTAAAGATAATGAAAAATCAAAATGATGGAAGAATAAATAATATTTAATGATATTGTAATATATGAAAGCTTAAACGAATATTACTATAAAATTATATATATATATATAAAAGTCTAATAAAAAGAATTATAAACATATTTATTATTACTTAATATTGTTTTAAAAAAAAATGGTATGGGAGTTCTTTGTAATAGAGAGACAAAGGCAGGTGAGGGAAATAATGAGAGAGGCAGAAAAGTGATGTGTTAAATGATAGAGAAAAAGAAGCTGGCATGGTTGAGGAAATCCAAGAAGAAGTGAGTTATGGAAGAGGATGCTGAGTTTGGGTAAATTGTTTTTGTGATTGAGGTCTAAATTAAGACTCTGTATAATCTAATTATCTTAATTATATATAAAATTCAATCATAAAAAACTAGCCTTTTATTCTATGAGTTCATTTTCAAAAAATTAAAGAAATATAACTAAAAAATAAGAAAAATATAATTTATAGTATTATAAATTCGATATTATGTAATTTTTTTTTTCTTGTCTAAGAGTTTAGGGCTATAGCTTTTAACTCGATCAGCTCATATTAATCTAAGCCAAGCCTACCAGAATACTCTATTATTTTCTCAAGGCCTCTAAGAAGACTAAAGCCCATATAAGATTTAGAATCCAAACATGCAAAAAAAACCTTAATTCTAAAATCTCCTATAAAACAGTCACAATCACAAACCCTAATTTCATTTTCCACCCAAGGACATCTCACGTCACAGTTTTGGATACACTTTTCTGGTGGATCCCACCAAAATATGTCACAGTTTTACATTTCTCTGGTGAATCCCACCAAATTACGTCACAGTTCCCCCAAGTACGTCACAGTTTGGGATACACTTTTCTGGTGGATCCCACCAAAAGACACTACCGTTTAAAATTTCCTAAACACACGGCATGTGTGGTTGCTCCTCAACCTCATACACAATCACAATAACAACCAGCGTCTTATTAATTTTTTTGAAAGGATTTTTAAAACCCAAAAACAACCGTACATCTTTCTCTAAAAATACCCACGTCTTGCTAATAGAAAAGACACTCGCTTCGTTATGGTATCTCTTTGTAAATAACCCCCCGTTCTTTTCTTACACTGAAGCCCTAACTCCCTATAGAAAAACCCGCGTTTGCTTTTGGTCTGGCCAGCCTCTTCTCAGCACATACAAAACTGGTCATGGCCATCATACAAAGGCTCTATGTTTCAGAAAAAGCATTTTTGTCCCAGCTGGTCCCTTCTGATCCGGCTATCAATCTAGAGTTGCATTTACCTGCAGAATCACAACCACCAGTACTCTCTCTTACTGTCAATCAAGAAACACCACAGCCACCAAATTCACAACCTTCTTCTCAGGCTACTGATCTGGAGTCACAGTTACCAGAAACATTACCACCAGAACCCTCTCTTGCTTCCATCAACCTCCAAACACCGGCGCTGCAACAACAACATTCCATTACAACCAACCACGAGCCAACCAATACAGAGAGTGCTGTTAACCAGCGTTTTCCATGGGCAAAGATACTCATAGCCTTCTGTCTTAGTACAGTTACGCAAAATGATCTTACATATGAACAAATTGATCAGCACACGAAACCCTATCTTAAGTTATACTTACGCGCTGTCTGTATCGCACTTACCTTGGTTACTCTTATTCTTTCACAGCTGATTCACGACAAGTTCCCTCTTGCGTCGAGAATGTTAGAGAAAGTTGGTATCAACCTGGGTTTCGCATCATTTTTCATCATCCTCGCACTTCCATTGATGACATGAGCCAACTCAAGTATGCTCTCTAGCTAGGCTACCCACTTCAGAACCTTACTCAATATGTAGTGATCAGTAACTATGGCTTCCAGTGTCGTCTTTTGGAGGATGCTGGCACGTTCCATGGAGGACTTCCTGCCTTTGGGTTATGTTTTCTCCCGCTTGGTCTCTTTTGTATCTGTTGTTTTTGTTTCCAATTGTCCCCTTGTTTTGTTGATTCCGCCTTTTATACGGTTCATTTTTCTTATTAAAAATATGAAGAAAGAAGGGTCAGTTTTCATGGTATTAGAGACACAAATTCATCTTGACTGCGATTGCTTTTTTTTTTTTTTTGCCCCACCGGAATTTTCCTCACGGCCTCTAGCACGGAGGACTCTTACGTGCTGATGTGGAGGAATGCGCGTGAATAGCAAGCGTAGCATTATATTTTATTAATATTCTATTAAGATAAATTACAAGAACAAGACCATATAATTATTACAAAAAAGTATAAGAAAAAGACAAAAATGTCTTTCAAAAGTTATTTTTAAATTCTAAAAAATCAAATGTTAAATATGTAATTTTATTGTTAAAAAGTCAAATGTTAAATATGTGAACCCGAGAGAGAGAGAGAGAGGAGGGGAGGGGGGGGGGGGGTCTGAAGCTGCATGGAAGATGGTGCATTAAAGAAGAAAGGTTTTTAATTCCTCTTCAGGAACCTGCTCTGAATTCTCGTGGAAAAGGGCACCTCTGCTCGTTTTCAAGGGAATGAATGGAATTACCATCTTACCCTCTCCTCGTTGGGGTTTCCTAGCAAGCACCGCCTCATAGGCGAAAGGCTGATCGAATACAAAACCACCGTACGTGTTGGTTAGGATCTCCCTCACATTCATGCTTACGTTAACACCACCACTGCTCGCCATGATGATCCCGACATTCAGGCGCAGTCAGACCCAGAAATTCTTTTATCAGGCGATCACTTATCTGCCACGTGGCAAGACTATTTACTGCTATTCCAACAATTAATTAAGTCAAATTAACTCTATTCCCCTCAAATCATAAGCTTGCTTAGACTGAAATTTAATCGTAATATATATATATATATATATATATATATATATATATAGGGGGCGGTTTTGAATGATTTTTTTAATTTTTTTTAAATATAAAATATAAAAAAAACCATTTACCTTCTATTTTTAACATTTTTATTTATTTCATGCAATGCCACACTTTAAGCCCTCCCTGGAGACCCAGTGGTCACTTGTCACTCTTCATACCGCCTGATCTTAGCACTTTTCCAAATTCTTAGAAAAAACCCAAAACCCGAGCTCCCTTTGATCCAAATATCTCTACGTACGTACTTGAAGAGGGAATATTATTGGACCAAACTGATCTGGACAGGATAAGCAACTCCAAAGCAACAGCAAAGACTCCGCCATTACCATCCTCAGCGTTGGGTAAGCAGTACAGTGTCCGTTGTAAGAAAGATTTATCTGAGCTAAAAAAGGAAGCAATTACAAGGAGAAACACGACAGATCTGCAATGATTATTCATAAGCAATAGCAAGGACGAGATTTTGTAGCTTGCTTCTACAAGGATAGGATCTGAAGGCAACGTGTAGAATATTGCAGAGTCTATCAAGCAACTAAGCTGGAATCAGCAATTGTAATTAAATTTGAATCCAGAATGACTTCATTAATTAATTTACTGATTAGCATTAATTTTCTGTAACTTGTCAAAATTGTTAAATTGGAATGAGGTGTAACACATTCATGCTTTGCATATAAATGGAAGTCGCAATTCACAACAACTTTTATTCCATTCAGCTAAAACATTAAGCCGTGCAGGCTTTGCATCCCTCCCTAAAACTCATCTTAGTGAGCTAGAAACTCCATTAATTCACATAGAAACATATCATAGTACTCATGCCTTGATCTAAATATTTAAAATATTACTTGTAATGTGAATCGAAAACGTAATCACAAATATGAATCTGGTCTTGCTAGTGGTGTGATTATCATCGTGTACGTGTCAAAGCCCTGCAGAGTGCAGACGAAAGAAAAATCGTCTAGGGTACGGGGTCACATGCCGTTTTCATCCAACCTCACTATAAATGCTTAGAAAAGCGGTGGTGCCTGGAAACGGACTCCAACAAGTTTCTAATCCAGCTAAATGTAGATTCCTTGAATATTTTCATCGAATTGTTGACGACTTTTTGTTCTTGACAAGCACATCCGCTCTCAGAATGACTATGGATTGGAAATAAATAAATATCTTTAATTTTAATTCTTATTTTTAACATATTTTTTTTAACTTCTCTTTATAACATGATTCTTTTTATTTTTATTTCAAATTTTCTTTTGTTTTCAAATCATTTTTATATGTTTCTATCAAAAATAAAATTTTAAAAATAAATAAATAAATTATTTCAAAATAAAAAACTCCATTACCATAATTCTAACCATTCACTGACGTAATAATATATTTCATAAGATAAGTAATTGTTGTCTCATCTGTCCAAGTAAAACTAACATTTTCTCAGAGAAGTTAAAAAAAAAATTAAAAATAAGAATTAAAATTAATGATTATGGAATAAGTTAAGATAATAAAGAATTAAAATGATGGGAAAATAAATAATATTTAATGATATTGTAATATATGAAAGCTTAAACGAATATTACTTTAAAATTATATAAAAAAAACTCTGATAAAAAGAATTATAAAAATATTTATTGTTATTAAAAAAAAAATGTTAAGGGAGTTCTTTGGAAGAGAGAGACAAGGGCAGGTGAGGGAAGTTATTATGAGAGATAAGGGTTATGAGAAAAGGAAGGTGGGTGGATGTACACGAAGTCGGCAAAAAAGTGGGCATCTTAGTTGCTCCTCATATTGAAGTCTTTTTGACGGCCTGTATGGCTGTATATATGTTACTTCACCTCGATAAATAGTAATACCCCAGGTTTTGCCTATAGAAAAAACACTCTTGGTATCTCCCTGTAAATACCCCCCCGTTCTTTTCTTACACTGAAACCCTAACTCTCTATAGAAAAACCCAGGTTTGCTTTTGGTCTGGCCAGCCTCTTCTCAGCACATACAAGCCTCTTCTAAACACTGTAACACATATATACAAAAATGGTCATGGGCATCATACGAAGGCTCTATGTTTCAGCAATAGCTTTTTTGTCCCAGCTGCAGCTCCCTTCTGTCAATCTAGAGTTGCATTTACCTGCAGAAACACAACCACCAGTCTCTCTTAGTACTGTCAACCAAGAAACACCACGACCACCAAATTCACAACCTTCTTCTGATCAGGCTACTGATCTGGAGTCGCAGTTACCAGAAACACCACCACCAGAAGCTCTTGCTTCCATCAACCTCCAAACACCGCCACCGCAACAACAACATTCCTTTACAACCAACCACCAGCCAACCAATACAGAGAGTGCTGTTAACCAGACTAGTTTTCCATGGGCAAAGATACTCATAACCTTCTGTCTTAGTGCAGCTCTGCAAATTGATCTTCAATATGAACAAATTGAGCAACACACGAAACCCTATCTTAAGTTATACTTACGCGCTGCCTGTATCGTACTTACCTTTGTTTCTCTTATTCTTTCACAGCTGATTCACGACAAGTTCCCTCTTGCTTCGAGAATGTTAGAGAAAGTTGGTATCAACCTGGGTTTCGCATCATTTTTCATCATCCTCGCACGTCCATTGATGACATGAGCCAACTCAAGTGTGCTCTCTAGCTAGGCTACCCACTTCAGAACCTTACTCAATATGTAGTGACTATGGCTTCCAGTGTCGTCTTTTGGAGGATGCTGGCACGTTCCATGGAGGACTTCCTGCCTTAGGGTTATGTTTTCTCCCGCTTGGTCTCTTTCGTATCTGTTGTTTTTGTTTCCAATTGTCTCCTTGGCTTGTTGACTCCGCCTTTTAAACGGTTCATTTTTCTTATTAGAAAGAAGGGTCATTTTTCATGGTATTAATTAGAGGCACAAATTCATCTTCACAGCGATTGGTTTTTTCTTTTTTGCCCCACCGGAATTTTCCTCACGGCCTCTAGCACGGAGGACTCTTACGTGCTGATGTCGAGCAATGCGCGTGCATAGCACGTGTAGCATTATATTTTATTAATATTCTAATAAGTTAAATTACAAGAACAAGACCATATAATTATTACAAGAAACTATAAGACAAAGACAAAAATGTCTTTCAAAGTTATTTTTAAATTCTAAAAAATTAAATGTTAAATATGTAATTTTATTGTTAAGAAGACAAAAAATACATTCCGAAGAGAAAATCACGAAGTATCAAGCGAGGAAAAAAAGAAACACACCAGAAAGTTTGAATTCAATGGGCAGGTCCACTGGCAAAAGGCCACAAATGCAGCGACATTTCCAAGCACCGTTTATGTTTCAGCATTTCAAGAATCTTTTTCCCAAGTAGATTCCAACGTTCGGACAAAATTAGATTGAGATTCCTATATTTCCTTTTGTTTCCGGAAATTAAAAATTGAAAGTTAAGCACTGAAGAATAGAGTTAAGAATGAGAGGCAGGATGAGAATTTGCTAATAGCAGTCTTAAAGTAGAGAGAGAGAGAGAGAGAGAGAGAGAGAGGTGGTCTGAAGCTGCATGGAAGATGATGCATAAGAAGAAAGGTTTTTAGTTTCTCTTCAGGAACCTAATCTGAATTCTCGTGGCAAAGGGCACCTCTGCTCGTTTTCAAGGGAATGAATGGAATTACCATTTTTTAAAAGATTTCAAGATACAAAAATATTTTTACTTAAAAAATGAACAAAATTTACCATCATTAATCTACAAATAACATTTATATCCTTTATAAATAATGATTTTGTTTTTTTAATAATTATGAATATCCAAATCAATTGATATATATCTCAATTAATTTCCTAATGTTAAAATTAATAATTTTCTACAACTCGAAAGTAAACCCAACCCAATCAATTAAGCTGCACACCTATGAAAGATGATTTTACCTTTATGACGAGACAATTGTTAAAACTTAAAAGTAAATCGCCTGCTACAGGAAAAATGCCGCCGAGCACTTTTTTAATTTGTTATCGGAAGAAAAAAAACTAAATATCGTTAACGTAAGCATGAGTGTTAAGGTCTGAAGCTGCACGGAAGATGATGCATAAGAAGAAAGGTTCTTAATTTCTCGTGGCAAACGACACCCTGTCATTTTCAAAGGGCACCTCGTGGCAAAGGGCAGGCTTTGCATCCCTCGCTAAAACTCATCTTAGCTAGTGAGCTATAAACTCCACTAACTCACATAGAAACATATCGTAGTACTGATGTCTTAATCTAAATATTTAAAACATTACTTGTAATTAATGTGAATCGAAAACGTAATCACAAATGTGCTTTTGGTCTTGCTAGTGGTGTGATTATCTCTCTAGCTTTGACTTGAAGGCTAGGGGGTCACCTCCCATTTTTCTTCCGGCCTTTTTCCACCCAGGTATTCCAAGGCCACAAGTAAGCAACCACATGAATGTGACCAATTGTTATGTTCTTCTCTTCACAGAATTATTTCATAGGATGGTTCGATGGATATGTTATCAAAAGAGCTCAGAACTTCAAATCTTTCATAATATTTGTTTTTCTAATTAACTGTAATTCATCCATTCTAATTAATTTATAATTAAGGGAAAGTTGAAAGAAGGAGAGCGAAAAAAGAAAAAACAATGTTGTTTGCTTTATCAATATAAATAAATATAAATTGAAAGAAGAAGAGCTCAGAACACCGTATGCCTGTGGCTACCAGTATTATTCAATATAAGTAATATTGTTTGCTTTATCCTATGTAACCATATAGATAGGCTTTTCTTGTAGAACCCATGCGAGTCACCCTACTACTCCCAGTTTTAGGTCTAGGTTGGTGCTCTAATTATAATGAAGGAAACGCGAGTCGTCTGTTCTATATACAACTGCTGAAGGATGATCGAGAAAGCGTAACATAGGAAAGCCATTGTTTTCGACTATAATGAATTGGGACAAGTGACGGTTTTTCAACTAATTCGACCATACCTGAGTTGAGCGGGACCCAGCTTGAGATAGCCGTTCTTGCCCGTGAGACAACGTTTGACGTCTCTCAAACCGATGAATGCCCTCACTTGCAATCACATTTGTATGTTGTTTTTAAAAATAAAAAAAAATTATTTTAACTGTTATTACAATTTTAAATGACCCTTTAACTTTCATTGAGTTTTTTTAATGTCGCACCTCAAAAAATCCACAAATTTTTGGTTTTGCGACATTCGACTGGTGACTTTTGTTTTGTTCAGTTTTGCTGATTTGGTTCTTTGGAGTCGCCACCTAGTATTTTGGTCACTAGGAACCCTAACTGGTCTTTCAGAGATTCTAAGGTAAGGGACTGGTTGCGTAAAGGGAAGGTATTAGCACCACTAGTACGCCCTACCTAAGGTAAGCTGCTTGGTGTTTGGTTTGCTTTATAATTGCTATGGTGTTGGTATTTTCTAAGCTCGTCAATTGATTTTGGATAAAAATCTAAGGAGATTCCATGTGCTTTGAAAGCTCATTTTTCCCTTAGTATTTCAGAAGTTTGCGACTCATAAATCGTGGAATAAAAAAAAATTTAATTTTGAAATGTCCTCGATTATAATCAAGGCTTCTTTCAAAAATGTGTGCGGATTTATTACTCCCAATAATATTTTGGATATTCATCATTCTAAGGATTTCTTTATCCAAACCTTAGCGGTGAATAATAAATAAATTTTCTCCCAAAAAAAAAGATTTTTATAGTTTTTGGAATATTGGCCAATACCCTTTGGAGTTTTACAAACATGTTGTAAAATCCAGAAATGCAAGAAAATAATTTGTGTTTAAGAAATCTATGCGAAAACACACTTTCGAAGCTTCCAATATATTTTTTTTATAAAAAGAACATTCAAAAACATGTTAGAGTATTGGCCGTATGCAACACGCAAGGAAATATTTTTTTTTTTTAAACAATATTTTTTTCTGACGAAATCGGGTATTTTTAATACTGAATTTATATCTCCACAATATAAAAATACAAACTAATATTAAGTCATAAAAACAAATATGCGGAAAAATCCACAATATTTTTTAAGGAATTTTAGAAATTTTTGAAAGCAAAAAAAAAAATTTATCTTTGAAAATTTCGGATGTCTTGACGAAAACCGGGTATTTTAAACACTGAATTTGTATCTCCACAAAATAAAATACAAACTAATAAAAATACAAACTAATACTAATCAACAATATTTTTAAGGAATTTTAGAAATTTTTGAAAGTAAAAAAAATTTCTTTGAAAATTTCGGGTGTCTCGACGAAAATCAGATATTTTAAATACTGAATTTAGACCTCCATAGTAAACAAAAAAAAAACAAACCCCCTTAAAAAAAAAAAATATATATATATATATATATATATATATATATATGAAAGGAAAGTAACAACATTTTTTTAGATTTTTCAGATTTTTTATAAATATAATGTATATATATAGCATATACACACATATATATAATATAATAATATAATATAATTATATATTAATTATTAAGGGGCTGGCCGGCCCAACTAACTGGGCCGGGCTCAGCCCCACAAGTGACTGGGCCGATCTCGGCCCATGAAAGGTGACTGGGCCGATTATCTCGGCCCAGGAAAACAACTTGGTCTGGGCCGGACCCGGCCCAGACCGCCGGGTTGGGCCAGAACCCTTCTGGCCCATATACAGGTTTCTGGGCCAGAACCGGTCTGGCCCAGAAGATAAAACGTAACGGGGGGAATTAATTTCCCCCCCGTCCCCTGCATGCAGAATAATTCTACATGCAGGAGACGAAACCTACAGAAGGCGAAGAAAAAAAAGAAAAACAATGCAGGGGAGAGGGCGTACCTGGCGGGGCTGGAGACGGTGGTTTGCTGGCGGGGCTACGGTGGCGTGGCTCGTGGACGGCGGCTCCGGATGGCGCTGCTGCTGTTTCTAACAGTGGCGAAAAATTCTTCTTCCTCCCTTCTCCTTCGTTTTTTTTTCGTTCTCAGTGACTGTCTGCTCTCGGTTTGGTTTTGGTTTTTTTTTTTGGTTTCGGTTTCTTTCTTCTCGGTTTGTTTCTGTTCTTCTCTCTCTCTTCGGGTCACTCTCTCTCTCCTTCTCTTCTCTGTCCGCCCTCTCTCTCCTTCGGTCTCTCTATTTATAAGGGAACCCGGCGTGCCTTTTGTTAGTGCGCCTTCAATCACGCAACGGCTGGTCGGCCATTGATGCTTTCGGTGGTGGTGGTGGGGGCGAGGAGAGAGACGCGGGAAAATTTTCAAATTTTTCGTCTCTGTTGCTGCTAAACCGGGGGGAAGGAAGAAGATGAACAGTGTCGTTCAAAACGACACCGTTCTGCTTTCGTTTTATATATATATATATATGTGAAACGGCGTCGTTTTGGATAAAACGCGCCGTTTCATTTAAATGGCCAAACTTCAAATCAGTCCTCCAAATTCGGTCCTCGCCCCTCTTGTTGGTCACCTTTTTCACTTTGGTCCTTGGCCTCTGATTTATGCAATTGAGCCCCTAATTGATCAATAAACTTCCAATTTCTTCAATTAAACCCCTGAAACAATTCCAAACAGCCCCCTCTATCTTTGCGCCTTCTCCAAATTGGTCCCTGGTTTCGGATTTTCACAATTAAGTCCCTAATTGGTCATTAAACTTCAATATTTATGCAATTAAACCCCCGATTTGACCCAATAAATTCCTAAAAAATATATTTTGGCCCCAGAACTTAAATTTCTCCAAATTAAAGCCCAAATTGACTTAAAAATCAATTTTTCTTGCAATCAAATCTTCTATAAATTCAAATCAAAATCCAATTAAGTCCATAAAAATCCAATTAAGTCCATAAACATCCAATTAAGTCCATAAACATCCAAATTTGGGCTTTTCTCCTCAAAATTCAAATTTTCCTTCTCAATAGGGCTTTCATCCTTCAAGAATATACTGTCAAAAATTCAATCCTTGTATTTTTAAATTCCTTGACCAATTTTCTGACTGTTTTCCGAGCGCTTCTGCCTCCTGTTATTTTCCTAACCTCTTTTGGCTATTTATTTTATTTTTCAGGGGGACCCAAAAATGGGTTACAACATTTAAAATGAACTTTTTACGATGTTTTTTTAAATTGATGAACTGGACAAACTTTTTATGACATTTTTTTTAAAATGAACTTCAAAGAATAAAAAAAAAAAAAACACTCACGCACACTTGTTTGGAAAAAAAAGAAAGAGTTGGTCTGAAGCTGCACGGTAGATCAAGAGGCACAAGAAAGGTTCTTAATTTTTCTTCAAAAACCTACTTTGAATTCTCGTGGCAAAGGGCATCTCTGTCGTTTTCAAGCGAATGGATGGAATTGCCATTTTACCCTCTCCTTGTCGGTGTTTCCTAGCAATCCCCCCCTGCTTTTCTTCAACACTAGCGCCGCTCCCATTTGCATTGCTAGAAGCACGGGGCATGATGATCCCCACATGCATTCAGGCGCAGTCAGACCCAGAAAGTCTCTGATCGGACGATCACTCTTCTGCCACGTGGCAGGCAACACTATTTACTTCTATTCCGACAATCAATTAAGTCAAATTAACTCTATCCCCCTCAAATCATAAGCTTGTTTAATAAATTGAAATTTAATCTAGGATAGTTTGAAATGAATTTTTGTTTTTTTAAATATAAAATATATATAAAAAAACCATTTAACTTCTATTTTTAATATTTTTATTTCTTTTCTCTCTCCAATTGTTAGTTAGTCAGGAGATCAATATTTGCAGTGAACTATTTTAAATCCTTACTGAAGATCCTGCGGCCGCTTGTCACTCTCCAAACCGCCCTCTTTTGAATATATTATAAATTGGTTGTGATAGAAATATATCTTCTATTGAATGCAAAAGCCTAAGCTGAATTTTTTAAAAGGTACGTTTAGAAAATTGAATTTGTAATTTTTTTATATATATATAAAAAAAAACCACTGAAGAGCATCTCGTATAAGTAGTCATAAGATATATCTATGCTTATAAAAACAACGCGACCAAATAGATCATCATAAATCTTGCAGCTAGCTAGCTAGCGTATTGATCATAATTTTCCTCTTCGTCGAAATCATCGATCGATCTCACCAATTTGAACAAATAAAAGGAAGCAAGATCGGTAGAATTGGTTCCAATACACTTCTTTTGCACCCACAAAAACCTTTTCCTTTTTCTATTTTTTATTTTTTATCTTACTAACAATATCTAAAGATATTAGTAAAATTTGGTAGCTTCTTATATATACTATTAACGCGCAATCTTCATTCAAGTTATCGATTTCTAATCCTCTCATGTGCGATTACTTTTCTTAATATGAAATCCCATTTTAGGAAGCTCAATTAAATATAAAATTCTGCTATTGTAGGTAAGTATATAACCCTTAGATTATATTTCCATAATAAGCAGGATAAGGTAGATATCACGTTAATTCCTGGCTTCACTACCCATGTGTGAGTTCATCTATATAACAAGCCTGAAGAGGTTTCCCAGACTCCCATCGTCAAGATTGAACAAGGAGAACCATACTCACGAATCAAGCACAGTTTCTCTAAGAATTAACCAAACCAGAAGACATGGACAAGTCTTCCATTAAGTTTGTTTTCTTGGTCGTCCTCCTTGTTTTCGCAGCTGGTAACTCCTTTTTCTTTCTTTTTTTTAGAACGAGTAGTCTTTTTTATTTGATATTACAAATGCATGATTATTTACGACAGGCTGTTTTGATATTACAAATGCATGATTATTTACAAATACAGAGAGTGCTGCTAACCAGCGTTTTCCATGGGCAAGGATACTCATAGCCTTCCGTCTTAGTGCAGCTCTGCAAATTGATCTCACATATGAACAAATTGATCAACACACGAAACCCTATCTTAAGTTATACTTACGCGCTGTCTGTATCGCACTTACCTTTGTTTCTCTTATTCTTTCACAGCTGATTAACGACAAGTTCCCTCTTGCGTCGAGAATGTTAGAGAAAGTTGGTATCAACCTGGGTTTCGCATCATTTTTCATCATCCTCGCACTTCCATTGATGACATGAGCCAAACTCAAGTATGCTCTCTAGCTAGGCTACCTACTTCAGATCCCTACTCACTATAGTTATCTGTAACGATGGCTTCCAGTGTCGCCTGGTCTCTTTTGTTTCTGTTGTTTTTGTTTCCAATAGACCCCCTAGGTTGATGATTCCACCTTTTACATATAGGCTTCATTTTGCTTATCAAAAAGAAAAGAAAAGAAGAAGAAAGAAGGGCGTTTGCCATGGTATTAGGATGCAATAGCATACGTTGTTATGCATGTCACATGCTGAAAATGTTCATGATCAATAATAAATTGTCCTATGATATTCTTAAAATTTCGAAGTGGGTTTTCCTGTGGGCAATCACGTACCAAAAACATCCATGTCTTGCATGTTCTCTAAACAGACAAGAGGTAGAGATATAGATTTTGGCAGGCAAGACTATTTACTTCTATTCCAACAATTAATTAAGTCAAATTAACTCCATTCCCCTCAAGTCATAAGCTTGTTTAATAAATTGAAATTTAATCTAGCTAGGATAGTTTGAAATGAATTTCTATTTTTTAAAAAATATAAAATATATAAAAAAAACCATTTAACTTCTATTTTTAATATTTTTTTTCTTTTCTCTCTAGCTCCAACTAGTAGACAAATGTTAGTCAGAAAATCAATATTTGCAATGCACTATTTTAAATCCTTACTGGAGACCCCGTGGTCGCTTGTCACTCTTCAAACCGCCTCTCATCACTTCCAAATTCCTAGAAAAAGCCCCAAACCAAGCTTCCTTCGATCCCACATCCAAATCCACTCGTTACTTTTCACACCAGCTCCAAAATCCTAAAAAAAAGAAGCCAAATTCCAAATCCACTCGTTACTTTAATTACCATTGAAACATCATTATTCATTTGAGTTAAGAATAAGAAAATGAATTTCTATCGATATATAATTTATTAATTTCTGATAGCTAGAAATCCCATATATATCCCTGCCCATTTATTTTTAAAACATTAAGCCGTGCAGTTTGCATCCCTCGCTAAAACTCATCTTAGCTAGTGAGCTAGAAACTCCATTAACTCACATAGAAACATATCGTAGTACTGATGTTTTAATCTAAATATTTAAAACATTACTTGTAATTAATGTGAATCGAAAACGTATATCACAAATGTGCTTTTGGTCTTGCTAGTGGTGTGATTATCTCTGTAGCTTTGACTTGAAGGCTAGGGGGTCACCTCCCATTTTTCTTCCGGCCTTTTTCCACCCAGGTATTCCAAGGCCACAAGTAAGCAACCACATGAATGTGACCAATTGTTATGTTCTTCTCTTCACAGAATTATTTCATAGGATGGTTCGATGGATATGTTATCAAAAGAGCTCAGAACTTCAAATCTTTCATAATATTTGTTTTTCTAATTAACTGTAATTCATCCATTCTAATTAATTTATAATTAAGGGAAAGTTGAAAGAAGAAGAGCGAAAAAAGAAAAAATAATATTGTTTGCTTTATCAATATAAATGAATATAAATTGAAAGAAGAAGAGCTCAGAACACCGTATGTCTATGGTTACCAGTATTATTCAATATAAATAATATTGTTTGCTTTATCCTATGTCACCCTACTACTCCCAGTTTTAGGTCTATGTTGGTGCTCGAATTATAATGAAGGAAGCGTGAGTCGTCTGTTAATAATAAAGGCAAAGCGAGTGGTCTCATGAAAGACAAATTAATAGCTTGGTGCCGACTCTTTATCTATTTTAATAATCGGTTCTTTGACTTATCTACCGTTATGCATACACGACTTGACTTGAAGGAGCCTTCAATGAACTACCAATGTTGTACGTACCAGCATGAGGAAATTAAAGCAGGAGAGAATTGATATATATATATATATTATTTTTTTATCTTACTAACAATATCTAAACATATTAGTAAAATTTGGTAGCCTCTCCTAATGTGAAGGTGAAGCCGCAAATCACGGCTTTTAATTTGTAGAAAAACCACGTCAGATACAGCAATGCAAAGACCTATGAATTAATCGTGATGTGAACAGCCCATTCTTGAAAACTAGAGAGCATTGGAAGAATTAAGTGAACCGACCTCGGTATAGTGTGTCTGCTGCTTAAGGCATGTTTCAAGGGTTTTACAAGTTGTTTTTCAATTTTTTTTTGTTTGGAAAATAAATTAAAATAATTTTTTTTTTAATTTTTTTTATTATTATTACATCAAAACAAGAAAAAAATACTTTAAAATAAAAAACAACTTTTTTTTAATGAAAAATCAAATTAAATCTCAATCCCAAACAGTCATTAAAAGATGAAAGGCGCATGAGCAAAACATAAGAATCAATAGATCCTTCTAGCCATATGTGGAAGGTACTAACATTCATAACCAAGGAAGAAAAAACTAAAACGCATTTAATAGATGATCATAAGGTGTAAGGTGGAAGGTACTAGCATTTACGCTATGTTTCTAGCTAGATCTACCGAAGTAAGGTGTTGATGTGTTTGGGGATTAATTTTTGGTTTTTCTTACAGTACAGAGGACGAGTTTTGTCTTGCTGTATTATAATGTGAAGAATGGAGACATTATTGTTTTATCTATATATAAATCTGCTTTAATTTACGTAAGTAAATCTTTTTTAAGAAAAAAATAAAGGTAACGGTTTAGTGTTTTACAGGTTTTTTCGGTAAGGACCTGAAGCTGGTGTATGGTTTGAAGTAAGAAGAGGCAGCTGCTGTGGGGGGCTCTCAGTGGCAGTTGTGTGTCTGGAGATGCTGTGGGCTGTGCAGCGGTTTTTTTCTTCTTTTAATAAAACGGATTCCCCCCTTTCTTTACTTATTTAAAATAGATTAACCAATGAAATTTCTATTTTAAACCAACCAATCACATCATTATTTATTTGAGTTGAGAATAAGAGAATTAATTTCTATCGATATATAATTTATTAATTTGTCTTCTATATAAAACTAGCTAGAGCCAAGAATGCCTTCGAAGGGTTTAATTTTGTGCTCTTTTTTATTTTTCAGTGTAAAATAAAAGGTGCTTGAGCTTTAATTGTAGAGTTGACTCAGCTCTGGCGTCAAGGAAGAAAGACAACGCCCACATGGGCAATCACATATATACCAAAAACATCCATGTCTTGCATATTGTTCTCTAAGGATATAGATTTTGTGTTTTTGCTGTAATATATATATATAGAGAGTGTTAGGGTTTTTTTCCCCCCCTTAAATTCTCAACCTGAAAATCCAACTTCTATTAATTTGTTTGCAGAAGACAAACTAAAGACAGTTTCAGGGAAAAGGACTCGTGTGCCACGGCTCTCTCTATAGCAGTATATAGCCTTTCTAATACACGCTCTGATTATTTACGACAGGCTGTAATTTGCTGAAGAAATTTTCGTCAGGGAAAGTATTGCTTTTCATCGTGAAAACTTTTTTCCGGCAAAGAATTGCTCGGAAAAGTTCATAGTGTAACTGTCATAAAAGGTTTTTCCAGCGAGATTAAAGTTTTAGTAAGGAAAGATGACAAATTTATTCTGTAACAATTCATCACGAAGCAGCAAGGCCATCTTCGACGCTAGCCTTTGGTCATATATTTCCCCACGAAATTTCATCATCAAAGCTTCTTTTTCCAACTTACTTTCGCCACTAAAATATGTTTCTAAGACATAACTTTGTCAGAAAAATACCTTTTCCTTCACAAAAATTTGTCTTAAACTCCGCCATTTTTTTATGATTTAACGACAGTTTTTCACTGAAAAGAGTTTTAGGGACAAAATTATGATTTTAAAAATTTGTCTACCAAGTTTTTAAGAGATTATTTCTTTCAGTTTTATATATATATAATTTTGTTTTGATCAACTTATCGTTAAAAAACATCTGAATCCGAGAAACAAAGAATCAAGGGAGTGGATGGAATTGCCATTTTATCCATGCTATTTTTTTTTTATTGGTTGATCGAAGCAAGTAGACGATGAAATTCCCCTGCAATGATAATATTAGAAATAGATCTATTTTGTATAATTTAATTTATTTTATTTTTCTATATGTCTTTTTGCATGGTTGTGTAGATTCGAATTGAATTTTTATATAGATAAAAGTTATCAAGTTATCAATAACATTCATTTGGGCGTGTTAAGAAAATTATTGATTGTTTTCTAATTAATAAAAGGAAAAAACTAAGGAAATGAAACAATAGGAAGTTATTTTAATTATTGAATCAAAAGGATATAATCAAGAATTTTATATAGTTTATTTGTTCTATTTTCTTATATGTTTTAAAATTATTTTAATTATCAAATCAAAGTATTATTGATTATGAAAAAAATCAAAGAATAAAAAAATCAATAAACTATCTAATCTATAATCAAGTATTTTGTATAATTGTTTTTATTCTATTTTCTTATATATCTTATTGCATTGTTGCATAAACTCTATCTGAATTTGAATTTTTATATAAATAAAAATTATTAATAATATTCTCTTTTATTTTTATTTTTCCCTAGAAATTATTAGTAAAACCAATGTGGGAGAGAAGAAGAAGAAGAAATAGCTGGCACAATAACCAAAATAAAAGAGAAAAAAGAAAAGCGAATAAAAAAAATAAAACACTAGAAACATATTAAATCTCAGATGATAATATTTTTAGAACCTTCAAAAAATTATTATCAAGGCGAATCAATATACATAAAAAAAAAAAAAAAACTTTAGAGTCGGTGGTTTGACACTGCCTCCTAGAGATGAGGGCATGCTTTATTTACTGTGTACATAACACATATGCCAAACACAATAAAAAAAACCTAAACTTGTTGGTATGCCTATCACACTAATTGCCAATAACAAAAAAAAATAAAAATAAAAATAAAAGACATGATTGCGCTAGTGAGACCCGTGCATCTCATATATATCATGCAGATAACAATTTATAAATTATTTTTTTTAATTGACTAGTTTGGATTTTTTTTTCCTATCCTGTTATTTTGGGAAAAACAAAATCATAATTATTAAGTATTATCTAGATACATTGGATTCATTTGTTTTTCCATATATCTTAATTTTCCAATATTTTAATGAAATAATTTAGGTTCGGAGCACATGGATATTGGTGTAATATATAAAACATTAATTCTTGGTATCGATTTCTAATCCTCCCATGTGGGATTACCTAAAATTCTGCTATTTTAGGTAAGTATATAACCCTTCGATTATATTTCCATAATAAGCAGGATAAGGTAGATATCACGTTAATTCCTGGCTTCACTACCAATGTGTGAGTTCATCTATATAACAAGCCTGAAGAGGTTTCCCAGACTCCCATCTTCAAGATTAAACAAGGAGAACATACTCACGTATCAAGCACAGTTTCTCTAAGAATTAACCAAACCAGAAGACGTGGACAAGTCTTCCATTAAGTTTGTTTTCTTGGTCGTCCTCGTTTTCGCAGCTGGTAACTCCCTTTTCTTTCTTTCTTTTAGAACGAGTAGTCTTTTTTATTTGATATTACAAATGCATGATTATTTACGACAGGCTGTTTTGCTGATGAAATTTTCGTCAGGGAAAGTATTGCTTTTCATCGTGAAAACTTTTTCCGGCAAAGAATTGCTCGGAAAAGTTCATAGTGTAACTGTCATAAAAGGTTTTTCCAGCGAGATTAAAGTTTTAGTAAGGAGAGATGACAACTTTATTCTATAACAATTCATCACGAAGCAGCAAGGCCATCTTCGACGCTAGCCTTTGGTCATATATTTCCCCACGAAATTTCATCATCAAAGCTTCTTTTCCCAACTTACTTTCGCCACTAAAATATGTTTCTAAGACATAACTTTGTCAGAAAAATACCTTTTCCTGACAAAAACTTGTCTTAAACACCGCCATTTTGACTGATTTAACGACAGTTTTTCACTGAAAAGAGTTTTAGGGACAAAATTAAGTTTTTAAAATGGGCACAACATGGCATGGAACTTTGGACCTTCACACTCATTTGAAGAGAAGCGTATAAATGTGCGTGCGAGAATTATATGCATGATATGAGATCGATGATGTTCACTTTCTTCAAGTCATTTGTTTCTTTATATCGATCTTGGTTTTGTTTGATGAAACCAGGAACACAATTTGGAGCTGAAGCACTTATAAAAAGGAAGTGCCAAACTTCAAAAGATTGTCTGGTATTGGGACCTCACTGCAAGTGCTTGGACTACTTTTGTCTCTGCGGCCTCCCTCCTCCTGATGAAGAAGTTCTTGGAGCTCGGCCACTCGTGGGCAATCCATGAATATTCTAAAATCAATCAGTCTGCTAATAATAGTTGTTGTAATAAATGAATAAGGAACACCGAGTGTTATTCGACAATAAATTAACGATACATTCATGCGTAGAAGCCTGGTTGTTCTCTCTTCTTTCTCTAAATATTTACTGCAATATGTTCAGCTAGCTGCAAATCAAACACCATTTCCATCAAACCTTCAATTCGCTTAAGATTAATTCCTTTTTCTGTCAAGATATGGACAAGACATTAGGGCTCGTTGTTCTATGTATCTTTGGCATTTCTTGGTGCTGCGTGACGTTCTTGGGTGTCTTCGAATTTAATTTTTATATAGATAACATTAATTTTGATATGTTAAGAAAATAATTAAAGTAAATATTATTAATTACTTTCTAATTAATAAAAGGAAAAATTAAGGAAATGAAACCATAGGATGTTATTTTAATTATTGAATCAAAAGGATATAATCAAGAATTTATATATTTTCTTATATGTTTTAAAATAATTAAAATTATTTTAATTATCAAATCAAAGTAAATATTATTGATTACTTCATATCAAAGGAAGAAATCAAAGAATTAAAACAATCAATAAATTATCTAATCTATAATCAAGAGTTTTGTGTAATCTTTTTTATTCTATTTTCTTACATATCTTATTGCATGGTTGCATAATAAAGATTATTAATAGCATTCTCTTCTATTTTAATTTTTTCCCCGGTAAATATATAACACCAATCTCGAAGAATAAAGTTGATATCATGAACAAACACTAGACACACACACACACTTAAAGAGTACTTGAGTTATGCAGATTATTTTAATTCTAAAAATTCATATTCAAAAAGAGATCATGCATGGTAAAAAAAAAAAAATTGATTATATTCCCAACCATACTAAAATAAATCGACATGAAACTCAACGATGAGTAAACCATGGAGTTTTTATAAAAAAATGGAGTCCATGATAAGTAACAATTATATCCTGCCTCCATGCCTTCACGAAATCACAGGTTCCTAATATTTACGTATACATGTTTTTTTAAAATTTTGATTTTTTAAAAACATATATATATATATATATATATATATATATATATATATTTAAATTATTTTGACATGTTAATATTAAAAATAATTTTTTAAAAATATATATGTTATCTTAATATATTTTTATATAAAAATTATTTTAAACTGCAATAATTATTATATTTTTAAATATTTTGTATTAAAAAAAAAATAAGGTTCATATCATAGAAGTCCCATTGCACTGTCTTTTTAAATCCCAGCTAGCACACAAACCGTATATCATTACAACTACATAGTACGACATGGCCTCGCACACGAGAAATTATTACATGGACTAAATTTAGCTGGTGAGAGCACTTGCCCTCCTGACTTCAAACAAAGGGTTAACGAGGGCACCAGCACAAGTACTCTGATCAATCGAATACCAGATGTATTATTTCCCCATGAAGCAAGAGCGAGGGTTATAAAAACAAAAACAAGAAAAAAAAAATACTTGCTACACCCATTCACAATTGTTCCCCGAATGGTTCAAGCCCGTGTCTCATAAATCGAATGCTATTCAATCTGGAAAATAGGGATTACAAGATAACAAACACGAACAAGAAACTATCAGCAAAGAAACAGATTCAACACCAAAGTTCAGTGTTTCCCAAAATGACTGTCGGCGGGCGGCATGTTACGCCTTTGACTGTGATTCGCCCTTTGGTTCCACACGTTTTGTCAGCACAGCCTCGAGTGTCTGGTAAAACTCTGCAGGGAGAGGACCAGGTATATGCCTTGGGACATGCTTAGGAATGGGAGCCTCATTCTCTATAATTTCGCATTCATGGTCATCAGGAACACCCCAAGGATCCCACTCTGTTCACGGAACAAAATCATGTCAGTTGTTCAAGGGATTCTAATGCAAATGAAAGTTTAAAATCCATATGCGTACTTCTTTTTCTCTATTTTCTTTTTGCTTTCTTTTGCCAGAAAGAAACTCCAAGAAAATCTTCCATACATACAAATTGGTAAACTCGGTAGGCTTAGAATGATTTACATTAAAGTGGTAGAAAAACGAATCGTAAAAGCTCACAAAAAAGTGCAATCAGAACAAACTAAGGAAAATATCCGTTAGAGTTACCAACTGGTTAGGAACTTAACGCGGCTAACTTGAGTGACACATTAACAATCTTCACGAAAAAGCAATTCCTGCTAATAACACACAACCCTATTCTCTTAATTTATTATTGTTGACAAGATACCTGCAGAATCAAGCTTCATTCCACATTAAACTTACTGTGACACTACAGTTAAAACTACAAAAAATGTAGAGCATTGAACCAAGCTCCACGCATTTCAGAAACAGTACCTTAGCCAACAAGCATCAAACTAACAAATTAGTAATGATTAAGCAACTATAATCTCAAGTATTCCAATACACACTCCATGAGTCCCGGAAATTGGTTGACTGGCAGAGCAGAAAGGAGCAAACTTTAAGTGGTAAAACACGACTTAGTATCATAAAAGCCTCCCACAAAGCCCCAGTATCTAATACGCCTTTGTTTAGACAGCTTACGCTTAAGCCTATATCTGTGGGAACCAGTTTAGCTCAAAGCTCATAATATCACCCATTAGCAACAACAACTAGTTCGGAGAGATGAATTTGTTTAGTTCATCAAAAATTACCAAGTTTCATTACAAATACACTTACCTATTAATAACAAGCAACTCCAATCTCCTAAAACATCATTGACAAAATCCCAATAGAATCAAATTTCATTTCACACTAAAATCCCATTTCTCTTAATGCATCCTTCCAATTATTGGAAAAACACGAAAATCAGAAAAACAATCCATCAATCAATATTCAACTCGATGCTAGTTCACACAACATGATTATGATCAAAACGCACACTCAATCCTCTATTGTACAAGATAATATTCTAAATCAAGATGCTCCAACTCAGCTAATTACAATACTTTTTCAAGCTTATTTATCAGCTAAACAAATTAAATTTAACCCTAAATAATCTCTTGCTACAAGCTCAAACAGCTACATTTATTTTTTAAACGTAAAATACACAATTGGTCCATGTGGTTTATGTTTTTGGTCAATGATTTCGGTTAATCACTATCGCTCTTGTACTTACAATTCTTGGTCATATTTGCGCTTATTGCTTCAACGTTTGGTCATATTTACCCTTACAGCTTCAGATTTTGGTGACATTAAGGTTTTCTACATATTTTACAAGTACAATAACAACCACTGTTTTAAAACTGACCTGACTTGGGAGGGCCAGACCAAATTTCTAACAAAAATAAGAATAGAAATTACCTGTTGTAATCAATCAAAAACTTGGGTTGATTAGCATTTCGGTCAAGAGGAAAACCTGGTCAAAATATCTTAATTTTTTTAAAAAATTCAGAATGATATTATTTTTATTTTTTATAAAACAAAAAATAAATTAACCCGAGTTGACGGGTTAGCATATAACTCCTAACATGTCATGGATCAGATTTAAAAACTATGATATCGAAACAAAATCATAAAGGTAAATATGAACCAAAACCCAACCAATAATGTGTTTCACCCTATTTTTCACACAAAATATTAAAAAAAATATATAATGATAAAATCTGGAAGATGTACGGACCGATCATTTTTCCGATGAGCTTGAGTTCATCCTGAGCTTCTTCGATAAGCTCTTCGACCTGACCACAGCCAATCCGTTCTTCAATCTTCTCCCATTCTTCTTCTTCTTCACAGACTGTAAGTCTGTGTTTCGTGAAAGTCTCCACTGCTTTACGGTATCCTTCATCTTCCGGCACTGCTTTGATCTCTTTTAGGGTTTTGGTGTATAGATTGATCAAAACTGCTCTCGCATTCGGGACCACGTCCAATCCAACGATCCCCGTCGTTTGCTTCACTCGGGCAAGCAATGGCCGTCCGATTGCCCGCAGGAACATCGCTGTCGCACTGGATCACGACTGCTTCTGGCTTAATCAGTGTTGGTTTGATCGTTTTGGGTTTTGGAGAGAAATCGGGACCGTTGATTGAGTTTTTATTCTGTGTAGTGTGATGGAGATAGTGACTGAGTCTTGACCGTTTATTAGAGGATTATTTGTGGGTCCTGGAGCTGAACGGTTAAGATGTAATGGGAGAAAGATTTGAGTTGAGATCGGGCTGAAGGGTCCATGTACTGAGGATTATGAGCCCATGTTGGCCTGTGAGGGAAATTATTTGGGCTATTTATCAAGAGTGGCCCGTTAGTAAGATTCTGGCCCAACAAAACCTATTGATTTCATCTATGCAGTCTTGGTGAGTGATGATTTATAACACCAAACACAAATTACAGACGGGAGACGATGGTAATTTGCAATTTTGTGTCAATACCACGGGGTCAAAGGAGTAAAAATATGGGTCTTGAAAATTGAAGGATGTAATAGGAGAAAGATGGCTTTATATTGGGCTAAAAGTAAGAGGGACGAGAAAATGAGGGCCATGTTGTTCTTTGTAGAGACAATCAAATATAAAGGGACACTCTATTTGATACAATAAATGCACTTGCTTTTTAAGGTTTTTAATAATTTAAATATTTATTTAAATTTATAAACCCTTTTTGTCTTATTGCAGCTGCATAAGAAAATTGAAAGTAAATTAAAGATAAAAAGAGAGAGTTGCATTGTTATATTAAGCAAATAATTACTTTTCAAACATCTTTCATTATAATTAACATTATTCACAAAATATTTATAAACCCACCAAGTCTTTCTTTGAATTGAACTTCGTGTGCTAAAAAGACATGAGAATTAATAAGTCTATATATATGTGTGTGTGTGTGTTTAATTAAAAAAGAATTAGGTAGAACAATTTTAAAATAAGAAGATTAAAGTTGTTGGCCTCAAATTTCCATGCTAAACTAAAAAAAAAAAAACAAAAAAAAACTCGATGCAAAAAATCCTCTTTGACCAAGTCTTGTGTTTAGATTTTCTTCGAGCAAATCATGTGCATGCAACAAGTGATCACACATGATTCTCTCCATGGGTAAGAGTTTCTTTGGTTGCGCTAGTTTGATAATGACATGGTAAGTTTAGATAAATAATCAAGAAACCAAATAATTAAAAACTTTCATGCGTGACATCAAATTAGACTATATTGTTAATAATCCTACTGTGTGCGTAAATAAATTCTTGATATATTTTTTTCATCTTGGATTACTTTTTATCTAAAATGAGTGCAATATTATTCAAAGATCATGTGAGAAGAACTATTGGATTGCGTAATTTGTTGAATTTCGGGTTGAGATTAATTACTCATTGCCAAATGTTCAGTGTCGTTAATTAACTCAAGAAGATGCATGATGATGCAGAATAGCTCTTAATCATTGAAATTAATTACATTTTTTCAAAAGGAAGTGCGATTATATATTATATATTACATATATATATATATAAGAACAATAATTTTCAATGTCGTTAATTAAAATTTTGTTGTTAAGCATAACATACATCTATGTTTAATTAGTTTTATTTATAGAATCACTTTAAACTTAATTTGAATTGAATATAAATGCAATCAAGATGTGTATAAATGTGAAAGACTTGATCTTTTCTGCTTGGAGCATGACACCGATCTCCTCATTTCTATATATATATATAAAATTATACAAAAAAGACCTTAATTTTCAATCCCATTTTGCCTAATAAAACATCCCACTTGATACATGGTTAGGAAGAACAACTTGCATCATTATTTATCATCATGAGAATCTTGAACCACCCCATGGATGATGTTATAGCTAGCGAGGTTGCCCATTTAATAATTATTATATAGCTACCAAAAACTTAGATTCTTAATTAGATTTATTTCTCCTTCAGCGAGTAAATATCTTGCAAAATAAATAAATCAAGAAGAAGACGTGTTTGACCTATTCTCATGTTGTCCAGGATTATAAATTAAAATGATTTGGTCTTGAACCTCATCAGAGAGAATGTGTGAACAGGCACGAAAAGGGATCGTGTGCTTGTCTTGTGATAAAGGGTGCTGAAAATCTGAGTTCTGTCACGGTTTCTGTGGTCTTTGTTACATCCATGGAAGGCTGGCACTAACAACTTGCATGCACCAACTTGACAAAAGGTTCTGTTTTGCTTTATTCGAATTTACATAATTATAAACAACAAAAGATTTTTAATTACGAGATTTGTGTGTGTTTTATTAGTTTTTAATTATATGTTAAGATTAAAAACTTATAAATGTGTTTTAGTCTTAAAAAATATTAAAGGATGAATTGAATAACTTGTTGGTCTAAAAACTAATCCAAGTTAAATTACATGCCGAATCGAATGATAATTGATATAATTAGAGTCGGGTGACCCAATAAATCAAACTGCAACCCGATCGACTCAATTAATATTCAAGTAAGATTTAATTTAATTTAAAAAAATTAGAATGATATTATTTCAATTTTAAAATAAATCTTGAGTGTTTTATTAGTTGTTATATGTTAAGATTAAAAACTTTATAAATGTGTTTCAGTGTTTTAAAATGTTAAAATATCAATTGAATAACTTGTTGGCCTGAAACCTAGTCTAGGTTAAATTATACATCGAAACAAATGATAATTGATATAATCAGGGTCAGGTGATCTAATAATCAATCTTTAACCTGATCGACTCAATCAAAATTCAAGTAAAATTTGATTTAATTTAAAAATAATTAAAATGATATTATTTTAATTTTAAAATAAATCTTAAAATAATATCATTTTGAATTGACTCTAATTAACTCATCCAACTAATAATTCAGGTTTTTAATTAGATTATGAACTTATCTTAATTTTATAATTATAAAAATAAGATTTTTTATTTATTTATTAAAGTTGTAACTTGTTAACAAGTTTAGATTTGCGAGTAAGTTCTAACATGTGAAAACTTGACATTTTTTTTTTATTATTATTATTAACGTGGGTGTCCGGGCCAGCTTGTGCACACCTCGACTAATCCCACGGGTCCTGAAATTAACGATCATGTAAGCCTCCAGTGCCTATCATATAAGCAACCTAGGATTTGAACCTGAGACCACATAAAGAACAAATCTCTTGGTTCCAAGCTTTGACCACCGGGGCACTACTGAAAACTTGACATCTTCATCAATCAAGATCTAAGCAAATTATTAAATCTCATGACGGCTCATTCAATTTGCATCAAGCAGCACATAGGATACTTGTTTATTATTGTTTGATTGAACAGTATATTCCACTAAGCTAAAATAATTGCATGATCATAAAAGCTAAATTTCCCGTAATTTTAGAGTGGAAGGGAGCTTCATATGGACAATCACCATCTTTTCTCGATTGGTAAGCAGTTAATTCTTTTCTCTTTTAAAATGGATGGTCACAAAAAATAATAATTATCTTGTTTTATTGGTACAGAATAATTATCATTACTATCTCTAATGTAATTATTATTAATTAAAAAGCGAGAAATAATTAACAAGGACATCATTTTCTGTTAGGATGAATTTTCATTTTTTATGGTTTCACCGTCCATCTAACATGATATAGGAGGGATTGTGTTTCTTAATACCTCGGGATAGAAAAATAAATATGAAAAAGATAAAAATATATTTAATTAATAAGAAAAAAATATAAAATAAATTTATTTTTGGAATAGTTTTGAAGTAAATTTCTATGTTTTCAAAATAAAATTTACGAAAAGATATGATAACGCAACAAATAGAGAGAATAAAAGTTAGGGCTCTTAAGCCCTGAAATTACAACCCTAAATACCATAGAGAGATAGAAAAAATCTCTAATATTTATAATAAAATAAGTTTGAATAATAATATAATATTTAAAACAGCACCATAAACTGTTTAAATTGAGCCTAAAACCGACCTTAACAAGAAACACAAGTTAAGTAGAAAATAAATAATTAAAATTCAAAATTAACTAGTGATAGTAGGCTCTCTAAAAAATATTGTCCTACTGGAACCATATAATGGGTTTTGTCCTCTTTTTTTTTTAAAAAGCACCTCTTAAGAAGAGCGGTGTCTTTTGTGCTTTAAAGGATTGAAACCCTTATTTTCTAGCCAATATGGGATAGTAGCATCATAATAAACCCTTAAGCAAAGGACTTAGGTATTCACACATGGATGACATTCTGACATACGACATCAATTGATGATGCTCCAGAATCTAGTATGCTAGGAAACTTGGGTTTTTAAGCGGTTGGATAATGGATGATCACACGTTCATGTCAATATCTTATTCTTCAAAACCAAAGACTTGGGTTGGTGATAGAGGTTTGATTTCCTGCAAAACAATCTTTTTTCATAGGATTTAGGGACCCTTTGATAATTAAGTCAATAACTTTATAATAAGAAATTGTAATAAATGAGCATTTAATTCTAAAAGTAAAAATATTTATTCTTAGTTTGTATATGATAAATGATGAGAATATGTTATGAGAGTCAAGATTGTGAACTCTTTCCTTAGGTCGTTCAGAGAGTATTTATAATCTTTGTATCTTGAACTTTCTTCGTTTTATTTGAAGGATTGAAAGTCTTTTCCCTTTTTTTACGTCAAAATAAGCAGCAAGTTCTTTACATCAACATTAATGTTAATGTAAGTGTCTTCTTACATGGTATTAATGTTAATGGAAATATCACGTGCATATAAAAAGTTGTCCTACATCATCTTGTTCATAACATTAGTGTCACTAAGACAACCCTTATAATTGACATCTTACCAGTTTCTAGAGGACTTTTCACATAGCTAATTTGTTAGGGGATGATGATCCTACATTCCCATATGGTATGTTTAGATCTAAAGCGATCCTAGATCCAAAGGTTTTGAGTAATATATCTTTTTAGGTCGAAAGATATCTAAGCCGAACCCATGGCTAAGCCCAAAAGAGTGGATTCTAGCATCTTTTCAGACTCACAAGCGCTTAGGCTTGGCATATAGTCAAGCCTAAAAACAAATGTGTTTGACATATTTCTAAACCCATATGTACTTGGATCTAATGCGTGGTTAAGCTCAATGAAATTGAGTCTAGTATCTTGTCAAACCCTCTTTTCATGAGTTTTGATTTTTATTGAGCTTTAATAATGGATCATCCTTCTCTTAACCCCTTTACTAATGGGCCTTTTGAGTAAGTAGATTTTAGCATAAAATGCATCGATCCATCAACAAGAAAAGTAATTAAAATAAAATATAGTAACTTATTGACTTGATTTTAGGTGATCCAACAATCCAATGATTGGCATAGCCAGTCCTTACATAAACTGAACCAATAAAATCATCTTATTAAATATGAATCCGATCAAAGTCAAATCTTAGGTTATCGTTGTTTTTGTCAGGCTTCATATCCGATGAGTTTGGACTTCTTCGCAATTTTTTATTTTTATTTTGATTTTATCTTTACCTGGTCCATAAACATGTTTATAGTACATGTCATATCATATGTCCCCTTAATTTTTATTGTTTTTTTCTTTGATATCCCGAGATAATAACTAAATGTTATCATATAAATTATTTAAATTATAGGATAAGTAAGAATAGAATTCACATTTAGAGGTGCTCTTACCATTTATTCACCTTTCAAATGAATGTTATTTTTGGAATAAATAAGTAAATAAAATCCTCCTCGATGGTGCATCATTAATCCTTGAAAAAAGTCGTCGAAGCCTTGCTTTTATAGACATCATCATATATAAATTATTTTACATTTTGGGAATTAAGCTCTAAATATAATATTAACATTCATTCACTGATCGAAGGTTAATTTCTAGTTTATTGTAAACTTTATCAATCCAAGACTTTTGTCAGATTCCTTGGCTATCCACATTTTTTTCTATGATCATCCTGTTAAGAACTTCCAAAATAGAAAGTATATATTAAATGACTTTAAAGAAAATGGGAAGAAAATTTTGGTCCACTATGATTTAAAAATTGGTCTATGATTTGACAATTAAATCATTTACAATGGTTATTATGATACTTCTCAATTTCACACATTTAACTATCATGATATATATTTAATATTTTGTAAATACATTAATTTAAATATATCAAAATATTGTAATCAACTTGTATTTTTAAGTTGGATGTGGTTAGAATAATGAATAAATACAAAGAGATAGAAATATATTTAGATAAAAATATAAAAACATGTAAATAAATACAAAGAGATAGAAATATATTTAGTTGAAAAGGTAAAAACATAAAATGAATTTATTTTTATAAGTACTGTTTTAGAATAAATTTTTATAAATTTAAAATAAAAAAGTATAATAAGATTTTTTTTTTTTCTCTTGAAGCAGTAGCTGAGACAGAAATAAATACGTTCATTTAAATATTATATAAAAAAAAGAAGTTAGAAAGACAAAAAGGAACAATAGTTGAAGAGGGAAAAGATTCTTTCTACCTCCTTCTACTTCAATCTTGGTGGGGAAAGAAAAGTTTCCATCAAATCCAATTTCTACCCTTTATCGTACAACACCAATTTCTTTTAAAAAAAAACTTCCAGCAACTACATTAGCAGCCGCCGCCACCAGTGACTCTGGCAGCTGTGGTGGCAGAGCTAGAAGAGGAAAGATTATCTCCAAAGGCTGGACTATTTACTCGAACCACCACCACCGCCTTCGCTAGCACCGACAAGCTCTTGAAACCCCTTAATGAAATCTTCATTCAAGGCCATATTTGGGATCAAAAGATCATCATCACAATCATCATTAATGTCATTATCACAATCATCATCACTTCCCATCAATCCATGCCCACCTTCCAAATTCTCTATTTTGGTTTCTTGATCATTTCCTGCTGTCTCAGTATGGTCAATGGGAGCTGAAAGTGGGGTTCTTGGAGACAAACTAGTAGCTGAAAGTGGAGAAGAACACAAGCCCTTGTCTGCTGAAATATTGGGTTGCTCGGATTCTTTTTCTTCAGGCTTTTGAACTGCTTGTTGAACCTTGTTTCTTGTACTACCGGCAAGTGAGTTCCGGTGAGTCGGACGTGGGTGTGTGTGATCGCCTGTATAGCTAACAATAAACATGTTTGGATCTGTGTTGCTCCTCTCCACTTGCTTTCTTGCTGCACACCCTTTTGAGCTGCTGCATCTGTAGTAGTTCCTGTACAAGAAAAAGAATCGAATTTTAGCCATGTTTAGTGAGAAGAATCAAGATATTTTTAAAGAAAAGAAGGAAAAAATGAGAATTGGAATAAAGTTTTAACCTTGGATATGGAGAGCCTTTGATGGGTTTTTGACCATATTTTCTCCAAGCCCACACATCATTAGAGAGATTCTCTGCTGTTACATGCAATACTAGCTTCTTCTGGTTACTTTTTCTGTCAAACAAGAAAAAAGTTGGAAAATCTAAGCATAAATATTCTGTAAGGTTTTTTCATTTATGAGTATTAATTAAGCATTTAACAAGAAATGAAGAATTAATCAATTAATCTACTTACTTCTTTCTTGATCTTGGGGTCTGAGATTGTGCAGTTCTTAAAGGAAACATAGAAGAAGTGCTAGTCACTAGCTGGTGCAATTGTCTCCTTTGATTTTGTTGTTGCTGTAGAATATGCTGTGGTTGCTGTTGGCTATTGTTGAACCTGGGGCTGATGGAAACACTTGTGGATGGTGGTGGTGGAGATTGTTGTTGTTGTTGTTGGTGGTGGTGGTGGTCATGATTCTGCTGCTGCTGATGTGCAAGTTGTGGTGGATTGTGGCCACTAAAAATGACCCCAAAATCAGAGATGGAGGAGGAGCTAGGAATAGTATCGTTATTACCTTGAAGTCCACTGGCGGTGTAGCTAGGCAAAAAGGGCTTGTACGAATCTTGCAATTCCTGCAAACCATCGTTGTTTGTAGGCTGAACAGCGAGATTTGGGAAAGAAAAAGGGTTAAATTCTTGATCATCATCATCATCAAAAGTCAAAGAAGCCAAGCACTCAAAAGGGTTCTCAAGATTCTCACTGGTGTTGCTGCTACCGTTTCTGTGTGTAGAAGCAGAGGTGCAACTCCTCACTATTGCATACAAATCCCAGTCCTGCCCCTCTGCCATTGAAGACTCAATCTACCTAGAAATGCTCACCCACCTCCCGTGTGTTTTCGCTGATTCCAATGGCAATAAAAGAGCGAATGCAAGGCATAAAGGACTGCGCTGACTTTTGGGATTGCGAGGGAGAGAGAGAGAAAATGATGATGGTGGAGCACTTGACTTGGTAAATGTTAATTATTATTTATACAAAGAGGTGGGTGTTGGAGTTTTTGCTTTTTCTTTGACTTTGAGAAAATGTCAAAAGGCGAGGGAGGGAGGGGGGGCAGGCAGAGCAAAGCAAGATGGCAATGGAGGAGGAGGAGGTGGGTTCCTATGCTTATAGAATTGCCCACTTGCTTGAGACTATGCTGGTGAGTACTTGAATTCTGATTGGATAAAGGGGAAGGTATTGGGTTTTCAATGGCATGTCATGTCTAGCAACTAGGGCACAATCCATCTCCGATGAGAGTGGGGGCTATATAGCCACCTAGCAGCTAGAATAAAGTAGACATGCCCTAAGAATCATTTAGATTTTAGGATGAGGTGTGGACACCCAACTCTATTATTAGGATGGTGAGAGACAAAAAAAAAAAATCTATGTGGTTAGAAATTGTTTTTCACGTCAACGAAAATGATGATTTTGATATAAATATATCAAAAATATAATAAAAAAAGTTTTAAAAAACCGATGCTTTTTTTTATTATTATAAAAAAAATGCACTTTTCTAGAAGCTTGTCAAAACATATGAAAATAGGAGAGTTTATTTATTTATTAATTTAAGTTTTTTTATTGAGTTTTGTTGTAGATTATTCATATTTAGTCTCATGCATCTACAAAAATAAATTGAGAAAAAGTAAAAGGAAAGGAAAAAATTACGAGATGCATATTGATTGTTCCTATATTTAGCATTTTCTTTTTAGGTTAATAGGAAGGTTTGTAGATATAGTTACCACTCAAATTACATTTTTAGTCAAGTTTTGCATATAGGTTGAGCCTTTCCTTCCATAAATAGCTAGAATTAATTTTCATGCACTAGCCTAATCTAGAAAGTAACTAGAGCTTTCACAACTTTATTTAAGATGTTTCAAGGAGATTTTACGAACCAAATTACCATCAATTAACTAATTGAGAAGAGAAATTCATTGTTAGATTTTCCCACAAAGTACTATCACTTGAACATTGCTTTTTGTCTTTTCTTTTCGCTTCTTGCTTTTTTAAAAAAGATTTTTTTTTTAATTTTAAGTTCCAAAGGGTTTGTTTATATCAGTCTTATGATTCAAATCATGAGCTTAACTAGTTAATTCATTTTATTTTTTTTTTTATAGAATTTAGTTTTTTTTTTAATTTTATTTTTTAATGGGTTTACTTAATTTGATCGCATGAACTGGGTTGCAAGTTTGAACGACATGCCACTTTCAATATTGTTGCACAAGGCAATATTAACTACCAGGAGATGCCACACACGCTTCCTCAAAAGCACAAGTGCCTTGCACTCACTGACCCTTACATGGCATGCACCAACTTTTTATTTTTTAATTATATTTATATTTGTTAAAAATCTTAATTTTCCCCTCATCGTAATAGTTAGAACTAAAATTCCTTGATGAAAATACAAAAAAAGCCTCTGGAATTTAGTTTTTGTTTTCTTTTAATGGCAATGTAATTATTTTTATATGCATTTGAAGTATTCAATGACCAAAAAGCCCATAAACCCTAGTTTTGAAATTTATTTTTTGCTTTTAAGAGTATTTAAGGCAGTGTTTAGAAATGCGGTTGAAACTGTATTTTCAAAAATTTTGAAATTTTTTTTTAAAATTTTTTTTTTAATGTTTTCAAATCTTTTTGATGTACTGATGTCAAAAATAATTTTTTTTAAAAAACAATTATTGCATTTTCGAGTAAAAAATATTATAAACAGTAACCACTACCATACTTCTAAACACTCCTTAAGTCATTTCACTATGCACCCATAATGTAAAAAGATTAATTTATCCTCGATCAATATGTTAATGATAACTAGATCGATGAAAAAGATCATTTTCCCCCCAATAACTAGTTAAATAATTTTATTTGAGAATGACAAAATGATCATTTTACTATTTTAATATATAGTTTAATGAGTCTAAGTGCAAAGTCAAACACTAGTTGGTTTTAGCTCTTTTTTTTGTTATTTTAATTATCATAATGTTACCCTGTAGCTTTTTAATTGTAGCAATTTGATCCCACCAACAAATAAAAAGGTACATAACATCACCCAACTCAGTTGGGTGATATTTTTTTACTTGATTTGATCAGAATCAAAAAATCAACTCAAATCACTCAAATCAGATGTTGGTGTTGTGAAGGGTTCGCCTAACCCATTACCCAAACAATACTTTGTCTATTTTTTTTAATATATATAATTATCACAAATCCTATAAAACAAACTTAATTATCTATTCTTCACATATTAAATAAATTCTGCTAAATAAATAATAAAATCTATTCTCTTTAGTTTTGAATAATAATAATAAAAAAATTATATTGCAATCCTTGTAAAAATTAATCTAAGTTAATTTATAGATTTATTTTATAATTAAGTTTTAATTTATAATCATGAATATATAATGATGATGTTGATGCTGATGATAATGATTAATCGAGAACATAGTATATTAGTTTCCTTTAATATTTTTATAAAATATTTCTATATGAAGTAACAAGTATTACATGACGTAAGTCAGGTCATTGATATATTTTCATTTAAAATATATGATATAAAATTATTTAACAAATAATAAGTATATAATTAAACACTATATATATTATTTTAAACATGAAAGATATATTAAATGATAAATATATACAACCATACTAATTAATAGTAATTGACTACTTAGTATAAATCACTAATATATTTAATGATATAATTATATATTTTTAAATAACGTATAATATTAATTTTAAAGTAGATAAATAAAAAATAAAATTATTGATTAAATAAACAAAATTCCTTACTACGATGTGAATTTTATGGGGTGTTATAAAAAATTTAAGGAGATAATTTAGAAAAAAAAAGTTAAAAATTAGGTTAGTTGGAGTACCAGGTTAATAATTTGATGGATTAAGTTATTATTTTGGGAGTATGATAGGATATTTTTCAAATTCTTGAAATTTGTTTTAAAGTTTTAAATTAGTATTTTTATTATTTAGATGTGATGATAAAAAAAAATATAAAAATAAAATATTATTTTAATATATTTAAAAAATATATATCTGAAACCATAATTTCACGAGGATCACCAGAGGTATTGGGTCCACATGTCCCACTATACAAGCGTGGTCTCTCTTTTCAAAAATCAATCCTGGACATTGGTAGATACTGGATCCCACGATTGTAATGATGAAACAATATTGACCGCATGATCAACATTTACGTGGATGGAGATCATCTTGATTGTGTGGGCTCCATATCCTCCACCGAAGAGACATGCAATACACACTTGTGTGGAAAAAGAAATGTTCTCATGTGACCTAGCTTATATACCTGTCTTTTGGTGAAGAATCTTGAGCCGTTAAAAAATATATGATTAGGTTCGTTGTTATTTTTATTGATTGATGCTTTCCTTACGTGGGAATCTTTGCTTTTTTAACGGTGGGTGATTTTGTGAGGTAGGGTTAGAGTAAATTGGTCAGCCAATTTTACATGTTTTTTTTTTAAAAAGGCTAAGTTTTAATTGAAGTTGAAAAATATTTTTTTATTCATAATATTCTTAAATGAATAATGAGATTTTAAAATATAATTTATATTAATTTTTAATATATTTTTATTAAAATTATTTAGATATTTAAATTCATAATTATTTAGTTATTAAAGTTTTTATATCATATTAAAAGATCAACTTAACTAGAAAGTTTCAAGTTTTTATTGTTTATATTATTATTTAATAAATTAAAATATCAAATAATTAAATTAAAAATTAAAAAAAACTATTTGGAACTAAAAAGGAAAAATAATACTATATTTCAAGAAAATCATCAAGGATAATTAATTAGGCTAATTTTTAATTAGAAATATATTAAAATAATATTTTTTTATTATATTTTAAAAAAATATATATTTTAAAATAGATAAAATGGTATTAATTTAATATTTTTTTAAGATATAAAACACTTTAAAAAATAGGTTTAACCACGAGATATAAACACCCATTTAAGTTAGGTTGCAACGGAGGGGGGTATGAATTTTTATTTTTTCCCTTGGAAAATATAGGTGCCAATGACCATGGGCCACGAAACTTTAATTTTTTCTCTTTCATCTAGTAACTCATATTATTTTTCATTTATTTGAAGATAAAAGGTAGGGATAATTGTATATATAAAAAACCTTATATACTTTGATTTGCTTTTTTATTCATCTAAAATTTAAAAAATCATAGTTTTTCTCCATTGTTAATTGAAAAAGTTAAATTAGATATAAAAATATTTTTATCATCGTATATATAATAAATGTAAATTTGTAAAATCTTCTTATAAATCTCGTTTCTTTCTTTCTTTCAAAAATATGATTTCTCTCTTTAGGCCATGTTTGTTTCCAGGAATTCACTTTCCTGGAAACCATTTTCCTCACTTTCCCATGTTTGGTAAATACATGGAAAGTGAGTCAAAGGAAATGTTAATGTTAATCTCAGGAAAGTGTTTTCCGCTTTTTATTCTTGGAAAACACTTTCCTGAGCCGGCGTTCTCGTGCTTTCTTAACTGTTCATGTTAATTGCACTGTTCAATGAACAGTGCAATTAACATGAACAGTGTATTGCGTACACTGTTCACTTGCCTGCAGAACTCTTTTTTTTTTTTTTTTTTAGTTTGCTATTTTTTTAACATTTTAAAAAAAAATAGTTTAGAGTGAATTTTATACCTTAATATTTTATCCAATTTTATTACATGCTAAAAATATTATTGAAACTATAGTTTTTGTCGGATGTATTTCGTATGTAATGAAATTATAAATGGTTTCATGAAATAGTAAAAAATATTTCACAAGCTTATTTCTCTACAATATGATATGATATATATAGTTATATTTTATAAAATAAACTATGTATGAATATAGGATATAATAAAAAAAAAATTCATCATTATACATTTTAGATTTCATTTTTTTTATTATAAGTGATTAAATATTTTATATTAAATATTTTATATATATTAGATAAATTAAAAAAAAATATTAATAAATTATTTTCCAGTTCATTTTTCATAATACAACCAAACACTGGAAAGTGTTTTCCATAACACTACCAAACATCAGAAAATACTTTCCCGGAATTCACTTTCCAGGAATTCACTTTCCCCGGAATTCATTTTCCAAAAGAAATTCACTTTCCTGCAAACAAACGGAGCCTTAATCTCTGTCTTGACACGTTATATTTACACAAAAACATCAAATCTAAAGCCAGATCTTTGTTTTATATATATATATATATTTATTTAATCTCTTCGTACTGTCCTGAAAGCCTCAAGAATCTGGAGGAGCAAGTGAACAGTAGTTCAAGTGGAGAGATACCGAGTACCGACAGTATAGGAAATTGCATTAGACTTGAATGGCAAGAAGCTCGCCGGTGAAACCCCACCTCGACTTGGTTGGCCGCCGGGGGCAAATTACTTTCTTTCAAGGTGCTTAGAATTGACTTTGCATGATCGGATTTCTTTGGAATTTCTTGAAATCTATTCTGAATGTTTTTTTTTTTTGTTCATGGACGGGGAGAAGAAAACAAAGGGTCCCCGTATGTGGATGAACAAAAAGTCAAATGGGATACATGGTGTGGCTAGAACACAAGGGTATTCATGGAAGAGAATACATGTTCATCTTTTGCTGATCTGTCTCATACTTCTGTAGATTTTATTTTTGAAATGGTAAAAATTGAAAATGAAATGGTGAAAAAGTCGATGGGATTCTATTTTGTATGGCTTGCTGTGGAAATGAGTCTTATAAAGCCATTTGGAGGACATAAATGATAAAACTGAGAGTAATTTCACAATACATAAATGAAATGAATCCTTTGGTTCCTTTATTTCCAAATACTGCAGGGAAAAAAACACCAATGATGCCCAGAAATTATTTTATGAAATGCCTAAAAAGAATTTGTGTTGATGAAGTTATAGATAGTATTATTGTAATTATAAATTATGGATGGCAATATCGATATTACGGAGGCTATTTAGTTATTAAAATGAGTATGATGACAAAACAGTAAATAATCAGGTATTCTCTGTTATTTTTTTTTTATAATGTTAAGTGCTAGTGTGTAAATTTTATAAGAAAAATCGTGAACTTTTAAACCTTAGAAAGAAAATAAAAAAACAAATCAAAATATAGGTGGTATTTTTTTTTTTGTAATAATCCCTATAATTAATGTGTTGTTAAACCAATTCATATGTTAATTGAAAATAGTAGAAAAAAGTCTCAATTAACATGTTTTTCATATCAATTTAGCATATTAAAAATAAAATAAATTCCATAAATGTCAGCAAAAAATAAAATCTACAATTTTGAGGGATGTAGCTCAATTAGGCAGGCCCTAGATTTGTTTCATAGAGATCATTACAAATCTCATGATCACTAAAGGCTTATATGATCTTTAATTTTAGAGCATGTGGAATTAATCAAGGTGCGTACAAGCTAACTTGGAAATCCATATTAATACAAAAAAAAAAAACCAAAAGAACCTATAAATTTAAAAAAAGTGAACATACCTATCTCTTGGAATTTCATAATATTTTGTTGATGTAAACTTCGTTAAGATATATAGGTCAGTATTTTTTTTTTCCTTTTTTCACATGTAACTTGGACCACCTTAATTACACATCAAGAAATACTAATTCTCTTTTTTAAATAATCTTAATGATGCATTCCACCTCCAAGCATAACTTATCATTATGTTAATAATAGGTTTTTATAACTATCAAATTATTTTAAATCATACGTTTTCTTACAATCAAGAATATTTTCAAACTTTATGTAGAAGTATTAAATCCCCTCTTCGGTATATCGAAGGCATATTATCCATGTCAAGATTAAAAAATTCATGAGAATTCTTCTTTCTATAACTTGTCCGAGGTTTAAACCTTAAAAGTTAATGAATAAGCATATATTACAATATTTGCTCAAATTTATATATTTATAAAAATCATTTTTCATGGCTTCCTTTTAAATATGAACACAAAATAACATTAAAGAAATACATAATAATAAAGAAAGCAAATGATTATAAAACAACTTATGGTAAAAATAATAATAAAAAAACATTGTTATTCGAAAAAGAATAAGAAACAAGAGAATATCACTAGAAGGAAAAGAGAATGGAGAATATATGCTTATAGATACTCTTTCTCCTTCTTTTTTTCAAGGGGGAGGAAAAAAAAATTGAGAAGCCAAGCAGAAATTTTTGTCTGCCAAAATGTGAACACTTTTAAATTTGAAACCAGAAGAAAAAATTTATTATCAGAGCTACAAAACTTAGAATAATCTTGCAAATCAATTCGAATCCTATAATAATAAAGGATGTAAAAAAAATGAAGAAAGTAATTAATCTAATTAAGCCTAATGAAAAACTTGGGTTGATAATTGATTTTGTTATATTTTTTTGGTTAAATTAATTTTTTTTTGTTAATCCTCTTTATTCGTAATTCAGACCTTTTTTTTATGTAAGATTTATTAATTTAGCCCCAAACACAAAAAAAAAACTTTTTATTTTTATTTTTATTTGTTTAAATGACTAGAATATTGTAATTTATAACTATGATTGTAAGAAAAGGAGGTAGTAGACTGTTTAGTAGAATAGTTAGCATAGAATTCTTTTGTTGATGATGCCAAAACATTAAAGGGGTTAGCAAAGTTGGGTACTTTTAAAGGAGGCTGAGGTTCACAAATCATTCATGTAATTTTGGGACCACCACTACCTCATATGATGCAAACAATTCCATGCACTTTTGTTAAGGAGGTGAGGTCCAAAATTCTTGAGTGAAGGAATGAGGATATTTGATTGATAGTTTCTTTGGTGTCTTTTCTCTTGCTTCATTGGTTTTTGTTTACTAGAAAAATAAAAAGATATATATATATATATATATATATATATATATATATATGTGTGTGTGTGTGAACCTTCTCTCTCTTGCTAAATATAATATATAGATATTTTGATATTAAATTTGCCTTGGTCTAATAGATCTACTTGGAACTTGATCGATCCATCCTTTAATCCAAGTTAATTATTAAAAAAATCAGACCTAATCAGTCAAGTTAGAATCTAGTTTTATTTTAATTTTTTTAAAAAAATAATTAACTTTGATTAACTTGTCCAACATATGATTTGAGTTTTGTGTTAAATTAATTCAGATTAAATTTAATAACTATAAATGTATTTATGATGAGCTAGATAAAAAAGAATGGAGGTAATGTGGGGTATCTTTTAAAAACAGAAACAAAGGTAAAAGAGATAGGACCAAAGAACATAAATAAACTTTTTAGAAGTGTCTAATTGGAAGAATTAGAAATATAAGGATGAAATTTCACCGTTTTGAAAACATTTGGAGGCGAATGTGGTACTCAAAAAATATAGATTAGTGTCATCCCATACACTTATGTGCACTCACCAAACATGTATACATCATTTAATTGTGGAAACTAACTCCCTTTAAACTTGTCTGAAAGTACATCAATTTGAATTGAGGGAGCCCTCATCAAACCGTCCAAATTGACTTGGAAAGTTGCTACATCTTAGTTTGCTTGCCAGCTTGATGTCATCGCTAGACAAGATCATACTCTTCTGACCAATAACCCTCCCTACCTGTCTTCTTCAGTTAGATGAGATATTTAGACATAAGTTTTATGTCTCTATGGAGCCTGGAAGATAAGATAGGATTTAATGAAATGATAGCTACTGTCGTTGTGGGATCGTGCAAGAAATGCATTACATGTTTTTTTTACGAGTCTTCTCAGGTGGGTTTGGCAAGCTTGTGAAAGCAGTGTTCATGGGTCTGGTTGTTTCGATAGTGATATGTGAAGAGATAGCATTGTTGTCCCAAAGGCAAAGACATCGATCCATAAGCAACTTCCAGCCCCTACCACCACTTTTTTTGCTTGTTTTGTTCAATCAAATCCAATAATTCCCCTCACTTTCCATTCTTAAGTAGTGAACAGCATTCTTAGGCTTGGTCTCTGTCTACTCCTTGTCATATGCCATTATGAATCTTGTTACCAGAAATGGAATGGAAGCTTTCTGGTGGTCACAAATCACAGATGAATAACAAGTAAAAGATCTTCGTGATAATGCTTGTTAAGGTTCATTTAATCAACTTGTGTTTATTCTCAAGTTGATAAGCTTGGGATAAGCTTATCTCATGGTCACAAATCACAAATGAGGGGGGGCTAAGCAGAGGTCTATTTCATGTTCAGATTTCTGTCCCGTCTTCCTCCATGAGATAAGCTTTGTCCAATCCCATATGCTCGCCAAATGCAAGATTGCTATGGATCGAATAATTCAGATCTTGCTTGAACCTTTCTCAGAAATCCTGTTCTCTCAACTGATTGCAGCCACTTCAACTTCTACAGCTTCCAACACAAATGGCACAAACTTGATGCCAGACAAAACACTTGGCTGAGGCTGACAATCACTTCGTTTTCATCCATTGCTAATTCTGACTGACACTAGATTACATGACGTAACAAGGGAAACTCAACAATCCATTGATGACGTAGAAACCTCAGTTCTAGAAGTAATTGATGTCTCAAAATTCAAGCCACGTGACAAAATCAGCTCAACTGTCAGATGCTGTATCAAATTACACAATTAACTTTTTACAACATTGGGACTTCAGAACAAGATGCACCAGTAATAACAGACTCTGTAAGTAGCTAGCCGACATATGACCTGTTAAACAGTGCACTATCAACTTTACAATTTACATCTTTCACTTTGGTTAAAAAAAAAAAACTCATGCCAAAGAACCCTTTTTTTTTTCTTTTTGTTTTTGTTTTGGGCGGCTCTTCAGTTGTTTTCTCCACGGACTCATCGAGAGATGCCTGTCTTTGCCATGCCTGAATAGTAATCGCCCACATTTGCAACAAATAGTGGATCCCTATCGTTGACTTTGAACTCACTACTACTATTGCTAATAAAACTGTCATTTGCCTCATCTGTTTGCTCTAGCTCTTTTGTCAGATCCTCCATGGTCTTCTTCAAACTAGATTTGCTCAATTGTCCTGCATCTCCAGTTGAGACACCAACCATCGTAACCGTCGGAAGAAAAGGATTAGACTCTGACTTCCGTTTTAAGCAATCCTTTGATAAGCCTTCCTTTCTGCAAAAGAGGAGAACGTGACAGGTGTGAGAGGACCATAAATAATGCATATGTTAGCATTGCATGGATCATCATATGTGGCACCTTGTGTCTGATTCCCGTTCCGATTTGCTTTGTTTTTTCAACCATGGATGACTAAACCAATCTCCAAATGGCAACCGCAGATCTTTTCTCTGTTCATGATCTGTTTGAACATTGTCTTTCAATTTATGTTTGGAAGTGCTATCATCTATTTTACTGTTGGCAAGACAGCTGGTTGATTCTAATGCTCTTCGTAAAGAAGACGCACTCCTGCAGCAAAGTGAACATGTTGTTGTGATGGCTATATTAGAATTCAGCATTGGGATTTCCACAGAAAAGCAAATCAAGAAAAGAACCCCCAATTCAGTTTCAGAGAACAAAAGAGAAAAGATAAAAAAAGGTAATTATTAATTCCCAAACTTTGGATCACATAAACCAACAACATGTCTGTTCACCTTACACCTTCCTTCAGAGCACGCAATAAACAAAGACTAGTCTGTCCCATTTCATATAAAGGACATAATTTCAATGACTCATTTCTTTCTTTTTTCTTTCAGTGTGTTGTTTAACTTCAAGAATTGCATCCGCATTCAGAAACTCTTCAATGTTCAAAGAGTAAATTCCACTTGACTCAACATAAATTTATTCTGAACACTGGGAACAAAGTCAGGTCAAGAGATTTGCTGGGCTATTATTTGCCACTGCACTTTTAAAATCAATCATACTGATCTCCACACTCACGAATAAGTTTTATCCACTAGACATAATGAACATTTCATCTTCAGTACACAAGAAATCATGCCAGTTAAAAGATGGTGAAAGTTTAAAAGTTCCCGTTCACATGTACCCAAAAGCCAAAATCTGCTTCTACATGATATTTGATCCTAAGATCAAGCCTGTCAGAAAGCAGAATCATGGAGATCTGCAAGAATCCACATGTGCACACAAAGGAACACAACAGAAGAAATACCAAGGATACCTAATCAGCTTCATATACAGGCATTGCAAATTTACAATTCTGTTGAGCAAGGTGTAATTGATAGGTTGTGGATCATAGGACAGGCAAATTTTTCTGATCAAGGGCCGGGGCACAAAGGTTAATAATAAATCCATTCTCATCAAATTCATTTGTCGTGAAAATATTTGGGTTCAAGGAGTTGGAAATGAAGATATGATAACACTGCAAGCAGAACACATATGAGACAAGGAAAAAAAGTATGGGAATACCTTCTTTCAAATGAATCAACCAAGTATGGAAATTTTGGCTGAATGCCAGTGGCTTTTCTCAACCACCTATTACCAAGAAGAACTTTGTCAACAGCATAAAGAAGCTGAATTTCTGCAGCCTTCGAAATGACACTCAAAGGTATTGCAGGATGCCCCATCTCATCTAGCACTTCCTGAACCTATCAACCAAAACAACTGTCAAAAGAAAAAGGAAAAGGAAAAAAAAAAAAAACATATACTCACATATGTGAAACCCAAATCACACATAAAGCAGATATTTTTCAATTCTCCGCATGAATCTGTTGTTTCACTGGCTTTATGACTAGACAGAGCATCACATATGCTTGACGAAAGTTAATACCTCTGGTGGCTCCAATAGGCTGTCCCCCATTTCTTCAATCACTTCTGCGGCAACATTATCATCAATCACATCACGTCGGCGTTGCATGTGCCGGGTTTGAATTAAAGCATGAAAATGCTGATCAACAGACTCCTCAAGAATGTTATCCAGCATGTTTTTATCAAAGAAGTATGGAGTATACCTGATCAACAGAAAGTGAAAGCCTGAATATCCCTTCAGATGTATGAAAAATAAACAGCGAGTTTACACAAATGATAATGCAATGATAAGACAGTCATTTGTGAAAAACTAAGATAAGCATCCTGTGATTATGATTCTCCTATTGTTTTATATTGAACATTAAGACAAACAAGAACTGCAGATACATGCAGAGGAGGCAACTAATAAAGCTTGACATCCCAAAATAAAAGATGAAAAAGATTAAACTAACCACAACATTCACATCCATGCAATCTCCATCTGGAGAGAAGATCCAACAAATTCAGGTAATACATGATTTCAATATATAATTCTTTGATTGTACAAGGGAATCAATACACACCACTTAATCCCGTCTGTAGTAGCTATTGCAATATCTAAGTTTTGAGCACTGAAAACAGGAACTCCATCAACCCTCCTGCTCCCATCACCATGTGGAATGGACTTCAGAAGTTGGTTGGCTGCCTTGACCTGTAAGAGCATACATCAGATAAAAACAGGATTATGAATATATCACAACAGCTACTAATTTGTGAATACCACGTATCTGATAATATGGTACCTGTTTCTCATTTGGAACAAACTGAAACAAGTGAGGTTTCTCCTGCATAATACAAAGCAAAATAAAATATGTTATAGCATTAGTCCAGACAATGAGATGAAATTATAGATATGAATAGGATCAAGGAATTTGGATTTGTGTAGCAAAATAAGTGTGCGCAAGTTTTACAATACAAAACTAATAATTGCATAAAACCTTTTGGAAAGAAATAAATAAATCAGTAGAAACCACATCCTAGCTATTTGGATTGGCTGTGTATGAAAGGCAGTACTAAAATGTTATAGAAGCAGAGCATCACAAGTTAACCTGTTGCTAGACTATCTACACTTGAACAGCACCCATATACTTCTGTAACACTTAAAAGCTTATAGAATCAGAGCATCACAAGTTAATAAGTTTGCAGCAAAAGGATAGCAAGTAATAACATCACGAAACACCTCAGAGCAAGTGAAGAAATTGTGGACTAAGATAAACTTTAAAAATAAAACATGCATGAATCTATAGTGTGAATTACTGCATGAATGTATAGAGGAATAAAAAAAAGAAAGGAAAGATATAAACTGTTTCAAATGTGATATTACAACTTGCTAAATACCTAATAAAACATAAAGACTATCCATCTAACTAAGTGAGTAGCATACCTTGAAGTGTTCATATGCTAAGTCAAGACGACAAGCACCCACCACACCACTTGGAATATTCAGCCGTTTAACATATGCAACTAGAAATACAGAGCAATTCAGCATGCAAATTACTTATCGCTGGCAAAAATAATATCAGCATACTGAATGATAGTATTTACAAAGACCACGAAACAGAAGGAAGGACAATAACACGCATAAAAGTATCTTGAATCACAATGCAAGAAGACTTTTTGTGAATTCAATTAAACAAGCCCTTATTACTGCATGCAGCTTATGCTCATATAAGCACTAATGGCTCTGACAAGGATTAAAATCTATAGTTACGGTGAATTCTTGGATTTTTATTTCTATTAAATTCCACACAGGAAAAAAAGTTGTTCCCAAAAATCAGCAATAAATTTTTTAATCTTCCCAAACCACCAAAAGATATATGAGGTTATAAAGCAAATTTCAACCATACCAGCATCGCCTAAATCCATGAAGAAACGGAACACAGGACCATTCCTCTCGCTCTTGGTAACCGTTGCAAATATCTTCTTAAGCCACTCAGGTGTCCTGAAAAGCAAAGAATAGCAATCAAATATCGTATAGAAGCACAAACCGAATCTTGCAAAACTGACCTTATTTCAAGAAAGAAAGTGCGAAAGCCAGCACCAAGCTAACACCAAACACACATATCATCCGATCAACAATTTATCATTCTACAATTTACTAACAAAAAACATTGACAAACCAAGCTAAAATTTGGTCGTTTCATTAAAAACCCCGAATCCAACATCCAATTTGGTTTCTCAATAACCATGTTTCTGAAAACTACCAGACTATAAAAAATAACAACCAAACCTCAATCCCAAAGTAGTTAGGCATCAGCTATACAAATCCTCTTGCACCATTCATATCAAAAGGATCCATACCATAGAAATATCACGTTTTTTCAATGGCAGTCAACCGACAACAACCCTCCTCCTTTATCCAGGCTTCGGACCAGCTATTCTAACCTAAGCTAGCATGGACAGAGTTCTACTAGACCATAAACATATCGAAAAATTCATCATTTACACCACCCAGGTCCAATTCTACCTAATTTTAATGCAAGTACTATACTCCTCGGCTTGGTAAATTACTATAACAACTCAAGCCTGAAACTTCTCAAGTGCCCATGTTCAAATTCATCCAAATTATCCAATCCAAGATAAAAAAAAATGCAAACCAAGTTAAAAAAATTCAATCAGCTAAGCTAAAAAGGAGATAGCAGTCCAAGAACAGTGTGAAATGAGAAGAAAGGAGAGACCTTTTGGAAATGAAGGGAACATCAAAATGAGTAGAAACAGCCATGAGACCAGTCCCTGAAAGATCACACATGCTAAAGACCTGCCCCACAAAAGCAGGCCCGCCACCATTTCCATTAGGATTGAGCCTTCCAATCCTGACTGCTGATGGAAACCCAGAATTAGACTCGGCAGAAGATATGTCCTTGCCAGAGGCTGATGATGATTTTGGAGGGGATAATGAGTCAGGCTGAGTTGACTCAAAGAGAGAGAGAGTTGATTGAGTGAGTGGGAGGGGGGTGTTGGGGAGGTGGAAAGATATGCAAATTTTGGGTTGGGGTGGTGCTAAAGGTAGGATGTTGGGAGGAGAGAGAAGAGAAAAGAGGGTTTTGGTGGTTGAGTTGAGGAAGTGAGAGAGGTGGTGGTGGTTGTGGCGGTGCTGTGGTGGTTCTGGTGGTGAAGGCATGGTGGAAAGAAATGCAAAAGTGGTTTGTTGGGTGACTGAGGATTTTGTCTTTCGAGGTTTTTTAGATTACATTGGGAATCTCAAAAAAATGTTTTTTTTTTTTATAGCAAGGAAAAAAAATGAATTTATCCAACTTTTTTTAGATTTTAGTTAAAATAAACTTTAGTCTCTTTAAGAAGTTAACATATAATTACTAATATTTTAGTTAAAAGGTCAAACTTAACCTTTTCTTTGATCATTGGGTATTTGTTTTTGCCAGAAATATGTTCCAGTGAAACATTTTATATTGAATATATATTTCACCGTGTTACGTTGTAAACCAATCTAATTTTTTTTAACATACCAAAAAATATTTAGACAATGGTTAAGTATTTTTTTTAAAAAAAAAGTAAAAGAAATTTGTTATTCATGTCATAGTCCGACAAATCTAATAATTTAGTTTTATTTAATTATAATAAAAAAACTACACAGTAAATTTTATACAAAAAGTGATATGATTTGAAGGGAAAAAAACATTTTAAAAAAATAATAATAAAAAACTTAATTTTTAACCAATTTAATTTTAAAAAATAAAGATAAAAACTCATCTCAAATGATTCTAAATTAGCATTTCAATCACACTTTCAACTTTCAGGTTGTGAAATCAAAATAATCTCATAAATTTTTTTAAAAAATTACAATGTTCAACCTCCAACAAACCTATTTTGAATTTATTTTTTCATCATTTAATAGTGAGTTATTTAATAGTTAAATTTTGTAATTTTATTCAACTTGCTTTTGATAATAACTTTTTAAAACTTTTATTGGCATGAATAATTATTTGATTAAACTAAAAAAATTATTTTAAAAAATAAAGTTATTAAATACAACTAAATACACGTCTTGTATTATGAGATCAAATATTTTAATTTTAGTTGTTTATTGATCAAAGATCAATTTGTTTAATTAAATATATGTATAAGTATTTTAGTTTATGATTGAAAATCTTTATATAAAAAAAGTATATCGAAAAACTTTATATATTTATTTTTACCTAGAAAAATATTCAATCCCTAATGAAACATGGATGGAATATCTAGTTGAGATACAATTCATGTGAAAACTTAAAGAATAATCTTCACCGTACACCGATGGAGAAATTTTTAAGATTAGGATTCGAATTCCATTACATGAAGATAAGTCAATAGTTGACCCATTTTATTGACAAATTTATCAGTATGATGGTTAATATGTTGACTAATTGATTGCCACATTCGCAAACCAATGAATGTGGATTGTAATTCCATGGACACATACCATGGTAGTACGGAAAACTAAAATCTATCTCTTTGTTTTAAAATTTGGATCGGATCGGTTTCGTGATTGAAGACCTACGATCCATCTTTGATATTTACCGGTTTTAATTTTTGAGGCACATGGTAAAAGCAACTTGTGACTTGCAAAACTTTTACTAATTTTGAAGGGTACCCTACAAAATCCAATCTAAAAGGCATAGTCTTAAAAATCCAGCTAAGAAAGTTAATTCGAAATTTAATGTTATAATTGGAGCAGATTAAGAAAAACAAAAAAACCTAGTGTGACCTGGTAACCCAGCAAGATTTAATTAAAAACTCGATTATAATTTATTGATTTTTTTTTAATTACTAAATCAACATCGTTTTGATTTTAAAACAAAATTGATTCGAACAACCCAAACTTTCTCAAAATCACACTAGAATGCCTAAGTTGGTATTATAATAATTAGATTCATATTTATATTAAACTTTGGTGTTATATTTGCATATATTTTTTCTTTGAATAAAATCTGTATAATACATGGAAATCAATCAATAATGTAATTAGAAAACATCAACTTCATTACCAAAAACAAAAACACTCCACTCACCATCCAAGACACCATGTGTAATCACAAAGGATAAGTTACATTTTCACTTATATATTTTCAGTTCCCAAGTTCAAGGACTTCTCGATACTAACCTAAATTTTTGAAAACTTCTCTATTTGACCCTTGCTATCAAAAACAAATATTGAGCTCACTTTTGAATTATTTTATTTAATTTCAAAATGCAAGAGCATAATGTGAGAATTTGGAGAAAAAAATAGAAACAAACATGAAAAAAGGCAAAATATAGAAAGAGTGAATTTCCGAAAAATTTCACAAGATATTCCTCAAAACTATTTAATTATTCTCTCTTATATAAAAAACAATAAAATAATTCTTTATTTGATTTTGATCATCCTCAATTTAATATTTTTTTCTTAAAAAAATACTTTCTTTAATAGAAACCCCCCCTTTACCCAACAATATTTTCACTATTATTTTTTTAAATAAATAAAAAAGTATAAAACTACCAGAAGAACTGAATTATGACAATTTTAATCCTAAGACTACAAGTACCAATCAATCAACTTCATTAAACTACAAGGACTAAATTATAACTTACTCCCAAAACTAAAATTTCTCGATGGATAAAATGGTAAAACCACCCTCCAAAAACCTTCCCGTTACGCCTCTTCTTGGATCTCACAAAAGTCATAAAAACCCAAACCCAAAAAATCCCTACCTCGCCGATCGCACGGACAAATCCGATCACCGATCTCTCCTTCTCTCCGATTTTCCGGTACCAGAAAAAATCTCTCCTTCTCATCAATTCCTCTAAGATTTGAGTCAATTTTGATTAATTAGAACTTTATTTTTTTAATTAATTTTGATTTGATTATTTTTGATGAACTGAATATCTGTAAATTTAGGGTTCACAAGAAGGAAATTGATTAATTAATTAATTAATCATGGCGGCATCGGAAGAGAACAGTGCATTGTTTCCGATTTTTATCTTAACGATAATGGCAATACCTTTAGTGCCATACACAGTTATGAAGCTATGCCGAGCCGCCTCGAAGAAGAGTAAGAGTATTCACTGTAACTGCTCTGAGTGTGTGCGGTCCGGCAAGTATCGGAAATCTATATTTAAAAGGGTGAGTCAGTCAGTGAGTTAGTAAAGTTGTGTTTTTTTGTTCATTTTAGGGTTATTGCGTTGTAATTGTTGTTTGTTTTTTTGGCAGATTTCGAACTTTTCGACCTATAGTAACTTGACGTTGATATTACTTTGGGCTGCAATGATATTTTTGGTTTATTACATTAAGAATATGAGTCGTGAGGTAATTGTTTGGAAATGAGAAGGTGTTGGTTATATGTTTTTTGTTGAGGTTTTAGTGATATTGGGGTTTTGTATGTTGGATGTGATAGGGGTTTTGTTTTTGGTTGTTTTGATTAGATTCAAGTTTTCGATCCGTATGCTATTCTGGGACTGGAGCCTGGTGCTTTGGATTCGGAAATAAAGAAGAATTATAGGAGACTTTCTATTCAGTACCATCCTGATAAAAATCCTGATCCAGGTTGATGGTGTTTTAGATTTTTCGGTTGTATTTGTTTTATCTTTGAACTGTCATGGAAGACGGGTTTTGAAGAGCAGCGTGGGTTTACTTACTGTATTCTTCTCATTTCTTTTACCTTTCCAGAGGCCAACAAGTATTTTGTAGAGTCCATTACGAAAGCTTATCAAGCTTTGACTGATCCAATATCGCGTGAGAATTATGAGAAATATGGTCATCCTGATGGTAGACAGGTGATGTTCTGCTGCGTCTGTAAGAAATAACACATATTTGCCTACAAATGTTTTTCTTGAAATAAGTCATTTTTTGAAACTAATGTTCATAAAAAATTCTTTCAGGGTTTCCAAATGGGCATAGCTCTTCCTCAATTTTTGCTTGATATTGATGGGGCATCTGGCGGAATACTTCTACTTTGGATTGTTGGGATATGTATACTCTTGCCATTGGTGATTGCTGTAATATATCTTTCAAGGTCGGCCAAATATACTGGAAATTATGTCATGCACCAAACTCTCTCTGCATACTATTACTTCATGAAACCGTCTTTGGCCCCAAGGTAATTATTAAATACAGACTAAGTAATTATTTGGAATTGTATGAGCAACTTTTCTTCTGTAAGCAAGAGCACATACTCCTTTTTTTCTCTGAATTTTACTTGTGAAAATAGTATTCCAAACCATGACCTTATTAGAGTAAAATGGACTGATTCCTACCAACATGGTGCCAATTTAGTGGTGGTTCAATTCTGTGTAAAGTGTATTAAGTAGAAGTTATTGCCTTAGTATGGCATTTCACCAGCAATTCTATGTATGGACAGTTGGTATCGCAAAGTTGCCCAGCTTACCAATTTTAATGCCTTCTCTGAAGTTGGAATCCTAGGTGCTAGAATCAGCTCTTACTTTCAAATTTATTTTATCAAGAAATAAGAGAATAATCATAATCGCTACTAGATTATGATGTCCAAGTGTCACTTTTGTCAAATGTTTGGGAAATTTCTCTCTTTCTGGAGCATCCAATGCATTTTACCCTTATCTGTAGAAATAGATGTTGGGCACAGACTTCAAGATGGTGTGAAGGGCATAATAGATACTTTTATTGCAGAGTACAATTTCAGTAAATATTTTGCTATTTTCATTATAACCATGCCAAAATACATAATTATTGCATTTTTTTTATTTCCCTTATTTTGGAGATTCCAGTTCTGATTCCCTTGTATCTGTAAATCTTCAGACACACATCTTTTTCCTTCCCAATATGATATTTTGTACCTCTACATCTTTGGGTATCATGGTTGCTTATCATGTCATGTTATGACTTGACCATGCAGCAAAGTAATGGAAGTCTTCATTAAGGCTGCTGAATACATGGAATCTCCAGTTCGCAGGACTGATGATGAACCTCTTCATAAGCTGTTTATGTCTGTCAGGAGTGAATTGAATCTGGACCTCAAGAACATCAAGCAAGAGCAGGCTAAGTTTTGGAAGCAGCATCCTGCATTAGTTAAGGTAGCTTGATTGTTAGATTGTGCAACCATGAGCAATCCTAGCACTGAATTCTTATGAAGTTAATACAGTTATTAATCTTCATTTCTGTTCAGACAGAGCTGTTAATTCAGGCTCAGTTAACACGCAAATCAGCAGACTTGCCACCAACTTTGTTGGGAGATTTCAGACGCGTTCTAGAACTCGCACCTCGTCTTCTTGAAGAATTGATGAAGGTGGTCTTACAATCTGTGTTCATTCTTCAAGTTGATTTTGAAACTGAAAAATGAAGGATTATTCTGTTGGGTCATTAATAAATGTGATACATAAACCATTTGCATGTCTTACGTAGCTCAAAACCTTTGCTTTGCACAAGGCAAGAAGTGGTATTAAGTGCACACTGCCGAGTGATTCCACACAAAGCAGAATAAAGCTTTCATTGTAATTTGGAAACCATTTGAGCCACAATCTTGGCATATTTGTGAAATTTTCATTGGAAAGTTTGTCTCTAATGGAACTTGAATGGGTCTGCCTTCTTTGGTTCTTGTTTTTTTATAGCTAATGAATGTTTCCCAGTAAGATATTTGTCTTCCATGCTTCACGGTTGAAGATAAGGACACTTCTCAATGTCATACAGAGTAATAAATAGATAGTCGACTGTATGTGTGTGTCTGAGGGATTACCTTTTTGTTGAATTACTTGGATACAGTTGTACGAGAAATGCACTTGAAAAGTAGATGAGAAATATCAGAAACACAGTTTCTGTGATTATATCCAAGGATGCTGGTCTGGTGGCCATTAAGGATAACTCCTTGAAGTATGATTATATTAACATCACTTATATTACTTGGTAATGTTTATTTGTCTCCTACTGAAATGACAAGTTGCTAAGAAAGGTGTTATTACCGTGTGAAGTTACATTGGCCAAAGTAGAAGAGATGAAGTGGAGTCATTTGCTTCTCTTTCACTCTTTGTTACCTTTTCAAATGCAGTAGCTTATGTGTCATTCTGCTGTCATTTTCCACCTATAAGTGTTTCTTTTCATGCTGTAAGCCATTCAATAAGTAAATTACTAAAGTCTAATTCTTTACCTTCTGAAATACTAATTCTTTTCTCTCTATTCAGATGGCAGTCATACCACGCACTTCTCAGGGACTTGGATGGCTGAGACCTGCAACTGGGGTTGTTGAGCTCTCTCAATGCATTATTCAGGTGTTGATTTTACCCTATTTACTGGTTATGGTTATAGATAATTGCAGCCTAGAGAAACTTTTTACAAATATCACAGATAAAAAGTCGATAATCTACATTTCACTAACTTTAATGGTTTCCACAACAGTGATTTTAGTTCTTTTATGTCTGGTATTCGTAGAAATGAAAACTTGTCGGTGCTAGAGCCCGCTATTTGTCATCATGCATTGTTGATTTCCTCAAATTCTCTATTCTTCTTTTGATGCAACCGTTCTCCATCCTCTCTGAATATTTTAACATACATGGTTGCATAATTATTTTTTCAGTTTCCAGTAATACATAAATTTTGATGGTTGTATTGTCAGTGCACTAGTCCCTGCTATCTTCAATTTGGCTGTCCCTTTTGTGTTTCTTCCGATTTATGCTCATTTCATGATTTAAGTAGGGGGGTTTTGGAATCTAGTTATGCTTGACTTGGGAAACCTGTTTGGCTGTCTTCTCTCATCTATTTGAAAACCTGATCGCTTTTTCGCTCTGCTGTATACATATTTGCAAGGAATCATGAATAGTTTGTATTCTCCAGTTCACATCTTTGCCAACCACTGCCATATGATGGTAACCTGTGCTGGATGATTCAACATGCTTTCTTCTATTCTACTGATAATTGATGATTGGCATGATTCATTGGTTAACTGTGATACAGGCTGTTCCTCTCACTGCGAGGAAGGCAACAGGTGGATCCACTGAAGGTGCACCCTTTTTGCAGCTGCCTCATTTTAGTGAGTCTGTTATCAAGAAGATAGCACGCAAGGTAGGTGGAAAAATTACATGTCATATTTGGAATACAATAATTCAATGAGCGTTTTGTGAGCTGTGAATGTGAACACTTCATTTTCTTGCCGCCCATGAGTTCAGATACTAAATTAGTATACAGCCTATGAAGCAATCATATATGAAGCATTAGTCCTTCATACTTATGTATTTCTGCCTGTGTGGTTTAATAACAAATATGTGCTTGATACACTGAGATCATTTTTTGGTTCCTAGACAAATATCATTTCTCTCTGGTCCAGATGAAGAATTTTCTCCCTTCAAATTGACAATAATCATTTATTTTCTTTAGTTATTGGTCTCCTGTTTTCTTCTTGCTCATGAGTTTTGCTTTCTGATTGCAGAAGGTGAGAACATTTGAGGATTTCCGTGACATGACTCTCCAAGAACGTGCAGAGTTGCTTGAGCAAGTAGCTGGATTTTCCTCTGATAAAGTAACAGATGTTGAGATGGTATTGGGAATGATGCCTTCTGTAACAGTCGAGGTTAGATGTGAGACTGAAGGTGAAGAGGGCATACAAGAGGGTGACGTTGTTACCATACAAGCTTGGATAACACTCAAACGTGCTAATGGTCTAGTGGGTGCCCTTCCCCATGCACCCAACTTCCCATTTCACAAGGAAGAAAATTTCTGGTTTCTGCTTGCTGACCCCGTCTCAAATAATGTTTGGTTTTCCCAGAAGGTAAATTTTATGGATGAAGCTTCAGCTATAATTGCTGCTTCCAAGGCAATTGAAGATACAATGGAGGGTTCAGGAGCTAGTGTTAAAGAGACTAGTGCAGCAGTTAGAGAAGCAGTTCAGAAGGTGCGGAGTGGCTCTAGGTTAGTGATGGGCAAGTTCCCTGCCCCAGCAGAGGGGAACTACAATTTGACATGTTACTGCTTGTGCGACTCTTGGATTGGCTGTGACATGAAGACGAACTTGAAGGTTAAAATTCTGAAACGAACACGGGCCGGATCTCGGGGCGGTTTGGTAACTGAAGAGGGACCCAATGCGGAGGATGGAATTGAAGAGGAAGAGGAGGATGAAGAAGAATATGATGATGATTATGAGAGTGAGTACAGTGAAGATGAGGAAGACAAAAAGGATACGAAGAAGGGCCCTGCTGCCAATGGCAAAGTGCATAAAAAAGACTCGAGCTCAGAAGGTTCAGGTTCAGATGAGGAATGAAATATGTTGTTTTGATCGTCAATGAATAAAATTAACCATTTTTTTTTTCTCTTATAAATTATATGGTGGAATAACTTGAGCAACTACGGTAGTGATGGTATCTGTCTCCCTTCTAGCTTGGCGACAGAATGCTTCCATATTTTTGATACCACACACTGAGTTACAGACTGATTTTAGCCCATTTCAGTTTCTTCGGTCATCATATTTTGTGCTTGTATGGAAAAACAATATCTGGGCCGAGGACTTCATTGTATGTGACAATTAGAGTGAAGTATCAGTGTTCTCTCTCTCTTGGGCATGCAAATTTTGAACCCTACTTATCTTTTAGTTACTATCTCAGGATGGATAGAAAATATGCTTAGGATCGAAGGGTAGTTACTCTCTTGGGAAAAAAACAAAAAAACAAACATTGATTATTGAAGGAACATGTTTTTATATAATTTTTGTTTTGAAAATAAAAGTAATCATTTTAAAAATACTCTAGAGATGTGTTTTTTAATTAAACATGTTTTATATGCATGTCATTCTTTTTTCGGAATACTAATTAAACAAGTGTCTTCGAAGTTTAAAGATTTACCTATCGGTTGGATATATAAAAATAATCCCACTTCTCAAAGCACAAATTCTTGAAATTTACCTTTTTAGTTGATCTTGTAGAAAGGAGTTATGCCGTATGCGGTTGTATTAGTCACTAAATGACTTGCAGAGTGCCCTTTGGTGGCAATAAGACAATGAAAAGAAAAAAAAGACAATGGGGCAAGTGAATATCAATATTCTCTGCATTTTCACAAACTGTTATGCAACTAGAATACAGATCCATTCTATTTTGAAGATGCTTCCATATTTTGAATTGTAGAATCATTTCATCTTTCTCTATCACTACCCTTTCTCCCCTCCACGTTCCCGGAGTAACTTTGGTTCCAGAAGAGTAGTTGCACACTAGCCATTCTGATTGATCCATACAAGAAACACACTGGCAGTGGCATATGCCAGGACCTTGAATTGCAACCATCCAGGAACGGGTTATCCGAGGGGCTTGGACATGTTTCTTGGACTATGGCCCTGAAGTCTTCGAGCAGCACCACCGTCTGTTCTTTCAGTATCGTGAACGTCAGTTGTTCAAATGAATCTCTAACTGGAATTGCTGACACCCGAAGGCTGATTATGCTCCCAATGCAATCGATCCTGATTTTGACACTCCGAGAGAAAACTGTTAGCTTCAACACTAAAATCATTGGAACTTAAATTGGTTTCCACACCGACTTCATTTGCATCATGGGCACTCCTCAGATCCACACCCGCATCAATGTGAATGCCTACTTCACTCTCGTTGTGGAAAGCCTCCTCATCCTCACTTACAACATCATTGATGCCATCCAATTTATTGTCATGGGAAGCCTCCTCATCCCCACTTGCAACTTCATTAATGCCATCTAATTCATCATCATGGGAAGCCTCCTCATCCCCACTTGCAACACTGTTAACATAACCAACTTCGTTGTCATTCTTTGCTCGAACCCTGATACGCTTCCCTTTGATGTATCGGTAAATCCATTTCGGTGGTGGATATTTTTTCTTTAATTTTTCATACTTGTCCATCATACCCAATCTCTGGAAGACATTTCCCACCATGTTGACAATTGAAACACTTGGGCGGAGACCTAGCTCCTCCATATCAGCAAATATCTGCAAGAATGAGAGATCAAATTAATATAACAAGGTAATTCAGGTATTCCAATATGAGCTACTATCTGGTTAGTGCCATATAACATTGTTTCCAAAAGCAAGACAAGGATATCCATCATCCGCATCATATTCAGGGTCATTAAAAGATCATGTTGATTGGAATTTTCTAATTGAAACAATAAGGAGAAGAAAACATAAATGGAGGGATTAATTCAAATATTAATCTGAAAAGTTACTGCTAATCATGTGCCTCACAAGAGAGGATTGTACTACTCATTAGCATAGAATCTGGCATAATGTGGCTAACTGACACACCATTCCCTTATAGTTACCAAAACCATCCAATCATCAGGTTGAAACCTATGGGATACAAGAATATATCCACACACTGGCAAGCAACTTAATTCAACCATGAGAAGTCAATATGCTTGTATTGCAATAGTTCAGTTTATCTCTAAAACTTTGGCATCACTACTTTAACATAACTGGATTAGATAGAATGAGATAGGTTCGGATTATAAGACTTGATCCTAGTCAACCTGTAGAATCTTTGGGCTACTGCTCGGTGAGAGTACATAACTGAATCCTGGTGTTATGAATAGATTTATGATCTGATTAATTGATAGATCTCACTATACACAATACATACGATGTCTGTGGGGTGTCATAAAATCAACTTCCATTTCTTCACTGTAACAGAACATGACACATAGACTTTCTGCTCTATAAAACCTAGTCATTAATTCTACAAAAACAAACTAAAAGTTGCAGGAAAAAGGAAGATGGCATGCAGCAATACCTCAAATATCTGGTCATGCATGTCCCTTTTGTAATATATAGAAATCATTTTATCAAACATCATTCGAGGCGTGCCTTCCAAGTACTGTGAAAATAATTTTGTCCAAAGCTCTTCAACTTCATCAAGTCTTCCATCCTCAGCTAAAGCATTCATTAATGTGAAATAAGTTCCCATTGTCCTTCCTTGCCCTTTGCTTAACATCCACTTGGTGACCTAAAATCCAATATTTTCTTTAGCCGATAAACCAAGACACCCACTCCCATAGATAGCCACAGAAGGAAATGTGAACAAAAAGAAAGAAAAAATTGGTTCCCAATACCTGAATTATCCTCTTCCATTCTTGTTGCTCCTCCAGAGCTCTTAATGCTTTCTTAACTGCAATTAGTGGGAACTCCAATTCCCAAGCAACAAAGGAATCAAGAGCCCCGTACACTTCCTCCTTGACATTAGACAATCCCTTTATCTACATAACCACAACCCAAAATCAATTGGCATCTCAATATTGCAAAACACAATCCCATTCCACTAATTCCTTAGTGCTTCAAAACTACATTCTAACACGTTTCTCAACCTTGAAAACAATGCCTGAAATTCCAAATCCTTGTCCAACAAAAAGACAATTTGTCCCAAATCAACCAAAAGGAGTACCAAAAAACAAGAAAAAAAAAACTTACACAATCAACAAGCTTTGCTGATTTTGAGATAGTCCCAATTCTCCTTTTTGTTTTCCAAACTCGCGGATATCTTGGTCGTGGACCTTTAGCAGCACAAACCTATAAAATTCATCAACAAATCCAAATAATTACTAAATAACACAAAAGCACCATTTCCCATCGTAAACAATTGAGTTCAAAGAAGAAGAAAAAAAGCTTTACCACAACACAGCTTTTGGTATTCCTGGTAGTATCAAAGGACTGAAATCTATTTGGAATTAGTGGCAACGAATATCTTAAACAAAGCATCCTGCTTTAAACACAAAAAAATGAACTGATTAGCTCATAACACAACTAGTTCTTCCAGACCCAGAAACCATTTTTGTTCTAGTTAAGGTTTATGTAGTAAATTTCTGAAATTTCTAACACTAACTATATGAAACAAAACCATGAGCACAGTTACAAATGTAATGTGTTTGTTTGTTTTCAAATTTTAGACTTTCTCAGCAAACAAAAAGAATTAGAATCAGAGAGAGAGGAAGTTACCGGGCAGAAGTTGAAGAGGAGAAGCTGAAATGGAGAGAGTGTGAGTGTCAGACTGGAAAACTTGCTATGTTGATTTTCTTTTCTTTTCCCTCTTATTTTCTCGCTTTTTTTTTCTTTTCTTTCTAGCAGCCAAACACAAGATGGATAGATAGACAAATGGATAGATATTTCATATTTCCTTATTTGCACGCAACAAAACGGTGCGTTCCATCTAGAGAAAGCATTCCCTACAACCAGCGCTAGAGCTCTTTTTGTGCTGATTTGATGCGAAAGCCTTCATTTGATATGATCAACACCTAATATGAATTATTTATATTGTTTATATATTTGATTAAATGATAAGTAAATTTATTGTTTTTTAAAAATTAACTTAATAAATGAGTTTACTTTATCATATAAGATTCAAATCATAAAAAAAACATGTAAAAAACATATATTTTTTTTATGAATATAATAATATAATAATAAATGATTTGCTTATAACACTATTTAGAAAGATTTAGTTTTAGTCAGTAAATACTAACTCAAAGATTAACTGTAATAAATGAAATTAATTAATATAATAAGAGCTGCTGAAATATAAAATTATTGTTATTAAATTCAGCTGGGATTGATTAAATTCAAAATTTAAATTAGAAAAAATATAAAAATAAAAATTAATTTAGTATGGCTGAATTAACAATCAACTCGTAACTAAATAAAAAATTATTTATTTATTTATTTTTATAAAAATATAATTTTAATTAATTCAAGTTAATATGTGAAATATAAGCGGAGCATTGGACCGGGCAGTTTAGTAACTTTGTACAGAACAAAAGTTGCTAAACCAAGCACCACCACGTGTCCAATAGCAGGAGATGCAAGTATATGAGCATTTACACAGAATCCCAACCTATAATCCTAATCCAGTCATCCTCAAAAGCAGCTACCTCTTCCTTACACAGATATTTCCAAGCTAAGCTCCCTAGCCTTAAAAAAAAACAGGGAGCAAACAGAAGAAAGAAATGATGATGGCCATGGCAATGATGATTGAAACCACCACAGCCGTCCGATTCCCCCCCTCCACCACTCCTGCTGCAAACTTCTGCTCCTCCTTGCCCCGCAGCAGCTCTGTCATTCTTTGGTAACCAAATATCAAATTTTTACGAGCTTTCATTTCTTTTTCAGTAAGAGCTTAAAATGCGAATATCTTAGCAACATGTCATAGATCAGATATTCCATTATAGAGTGTGTGTTATCCAGTTGTACTATCATTATCACTTGCATTCTCAAATAGCTTCATTTTTTGTTTTGGTTTCATTTTTACTATTAGAGCAAGGATTTTGATAGTAATCTCTGATTATTGATACGACAATCTGTTTAGATTCCCTTTTTGTTCTTTCTGTTTCTTTAGAGCTTGTAATGTGGGGATTTTGCTGAATAAATTACACTAAGGCCTGCCATTGTACCGTGTTGAAGTATTTTTGTTACTTGATTAAAGAAAAAGAGAATAATCTATTCCTTTATTGATTCTATGTTTTACTGTGCTGGATACTGTGTAAAGTCTAAATTTTTACTGCGTGTGAAGAAAAATAAAAGTGGGTTTTTAGGATCAGTGGAAATGCACCTTTTTTTCCCCCACCTCCTTGGGTTCTTAATTTGAAGTAAATTGGGAGTTTTGGGGTAGAAAAGTAAGTGATGAACCTGGTCTTGTACTGGTTAAGCTTAGCATGGATGTGGCTCTGCATGAAGAAAGGAAATCAAAGGTGGGATTTTTTTATGCTTATGTTACCATCATGTACAAGCTATAATGAAGGGGTAATGGTATGAAAAAGAAAAAACTTTGGGAGAGGGGAGTAAATGCTTCTATGTTAAAAATGGCTTGAAAAACTTGAACTTTGTGTGTTGATGGGGGTTATATATATGTCTAAGATGGTGGGAGAAGGTGTGAATTGTCATCCTTTTGGTGGAATTCAGGAGTAAATGCTGGTCATGAAGTGGCTGATGGACAGTTTATAGAGTAGTTAGAGATGGTATGATCTGATGGGTTGGTTTTGATCAAGGCATGAATTCGAGGGTCTTCATATGTCATGGAGATCAGCTCCAAAACTCAGTAGATTTTATTTGGGCCTGGTGTCACTCAATCCTGTGCTCAAACTCATGGAGCCTGTTTTTCTCAAATGTTGATTAGAGCTGGCATTCTCCATCTACACATCACAATACAATTTGCTCAGCATTATGGTTTGGTTACATATCAGAAAGTGTGCGATGAAGAGGTGATTTCTCTAGTAATAGTATTTAAACTTGAAAGGTGAAGGATGTTAAAACGAAAACAACATTTTCATTGTTAGAAATTATATAAAACAATCAACTTCCTTCCAATTTACATGGAAGCTCAAATAGCCTATTTTGACAAAAGATCAGAGCTCCTAAATCCTCCATTACCATTTTCTATCATAAGAGCGGCACTTTTTGTTCTTAATTTTGCGTGCATATGGTTCATATTTTTGTTTTTATTTCATCAAATTCTTTGAAACCTTGTATAAGCATTAGCTGATATTAAGGACAAGTAGTTTTTGATATCAATGCAGGAATAAATTTCGAAGGCTAAATGACGTTTCTTTCTTAAGAAGGAGCAGTCATTTAAAGAGTAAGATTCAAGCGTCCGCAGAGAATTTAGATTCAAACTTGGATTCTTCAAAGCAGAATGGTAAACTGCAATACCATCCATCTGAGGGGATTGCAGAGTCAACATCAGAAACAAGTAGTGATGCTATGCTTACACCTCAAGAAACATGTAGGACTATTGTTGAGGTATCAGTTTACATTTTCTAGCCATCACTTCGATGTAGAATGACTTCTGCTGCTCCTAGTTCTTTTTTGTGACACGAGTCTAACCCCATGTCAGCACTACAGAAAATAACAATATCACTCGAGTGTATGACCCTTCACATATGAACAACATCCAAACGACCAAGCTAGAGCTCTTTGTTGAGCATTTTTGATCTATGTAAATGATGGTTGCATATTGAGTTCAAAATTGAAAATCTGCAAATTTTATGGTCTCATGATTGATGCTGAAGCAATGGTGATAATGCTGATAACTAGACCATGCTGAAATGAACTTTTCAATATTGCCCATCTAAGAAGGTTAGTTTGATACTGGCATAATAATTACAAGAGATTAACTAGGGAAAGTTACTCCCTTGATTGGCTTCTGAACATTTTTATATTACATCTTACATCAAGCAGTTATCCTTCATATAAAGCTAATTTCCAGTACCACCTGCTTAAAGAAACAGCAGACTAGGAGATTGAGCTGGAAAGGAATAAAAAAAAGAAATCATGTATAGGTTTTACTGCAAAGGATTATATATTTGTTACGAATCCAGAGCGGATGAGAAATGCATTCAGTCCTCATAAAATCAAGCTGTTACGACTTTCACTATATCATAATTCTTCATGTATATTGATTGTTATTTTATGCCAGTTTGCAGAGCTAATGTTGCCTGTAGTATGTTATGTCAGGCGAAAAGCAAAGCAACATTAATGTTGACTGGTGTGATCAATGATGATATTCATGAGAACATTATCTGGCCAGACTTGCCTTATGTGACTGATGAACATGGGAGTAAGTCAAGCCCTTGAACTTTGACATTGTCTTGCACACGAACTTTAATCCAGGTGCAGAAGTGTTGTTGCACATTGAAGTGCTAATTGTTTCTAATACATTGCAGATATATACTTTCAAGTGAAGAATGATGAAGACATTTTGCAAACACTTACTACAGAAAATAATTTTGTGGTATGGAATGTCTTTTTTGGCCGGATATCCTGTTAATTGCTTTAATATCTCAAGTTGATGCTAAGATTATGTAGGAAAATTTTTTTGTGACAAAACGTGGCATATTATTTTTATTGCTTGGCCTTGTAACTGACAAGTGGTGGATATTAGCAATATTGTGTCCGTTTACTGCATTGACGTGCCAAGTTCGTGTTTAGATTATGAAGAAAACGTTCTCTTTGGATTTTGAAAACAAATTGACATTTTCTCACATATCTTTTGGCATTCTAAATTTTTTATTAGAGGGGAAAAGAAAAGGGTTGACGCATTGCAATGTTTAATGAAGGGGGGAATTCAAATGCCCCTTATTTTCTTGCGAGCTTCTTGAGTTTACGAGGTTTATGCAACATGCAGCAAGCCATTATAGGTTTTGATGCCACGGAAATGCTCAGTGAGATGGAGTCATTGGGTACATCAGAAATTGATTTTGGGGTTGAGGAAATAGAAGAGGAAGATAGTGATGTTGAAGATGTGGTCAATGAGGATGACGACGACTATGATGAGGTTTGGTTTCTCTTTTCTTTTCAGTCCATTCTTGCTGTTGGGTTTTAGCTTTAAAATGTAAAAGTGTTTGAATTGTGTTTTCTGCAACACATTTCTTTGTCTTGTTTGTAGGATTTGGTGGCTGTTCTTGATGATGATGATGAGGAAGATGATGATGATGAGGCACTTGGAGACTGGGCAAAATTAGAGACTATGAGCTCTTCTCATCCAATGTATTTTGCCAAAAAGCTGGCTCAGGTAGTTGTGAATTTTTGACCTGATACACGCTTAGGAAGAATATGTAAATTCCTTTTGTTTTGTAATGGTGTAAAGATCATCAATGGTTGCTTTCTTACTTGCAAAGTGTATATCGTTTTAGTCATCATCATGAAATTATGGAATTGCCATGGTTTGGGGCCTTAGCTGAGTTCTTACATTTCTATGTTATTTCTTATCTGGGTGTCGTAGGTTGCTTCAGATGATCCTATAGACTGGATGGAGCAGCCTCCTGCTGGTGTAGCTATCCAGGGCCTTATTAGACCTGCCTTCATGGATGAGCAATCTGACATCCAGAGACATATGTCTGGCAATCAGTCTCATCATGCTGGTACAAATCAGGTTGGGCAAAGCATAGAAGGCAAACTAGAACAACCTGGTGTGATAAATGGTCATGAACATAAGTCAGGATCATCTGAAGATATTTCATTGTGGCGGGACGAATTGGAAAAGGATGAGGTTCCAAGTAGTGGAGCTTCATTTTACAAGCTGGAGATGATTAAAATTCAGCTGATTTCAGCTCATGGAAACCAAGTATGTTCTCATTTTTTTGTGGACATAAATTGGTAATATATGAGAAAGAAGTTGTCACAAGGAACTAATTCTCCTTCTCTTGTTCTGTAAAGACTACAGTTGAAGTAGAAGACTTTAGGAAAGCACAACCTGATGCGATTGCACTTTCAGCAGCCAAAATCATATCTCGTCTGAAAGCTGGTGGTGAAAAGATTACGCAGGCCTTTAAATCTCTGTGTTGGAGATGCAAGGGTATCCAAGTGGAGGTAATACACATAAGTTCAGTTCATCTGTAAACATTGAACTACACCCTGTGTGGAAATTTTATCATTTAACTTGAAGTTTATAATTGTTTTTTGAACTATTGCCTCTCTTGCTACTGTCTGAATGTTTAGTTAGGCAACCCATTGTGAAACATAACCATGCAGTTTTCATGCTGTTATTTAAAAAAAAAAAAAATTACAAAAGAAAACCTTGGACAACTCCGAAGCTCATGAAAATATTTTAGATTTTGATATTTGGTTACTGTCGCCGGACTTAGACTACCTGAAGCATCAAACACTAACTGACTTTGCTGTTGCCATCAAACACTAATCCATTTTGCTGTTGCTTACTTTCAGTTTATAAATAATCAGTTTTCTTATTATATTGCAGGAGGCAACGATTATTGATGTAGATTCTCTTGGATTTGATTTGAGAGTTTGTTCTGGAACGCAAATCCAAACATTGCGGTTTGCGTTCAATTCAAGGGTATGTGCTTCTGTAAGCAATTGTTTCTGCTGATGCCAATACCTGTTGATCAGCTGCATTTACCAGTTAGTTTGTTTTCTAGTCATGCTATTGTTTCTGGTCCACTTCAAATTTGGCCTTCCTTTACTCATGACATACTTCCTTCTCTCAACTCCATTGTTTCTGCAGGCAACCTCAGAATATAGTGCTGAAAGACAAATGAATGACTTACTATTCCCAAGGATCCAAAGTAGTCTGCAGAAAAAGAACATTGCTCAAATGCCATAACCCAGTTTAATTCTGGATGGCTTGTGTCGAATTGTAAAAAAAATTCATCCAGTTTGTGTTCGTATGTATTTTTCAATTGCAGCATGCCTGGCAAGAAAAACAAGCTAGTACTGATCATTGAGAATCCATTTTTCCAAGCTGCTTAAGAGAAACTCCTTATAGTTTCTATTCTTATGTGTTTTTTCAGTGCCACTAATGATTAATGAGAAATCCATTTTTTCCAAGCTCCCTTTTGCTATGTTGACAAGCTAGTTAATACATGTGCCCAACTCTCCCTCTTTGAGAAAATCAAATTTGAAAAAAATAAAAAAACCAAAATACTTAACTTGGAAATAAGTTCTAATATAACTACAATATATATATATATATCTCAAACAACTTCTATTGAATGATTATAGTTGATTGATCATGTTCGATTCTGGTTGATGGTCATGTAGTTCAAAAAATGTTAAATTAGTGATCAAGAATTGTTTAATTTAACAAAACAAAAATCATTCTAATCAAATTAAATATCCAATATAAAATTATATAACTAATTTTATCTAATTTTATACGTACATGGTAAATATATATTCATCACAAATATAGTGGAAATTTAGCATGTATATTAAATATATATTTAGACTTGTAATTGATTTTAAATTGAGTCCTAATATGCATACTAGTAAATAAAATATCTATATTGAAATTAAAAACAAGATAAATATTTACTTGTTGAAGCACTTTAAAATTAATCAAGCTTTATTGTTGTTCAAAATTAATTAATTGTCCTTAAGATTTTATTGTTTTTCACTTAACTTTTTCCAATAAGTCAATATTACACCACCACCACTTTGTTTAGATGAATGCACTTTTAAATAAGGTTCAACAAATTGAAATGAATTATACTCAATATATTATCCCATCAGGTTTGAGAGGATGAAACGGATACTATGTTAGAAAATAATTCAATCTGGAATTTTGGTGGCAAAAATTGGATTTTTCTTGGGGCTAGTGAATCCTTAACATTTCATACTTGAGTTATTTTTTATATTCTTGACACTTGATTCCTTGATAATTAGGCTGTTTTGGAATGGTGTGAGGTGAGAAATTGGAAGGAGAAATGTTAAGGAGGTAAGATTTAGAGGTGAAGTGTTAAAGGAAAAAATAGTAAAAGGATGAAATGTGAAGGATGCTTGTAGGAGGGAGGAGAATTATTGCTATTAATGGGTCTTGATAAAGATAAAATCAAATATAAAAAAACAATTATAATATATTTTATTTTCTTGTTGTATATTGAATTTAATTTCGTTATTCTCAAAACTTTATTGTATTATTTGATTTTGTAATTTTATTTAAAAAAATAACTTGATTTTATAAGGAAGAAATGAACCTTTATACTATCATAAAATCTTGAACAATTTAAAAGATCTTGATGCGAGTTGATCAAATGATATATAAATAAATTCTTATATTATCAAATAATAATACATTTAAGATCCTAAAGAATTCTTTTTTAAAATTTGGTCATCATGCGCTCGGAAATCTTTATTCATTGTCTAAAAGAATCACAAATATGAATAATGTCTATAATTTCTTCATTATGACGAAATTCATCAACTCTACACATAGGAATGCAATTGAAAATATAGAAAACTACAAGGGACCAAAATGGATTTTTCCTCGATGAAGATATGCGTGGGACTAAGTCAAGGTTTTACCCACTAACCAAACTAATTAGAAAGCACTTGATCACACATGCGAGTGAAAGAGATAGCACCTAAATATTTTATTAATACTTTAACAGAAACAATTTTTATGGCATGATAGTTAAATCCAAATTCACCAACTCAATGTTCTGAAGGCACGATAATCATTCCTTGATCATCAGCTAGAGAAGTACCGCAACAAGTTCCATACAAAAGGACTCTTAAGCATTGAATATCAAGATCGGCGAGTCCCGTACAATTCACTCAAATACTTAGAACACAACGCACATATGATCCCATGTTGTAAATTAATCAATGGACAATGATTAAGACTAATCAAGAAAATTCTTGAAGTAAGCTACCAGAACACATATCCTTAATAAAAGAAGTAGAACTGGATCTTACATAAAGAACTGTATCACTATTATATCTCTCAGCAAACATACAAATCAACTACCTTACATTTCTCTTTCTCTTCAGAAGTAAGAGCCGTACTGTCCTTCAAAGCAGATTTTGGCAACACAAAGCGTGTCAGCTTAAAGTCTTAAACAGATTTATTTGCATTTCACTTGAAGGCGAGGGTCAATGGTGTTGCAATGGTGGTGAAAAAAGCAGTGGCGGCAAGGAATGTTGCAACTTTCTCCAATACTTTGGATGTCTCAGGGAACCTGTTGCTAATTAACTGTGAAACAAAAAGGGAAGCAAAGGTGAGTAGTATGGAAAAAGAACGCAGGTAGAAGAAAACAGGGAGTTTGGAGTGTTGAGTTGTTTCGTATTGGAGAGCTATTTGAATCGCTGCCTGAAAACAGAATCCCATGATTACATTAGGCCATTCTACAGATATCCGCCTGACAACTACCGTATGGATTAGTCGTGGATTGATGGCACGGGGAGGTGTTTGTTGTGTTGGAGGTGCTAATTGTTGCTCTGTTTCCATGGCAGAATGAGGTTGAGGAGCCTGTGATTGTGCTGTTTGCGACAATATCTCTGTGTTGATGGGTGTGGACTGCAAGGGCCGTGTTTCTTGGGTAGCAGAGGGTTGTGCCTGTGATTCTTGTAACTGGGATTCGAGGTCAATGGCAGGAGAAGCAGGTGGTGCATGTGATGGATGTAATGGTTGAAGAGGCGGTCGCAGCATTTCTGGGGCGTGGTTTTCAAAATGCGGAGGTTGGGTTTCTGGGTTTTGAGATATTTGGTTAGTGGCAGGAGGGGTTTGTGGCGGTAGCTGTGAAAGTGCTTCCAGTGATTGCAATTCGAGGTCGAAGGCAGGAGAAGAAGGTGATCTATTTGATGAAGGTGATGGTAGAAGGCATCTAACTCTACCCCAGACAAGGAACAAGAAAGTGGTGATTGGAAGAAAAAACTGCTTGATGCTTTGAGTAGTTTTCATTTTTGTACGAGTTTGAGTTTAAGCTTGGAAGCAGACACATGCAAGAGGTGGATATATAGGGAGACACGGTGGGGCTACCACTGGTGACAATTTTCTTAGTTGGAAAGACAAAAACCAAAGTCAGGGGATTGGGGGCAGTCGGATATTTGTCATGTGGACATGGGTAAATGATAAATTTCTAATCGGATATTTCATGAGCAAGCTTGTTCTGCCTAAATAATTGCTTCCATTTCTTTTACACGTAAAGCAAAATGTGATCTAAAGTGCTTGTCTCAAGCATCCTCGGGTCTTGTTGCAAGACCTATGATGCTGACAGAATTGCTGCGATTACATTAACATTACTAAAGCTTGACTTGTCTGAAGGAACAGAGTGGAAGCAATGAAGGAAGAAATAAAGAAAGAAGATTGGCCTAAAGAGGAATGCACATGTGTATGTTGTTGGTAATGGTCACACCTTCTAAGCAATCACTTTCCCCTTTCTTAGAGTCATAAAACCGAAGACGGAACCGTTAATCTTGGATTTTTTTTTGGATTCGAGAAAACTCTATCTACCGGAAAGCGCACTTTGTGAGCCCAGGTGGGTAAGTAAAGCCTCGACTATCCCAGGTTCTTATAAGAGGTGCACACCCTGACTCGAACTCGAGATCTACAAGTCCTTTGCCACCACACTACGCTCTTTGGGAACCATTCATCTTGGATTGTTAACTAAACTGGCCTACCGAGTAGTAAATAGTGGAGAAAGAGGGCTTGGAACTTAGGACCCTCTTCATATTATCCAATATGAAGAAGTCAACTCGGATCCAATACCTAGTTGGTGATTTCCGGCCCTTTCTATTTGGAAAAAAAAGGCATTTAAGTTGTGGATTGGACGAAAAGAACACGAAATCTTCACTTTCCACTTCGAAGATTGTTGAATTTCTTCTCACTTCATGTTCAGATATACTTTCTTACAGTATCCATTTGGGTAAGCATAATTTATTTTTCTGGAATAGCGTCCATCAAAGGAAGAAGAGATCCAAGTGTGCTTAATTTGCTTCCAACAATTTTATCTATTTTTTTTTAATTATAGGTTTCTTGTTATTACCATATTATATTAGATTTAAGTAATATCCTTCATTAGATCACAAATGAAAGCCAAGAGTGCTTGTAAATGACTTTGCCACTGAATTAAAGTAAAATAGTAAGAACATAACATAATTACAGAACTATTACTGTGTAATACGACTCCAAATGTCGAGGTTAAAGAGGCATGGCTAGCAAAATGTTTTTCCTTTTACCAAACATTTCTGTTTGGATCAGTCCTTTAGCCCACCGTGACATACGCTTCTAGGAGGATAGTTTTCAGATTTGATCCGGTTTAAGATTTGAATTTTAAATTTTGACAAAGTCACCCTGTTGTCCGGGTTAAATTTTTTTTTTAAAATCAAAACTATATTGTTTTAGTAAAAAAAACAAAAATTAACGAATTACAATCAGATTTTTAACTGGATCTTGTCAGATCAACCAATCAAATTAACCCAATTACACCAAATTTTTCTTTTTATTATTATTTTTTTCAATCTAGCATGGATTGACTCGTCAATGTGAGAGCTGGATTTCAAAAGTATATCTAAAAGTCTCTATCATCAATCAACGGTCTCCTAGAAGACAAATGCCAGGTAACGATGTTGCTAGCGTGAACATTTCCTAGGTATCTGATTCCTTCATAGTCGGTTCCTTCAGCAACAATCCTATGGCAAATGTCTGTATGTGCCTACATGAATATATGCGTGTCTTTGATTAGAGATGTGGGATCCCTTTTTCGTATCCGAGCTACGAAAAGAAGGTCATGTAGTTGGATTGCTAGCATTTCTAGAATTATTAATCAGGAAGGCTGCTGCTGACCATGTCTATTCCTATTCGATGAGTCTACGCATAAATAAATTTCACTAAATATATCAATACATTATGATGATGGAAAATGAATTTTAAACTAAAATGATTAATTGGTGGCGGAGAATGAAATTTGTTTTTACTTAAATTAATGAAGTGTTTCTAGGAAGGGACAATACAACTTGGAATGAAAAGTAAGATGAAGAAAGGAAGCATGTAAGGTCGGGTCCTGCTAGACTCGATCAATAGATGATGGGGCTTTTGTGTATTTTATGTGTGATTTGTTTGTTGCAACATGGTGACAAATCTTCAATTGCTCTTGTGGACAACAATTAGGACCGCGGATGTAGAACCGATGGTAGGGCTTCCATGGATTTTCTTTTGTGGGAGGGGGAAGAAAAAAAAGTAAATGAAAGGAAAGTTGGAATGAAAGAAAGGTAAACATACCCGATGATCAACAATGATGGGGAATTTTTTTATTCTCTCTTTCTTTGAGCTTTTGAAGAGAAGGAATCTTCTAAGATAAATCAACATTTCTGCTCTTTCGTCAATCTTCTTAAAAGGAAGACTTTTTTGTTTTCCATCCCACTCGACTAATGGATTTGGGAGGATGAAACTAATTTATAACGTTAAATATACTATTTTAGAATATAATTTAATCCCAAATTTTGGTGACAAAAATGGATTTTCTTGGAGTGCATCCTTAACATTTCATACTTTGGTCACTTTTCTATATTTTTAACACTTGATCCCTTGACAATTAGGTTGTCTTTGGTTTGAGGTGAAAAAATTGGAGGTAAGATTTAAAGGTGAATTGTTAAAGGTAAAAAAAATTGAAGGATGAAATGTCAAGGATGTTGGATAGGAGGTAGGAAAATTATTGCTAATAACGGGTCTTGATAAACATAAAATCAATTTCTAAATTAAATATTAACAAATAATTATATAATATATTTTGTTTGCTTGATGTATATTGAATTTAATTTTTTAGTTATTCTCAAATTTTTACAGAAATACTATTGTCTTATTTGATTTTATAATTTTATTAAGACAAATGACTTAAATTTGTAAGGGATCAAAATAATATATAAATGAATTTCTATACTATCATAAATTTTTGAACAATTTGAAGAATTTTGATATGTGTTGATCTAGTATAAGATACGATTTGTTTTTTTTTTCTTTACATCTTACCAAAAAAATATTCAATATGTAACTTAAACTACTTATGATTTGAAGTTTTTATTAATTTTAAAAATTTTCTACAATAAATCCATGTCTAGAAATTATGACCTGAAGTATATAGTTGAAAACATTTCTTCATATTTTCTTCCTTTTCAATTTGATATCAATATTTTTATTTTTCTATAATAAGTGTCAATATGAATCTAGTGGGTGAGTTTACTTTTTTTAATAGATATCATAATTTTATTGATTAAGATTTAAATATATTAATTCATACATAATCCATATCTAGATGTTATAAGTACCATAAAACCTTTTTGAATTACATATATTTAAATATATTAAAACTTAGATATTGGATTGTTTAATGGAGTTCAAGCAAAATCCATCAATGAATCAAGCTTTGAGAAGTTTAGTCACGTTAGATATTGAGCTTGCTTAATGATTTTTGTTATTTTTTTCCATGAATTATTTTGTTTGTCCTTGTTGATGTTTTAGGTTTAGTTATGCATGCCTTGGGGGACAAATGATGTCGATTTATACTTTATTTAATGAAACAAACTATCAGCTTCAAAAACAGAATTCGAGATCATAATTTTTTCAAAAAAACATTTGGTCCTCAAACGCTTAGAATTCTTTGATAATACTCTTGTTGTCTAAGATTATCACAAATGATTAGTAAAGAAATGTCTAAAATTGAATTCCTTGTAGAAAATGATCAAGTCTAGTCAAGAAATTTAACCAAGAAAACACTCTAAGCAAGCTACAAGAACACAGATCCTTAATAAAATAACTAGATATAGATCTTAAATAAAGAATTGTATCACTGTTACATCTCTCTAACATAAAGACAAATAAACTACCTTACATTTCTCATTTGTATTTTTTGATTTTCCTAGATTAATTTAATCATCAAGTAATTGTGCTCATTTGTATTTTCTGATTTTGTGAAAAATCTTAGTCGCTCAAGCGGGTTGGCATTAGGTATCCCATCACAATTCAAGATGCAAGTGTATCTTCAGTAATTGAGTCAGACGAAGTATGCTCTTCAGATTCTGGAGATGAAAATGCTTGATACAATTCTATTACACTTGGGATATTCTGGAAATGGTCTGCAGAGGTAACATTCTGTACCTTTAATGCTCAATCAACACTAGCTCCATTCTTAATTTGCAGTTAATCATTTTTAGGAGGTGCGAGAATATTTGGTTTCTTCTTTTACAGAGAGGGAATCTAGAAGAATTAACCATTTTGGTTTTTAGATTAGGTTTGATTCGCTAACGAGGGATGAACATGGTCTAAATGCTTAGAATAATTATTAAAAGAAATAACTGTTTTCTTTACTTATATATATATAAGAACATAACTCATATTAAAATGAAAGTTTTTACTTTGAAAGAAAATAGTTATCTTTCTCTTTTTTTATTTTTGATTCTCTGAATTAATTTGATAAAATTTACAAAGAAGTTTGAATTGTTGAATAGCTCTTTAGTTTTAGTAACCGAAGTAGTACTAAAGTAATTGATCTAGAAACAAGAAAGAGAATTCTCAAATCACTAGTAAGTATTTTTTTTTTAAAAAAATCTACAATGATATCAGAGCATAGTTTTAAGATGTATCTTCTGTTAGATTTTATACAATATATCTATTATTGTACAAATATTTTTTTTATATTTATTGGCATGGATGATTCTCGATTTATTTAATTAAATGTATGCGTATATTTTTTTATTTATGATTATGACTTTTGTTTTTTTTTTTGTAAAAAACCACTTTGAAAAAGCCCGCAAGTAAAGACATGGAGAAATAAAAATAAATATTTTAAGAGTTCTTTTCTATTTATGGTGTTTTGGTCTTTTAACTTGTAACAAACTTCTTTTATCCTTCACTCATATCTCGTCAATACTAGATTGGTGTCTCGTGATATGCCGTGGGATGTACCAAATTTTTACTAACATTAAAAAAAGAATAATCAAGCAATACAAGCGTTTTTAAATAAGCAAGAAAAATTTGAGACTTGGTCATTGACTCATTTAATTAAATAAGCTTGATTAATTTAATAATAATGATCGAAAAAAACAAAATTGGTAAATAAACCAAGCTAAGCCAAAAAAATTAACAAAGATTAACTGCAAGAAATATACACTTACCAGTATTATGGAAATAAATCATTTTAATATTCTTAAAAGTTCTCTATCATCTTGTTTTATAATAAAGCGAAAAAAATGAAAATATGATAACCTTATAAAAAATAAAAAATAAATGAAACTCAATTCCCAACAAATTAAAAATGAAATTAAAAAATAAATAATATTAAAAAAGACAAAAAAATGATCTGAGTCCACCTAAATCAGATTGTGAAATCCACTATCTAGTCATGAGACCAGGATTACTATGTAAAAAGATAAATTAAATAAAACCACAAAGCTCAATTTTCGATCTAACTTGATATTAAAGGGTAAAATTGAAAATAAAAAAATTAAATTGTAAAAACAAGCAACAAAAAAAATTCTGATTCAACTAAAATTAATCCTACAAAACCTGTCTTCTAGAATATTAGATGAGGGTAACCATTGTACTTGTAACATTAGCCATATTTTTACTTATTAGTTTCTTCATAGCTAGAGATCCCAAAATAATAAAAACAGAAGCACTGCTACTTCAAAGTACTTCAACTTAATCTTACCAAGTAATTTGTTTTAATTGCCTTTATTTATTGTTAAAATCTTTTGGTCTTAATGAGATCTAACTAAACTAGCTTGCCCCTTTGATCTTAATCACCATTCCTGCCCTCCAAGTTCCCTAAAGCATACCTAAATTGACTGGATCATGGTAAACTCAACCCTGGAACTTTAATTTTGACAAATAGTGAGTGAGAGAGAGAGAGAGAGAGAGAGAATAACAAGTTCCACTGGTGAATAGATAAAGAATCGGCTACCCTTGGCTATCGGGTGTGAAAGGTTGGATGAAAATTTGGAGAAAACAAATGTGAAAAACAATTTAAAAAAAATTCTTCAACTACTCGCTTACGAGGAAAGTTGGAGTAGTATGAGAGTGGGGATCCTTCAAGTCATTTTTCATAGATAAGTTGAGATGGCAAGACGTGTCCAAAGTAAACAATGGTGATAATCGGATAGGGATAAATCCAAATAAACAAGTTGTGTTCAAAATTTGAATCAGATAGGGATAGATCCGACGACTATCCACGATGGTGGGGTTTCTTTAAGCTTGGGGAAAAAACGAAAGTAACTGAAAAAAATAGTCGGCGTGAAAGAAAGAACATACCCGATGAGGAATTTATGATTCCATCTTTCTTCAAGCTTTTGAAGAGAAGGAATCTATCAACTGCTCTTTTTGTTTGAGAAATCACATCCGAGTCTTATTTAAAAGAAGATATATATATATATATATATATATATATATATATATATATATTATGATCCCACCGGTTTTGAGAGGATAAAACGGATACTATTTTAAAAAATAATTCAATTTGGAATTTTGAGGAAGCATGTAAGGTCGGGTCCTGCTAGACTCGATCAATAGATGATGGGGCTTTTGTGTATTTATGTGTGATTTGTTTGTTGCAACATGGTGACAAATCTTCAATTGCTCTTGTGGACAACAATTAGGACCGCGGATGCAGAACCGATGGTAGGGCTTCCATGGATTTTCTTTTGTGGGAGGGGGAAGAAAAAAAAGTAAATGAAAGGAAAGTTGGCATGAAAGAATCTTCTAAGATAATTCAACATTTCTGCTCTTTCGTCATTCTTCTTAAAAGGAAGACTTTTTTGTTTTCCATCCCACTCGACTAATGGATTTGAGAGGATGAAACTAATTTATAATGGTAAATATACTATTTCAGAATATAATTTAATCCCAAATTTTGGTGACAAAAATGGATTTTCTTGGAGTACATCCTTAACATTTCGTACTTTGGTCACTTTTCTATATTTTTAACACTTGATCCATTGACAATAGGTTGTCTTTGGTTTGAGGTGAAAAAATTGAAGGAGGTGAAATTTAAAGGTGAAGTGTTAAAGGTAAAATAAAAATAAAAATTGAGGGATGAAATGTCAAGGATGTTTGAGAGGAGGTAGGAAAATTATTGCTAATAACGGGTCTTGATAAAGATAAAATCAATTTCTAAAATAAATATTAAAAATAATTATATAATGTATATTGTTTTCTTGATGTATATTGAATTTAATTTTTTAGTTATTCTCAAATTTGTACAAAAATACTATTGTCTTATTTGATTTTATAATTTTATTAAGACAAATGACTTAAATTTATAAGGGATCAAATAATATATTTGAAGCTTTTATTAATTTTAAAAATTTTCTATATAAACCCATGTCTAGAAATTATGACTTGAAGTATACAGTTGAAAAAATTTCTTCATATTTTCTTCCTTTTCAATTTGATATCAATATTTTTATTTTCCTATCATAAGTGTCAAAATGAATCTAGAGAGCGAGTTTGATTTTTTAATAGATATCAAAATTTAATTGATTAAGATTTAAATATATTAATTCATACATAATCCATATCTATATGTTATAAATACCATAACAGCTTTTTGAATTACATATATTTAAATGTATTAAAACTTAATTATTGGATTGTTTAGTGGAGTTCAAACAAAATCCATCAATGAATCAAGCTTTGAGATGTTTAGTCACGTTAAATATTGAGCTTGCTTAATGATTTTTGTTATTTTTTTTCCATGAATTATTTTGTTTTTTGTTTTTCCTTGTTGATGTTTTAGGTTTAATGCCTTTGGGAAAAATGATGTCCATTTATACTTTATTTAATGAAAAAAAATCATCAGCTCCAAAAACAGAATTTGAGATCATAATTTTTTTTAAAAAATATTTGGTCCTCAAACGCTTAAAATTCTTTGATAGTACTCTTATTGTCTAAGATTATCACAGATGTTTAGTAAAAAAATGTCTTAAATAATATTATTTTTAATTTTTTTAATAAAAAATAAATTGATTTAGAATAACCTAGATCAACTCATCTAAAACTTGTCTGGGGGGGTAAAATTTAAAAATTATGATTCTAAAGGCATGTCGCACGATAATCATTTCTTGATCTTCAGCTAGAGAAGTTACACAACAAATTCCATAGAAAAATGATAAGCACTGATTTTCAAGATGGGCGAGTCTCGTGCAATGCAGAATCATTGGAATTAAATTGGATTTATTTTTCTTGAAATAGTTAGCACACCATGCACATATGATCCCATGTTCTCAAATAATCAATTGTTTTCCCTGTAGAGAATGATTAAGTCTAATCAATGAATTTAACCAAGAAAACTCTCTAAGCAAGCTACAAGAACACAAATCCTTAATAAAATAAATAGAAATAGATCTTACATAAAGAATTGTATCACTGTTATATCTCTCTAACATACAGACAAATAAACTACCTTACATTTCTCATTTGTATTTTTTGATTTTCCTAGATTAATTATTTAACCATCAAGTAATTGTGCTCATTTGTATTTTCTGATTTTATGAAAAATCTTAATCGCTCAGGGGGTTGGCATTAGTTATCCCATCACAATTGAAGATGCATTTGAAGAAGAAATGTCAAGGAGGAGAGATTTAGAGGTGAAATGTTATAGGAAAAAAATAGTTAAAAAGGATGAAATGTGAAGGCTGTTTGATAAGAGGGAGGAAAATTATTGCTAATAATGGGTCTAGATAAAGATAAAATCACAACGCACATATGATCCCATGTTGTAAATTAATCAATGGACAATGATTAAGACTAATCAAGAAAATTCTTGAAGTAAGCTACAAGAACACAAATCCTTAATAAAAGAAGTAGAACTGTATCACTATTATATCTCTCAGCAAACACACAAATCAACTGCCTTACATTTCTCTTTCTCTTCAGAAGTAAGAGCCGTACTGTCCTTCAAAGCAGATTTTGGCAACACAAAGCGTGTCAGCTTAAAGTCTTAAACAGATTTATTTGCATTTCATTTGAAGGCGAGGGTCAATGGTGTTGCAATGGTGGTGAAAAAAGCGGTGGCGGCAAGGAATATTGCAACTTTCTCCAATACTTTGGACGTGTCACGGAACCTGTTGCTAATTAACTGTGAAACAAAAAGGGAAGCAAAGGTGAGTAGTATGGAAAAAGAACGCAGGTAGAAGGAAATAGGGAGTTTGGAATGTTGAGTTGTTGTTTCGTATTGGAGAGCTATTTGAATCGCTGCCTGAAAACAGAATCCCATGATTACACTAGGCCATTCTACAGATATCTGCCTGACAATGACCGTATTGATTTGTCGTGGATTGATGGCACGGGGAGGTGTTTGTTGTGTTGGAGGTGCTAATTGTTGCTCTGTTTCCATGGCAGAATGAGGTTGAGGAGCCTGTGATTGTGCTGTTTGCGACAATATCCCTGTGTTGATGGGTGTGGACTGCAAGGGCTGTGTTTCTTGGGTAACAGAGGGTTGTGCCTGTGATTCTTGTAACTGGGATTCGAGGTCAACGGCAGGAGAAGCAGGTGGTGCAAGTGATGGATGTAATGGTTGAAGTGGCTGTTGCAGCATTTCTGGGGCCGTGTTATCAAAATACGGAGGTTGGGTTTCTGGGTTGTGAGATATTTGGATAGTGGTGAGAGGGGTTTGTAGGGGTAGCTGTGCAAGTGCTTCCAGTGATTCGAAGGCAGGAGAAGAAGGTGATCTATTTGATGAAGGTGATGGTAGAAGGCATCTAACTCTGCCCCAGACAAGGTTCAAGAGAGTGGCGATTGAAAGAAAAAACTGCTTGATGCTGTGAGTAATGTCCATGTTTGTATGAGTTAAGAGTTAAAGCTTTGAAGCAGGCATTCCAGAACTTCTTGATATATATAGGAGATATGGTGGGCCACCACTCTGCTGATACTACGATGGGGGATTGGGGATAAAGGAATCGGACCACAATACTGAGGATGAAGGAATCGGACCACAGTCGGATATTTCTAATGAATCATTGCCATAGCTTGTTCGGGCTAAATAATTGTTCCCATTACTATTAGAGGTAAAGCAAAACGTGATCTAAAGTCTTTGTCTCAGGCACTTCGGATCCTCTTGCAAGAACAGTATGATGCTGACAAAATTTATGCGATGACAAGATTAACATCACTAAAATCTGACTTGTCTGAAGGAACATGTAGGAATCAATGAAGAAAGATGGCCTGAAGAGGATTGCAAAGTGCATGCAGTGGGTATGGGTCACACCTTCTAAACAATTACTTTTCCCTTTCTTAAGCGTTATAAAACCGAAGATGGAACCGTTCATCTTGGTTTTTTAACTAGATGCCTTGTTATGACTAGTAAACTTGGGATTTCAGACTTCATAGTATCGATTGGATTCTAACTTCACATGAAGTGAACTCGGATCCGATACCTTGTTGGTGATTTCCGGCCCTTTCTACTTGGAAAAAGGCAATAGAGTCGTGGATAGGACGAAAAGGACACGAAAGCTTCACTTTCCACTTCAAAGATAATTGTTGAATTTCTTTTCGCTTGATGTGGAGATATATTTTCTGACAGTATCTATCTAGCTTAACATAATTTATTGTTCTGCAACAGCCTCCATCAAAGGAAGAAATCCAAGCATGCTTAATTTGCTTCCTTTCATTTTATTTATGTTTTTAATTATAGATTTCTTGTTAATACCAAATCACATTAGATGATGTAATATGGATCATTAGATCATGAATGAATGCCAGGATTGCTTGTAAATGACATTGGTACTGAATTGAAGTGAAATGGTAAAAACAGAACATAATTACAGAGCTATAACTGTTAATGCCAAGATTTCTTGAGCTCGCACGCAAGCCCTTCTTGAATGAGCCAGGCACTGACCTGGCTTACCAGGTCCAGTGGTGTTTGATTTTTGTTTTTTTTTTGTTTTTGTTATTTTGCTTGGCAAGTGCCAAAAGTAGACCCCGTGTCTACATGAATACATGTGTGTGTTCTTAGAGGTGTGGAATCCCTTTTCCCTATCCGAGCTAAGAAAAGCAGGTCATGTTGTTGAACCGCTAGCCTTTCTCGTATTATTAATCTGACAAGGCTGCAAACGTCTATTTCTATAGAATTCGACGAGTCTTCTGCATAGGCGTGTGGAATTCCTGTAATATCTATTAAATAAATAAATATATATATAAAATTTTTAAGATCAATTATTAATTTATGTAGATTAATTTTTGAGGTTAACAGAAAAATTTTAATTTAATTATACTATCTAAAATATTAAAAAATAAATTTAAAAATATATAACATTGAAGTAAAAGTAAAAATAAATTCATTATTAAAGTTACATCCTTCAATTTTTTGTAAAATATAATTTGTTTATAATCGAATCTGAATCGATATTATAACAACCCCTCAATCGGGATAAAATAACAATTTTGATGTCAACTGGAAAACAAAGTAATTAATTTTTTTTCCTTCTCTCAATTCATTCTTCTTTCACTTGATTCTTTCTTATATTAATGTTTTATAAGTTAGACTCTGTAAGTTTACAATGTTATTCTCTCACTTTTCTTTTTTTTTTTCCTTGGATTTTTTTTTTTTGGTTTTTCCCTTACTTTCTCTCTCACCTTTTCTTTTCTTTCTTTTCCTATTATGTTTCTGCTCAGTTAGCAACATATAAAAGGAAGATAGAGCTTATTTGTTTTATTTTTTAATGGCAAATAATCATTTTACCCTTAATGAGTAATTTTGCTTTTATTTGACGGTTCTTTATTTTTTAGCACTACCAAACCCCATTCATCCTGAAATTTTAACCAAATATTCAATATATTTTAAGATTTTTTATAAAATTTTAGCCCAATCTAATGATTGGATTGAAAATTACATTCAAGAACATAACACTGATTAAATTATGATTTTTCATCGAATTTCTGAATTTTTCTAAAAATTCTAAAATTTTAACTCAAACTAAAACATCATATTAGAAAACTACATGTAAATTTTCAAAAAATTTTAATAACTCAATAAAAAATTATAATTTTTTTGACATGAACTATAACCCACTCAAACCTTTAACATGCCTCCGCCCTTGGCGTGTGTGCTGCGTATAAATAAATTTCACTAAATATATCAACACATATGATGATCAGATGATGGAAAAAGGATTTTAAACTAAAATGATTAATTGGTGGCGGAGAATGAAGCAATTTATGACTTTATTTAATGGAGTGTTTCAAGGTAGGAGCCATACAATTCGGAAGAAAGGAAGCTTGTAAGGTCGGGTCCTGCTAGACTCGACCAAAAGAAGGGTCTTGCGTGGGAGTCAAGCAAATATATTGGTCGGCAAATGTGTGTGGACAGAGAGTACCTGCCCGCCCGCCATTGACTTGCAGGAACAAAGCAATTCATAGTCAATATAGAAAAATAAAGAAAAGAAAAGAAAAGAAAAAACGATGAAAGAGGGAGGAAGGGAACGGGGGGCTGATGGATCACGGATGCTTCGTTATAAGCTATCAAAGAAAGAAAAGAGATCACCATGTATTCTGTTTATCCATCCACATGACAGGGCCACCGGATCTTAATTTGGTGCTTACGGAAATGAGCTCTCCTCTGGTCAGCAAATTGATGGCTTGTGCTAAGGCAGTTGCAGCTGGTAATCTCAAGCTTGCAGATGTTCTTTATGAGGAAATGGAAGGTCTGACTGCCGAGGAAACCAGTGAAGTGACAAAAAAAGTTGTCAGCTACTTCGCTGAAGCTCTGGCTAGGCGAGTCCATGGAGTGTATCCTCGAAATCCTTTTCCGTTGTTTCCATCCTCAATTGTGAACACCCGAGGTTCTCTTCATTATTTTGAAAGCATCACTACCACCATCAATTCCGTTGCCTCTGTCTATTTCAATGGAAAGCAACCAGTCCACTTCATTGACTTTTCCATCATGCTACGCAGCCGGCAATATGATTCTTTGCTAATACAGTTTTCGTTGCGAAGACGGTTTCGGCCCGATAGAGTATTCCGGTTAACTAATATCGGGCCAAATCCGTGTAAAGACAGCAACCATATCCAAGAAAGGCAACGAAAACTCACTGAACTGGCACGACAGTTGAACATCGATTTCCAGCTCCAACAATTTGAAGCCAATATTCCTGCTGATATAGAAGAATGTGTACTCAAACTGGAAAGCACAAGCGAGGATGAGATAGTTATAGTGAGATGGGAATTTGAACTCCACAAATTGCTTGCCGTTGAGGGAGCAATCGAGAGAGTACTTTCAAAACTGAAGGAGCTGAAACCAAAATTTATGTTGATTAAAGAGCAGGAAGCCGATCACAACAGTCCTGATTTCTTTGACCGTTTTGCACTGTCTTTCCAATACTACTCTAGAGTTTTTAATCATTTTAATTGCGTTACTGGTGAGACAGATAGAGAAGAGATACTGGAGAGGCACTGGAGACGACAGATTAGCAATGTTGTTGCGTGTGAGGGCATTGACAGGGTCGAGCGGCACCAGACATTTTATCAGTGGAAAGAACGATTGCGTTGTGCAGGGTTCCGTCCAGGGTTCGAAACTGTATGTAAATTTCCTATGTTCTACCCATTTCGTGGTCACCCACTGTTCTTTACTTCATTGTGGGAACCCATCGATCCAACTGAGTTTAGTAGAGGTAAATAATATCTTGCATTCTTCCTCTTCTTTTCCCATGTTTAATCATCAAGTAATTGTGCTCATTTGTATTTTCTGAATTTGTGAAAAATCTTAATCACTCAAGGGGTTGGCATTGGTAATCCCATCACAATTCAAGATGCAAGTGTATCTTCAGTAATTGAGCCAGAGGAAGTGTGCTCTTCAGATTCTGAAGATGACAGTTCTGATGATAATTCTAATACACTTGGGATATTCTGGAACCAAAAGAAATGGTCTGCAGAGGTATCATTCTGAACTGTGAATGCTTAATCAACATTTGTTCCATTCTTTGCAGTTAGTCATCGGTTGAAGATTAAAAGCCTTTTCCTCAAGTTTCTTTAGATTTATCCTCTGCTCATCGTATCAATCACCCTTGTGAATAGCAAATGATAATGTAACACATGAATGTGATAATCATTGATAGGAGGTACGAGAATATTTGGTTTCTTCTTTTACAGAGAGGGAGTCTAGAAGAATTAACAGATGGATGTCCCGTCGGCTTACAGGGTATGCGCACAGAAATCACTCTTGATCTTAACAATTACATGGCCCATCAATTAGTCTTAATCATGCAAATGTGAATTAAAAACTTACAGGAATTCTGCCGGGAGAGATAAGAAATTGAGCGTTTGCGACACATCATTGGCAAGTTTGCTTAGAATACCTCCATCTAACACCCCAATCTGGGAGGCTAAACAATATTACGTTGATGATTCAGTATGTATAGTTCCTCTATTTTTCTGTTCAACTTTTCTGCATTGAAATCTAATGTAAATGCTGAAACCATTGTTTTATGTCTTTATAACAAGGTTATCAATGCATATTTCGAGCTGCTGAGGAAGAGATGGATGGAGTTTCCTAATTTGTACATGAAGAACTACTCGTTGCCAACTTGGATTATGGTAAAGGAGATTAGAACTAGGCCCTTTTTATTTCTCTATATTTTTTTGCTATAAACTGTGTTCTGGTGAAAATTTACCAGACCTTCTTGCTTACTGGGAAATGGACCGAGTCGAAAGTGTTATCTTACTTAAACATTGAAGAGATAGCAGGCACATCAAAGGTAATTAAGCTTAATGCTTGAGCTAGACAAATTATTTCAATGCCTGTTTGTAACTTGCTCAATTCATTCTCTGACGTACCTCTCATTTTCATTATTTAGTTGTTCATTCCAGTGTGTTTGGAAAATCATTGGATCCTCATCTGTGTCGACATAGAGAGAAGGGCATTGCTATGGTTAGATTCATTAAGTTTTGATCATGCTGAAAAGGGTGTAATTTCAAGGTGGATTATAGAGCACCTAGTGCCAAAGTTGGGTTATGATAATGCACAAGAATGGCAATTTCTGGAGCCCGTGGATCTTCCTCGCCAAACAAAGTAAGTAACTAGTTACTTTCAGTGTCTTCTTCTTCAGTTTGTTTGACATGGTGACAGTGTTGAGCCGGGTCTTTTGCTCCAATGCAACCAGATGCTTGACACATTTACCACAAGTTCTGTTCAATTTTTTCTAGACTTTTCAAACCATCTCTTTTGGGAAAATTCAAAATGGCTAGCAGTTCTATTAATTAATGAGTATTTATGTGTGATTTGTTTGTTGCAACCATAGTTATTAAACCCGGCCCGGCCCGGCGGGTCGACCCGGGACCCGGTCGACCCGGTGGCTGGACCGGTTCGGGTTTAATAAAAGACCGGCTGTGGCAACAGCCCGGCCAAACCCGGGCGACCCGGCGGGTCGACCCGAGACCCGGGTGACCCGGGCAAACCCGGACGAGACCCGGGTTTTTTTTTTTTTTTTAAATTTGGGATAAAAAAAAATTTGGTTTAAATATTTCAACTTAAAATGATAACATAGTATCTTTTCAATGTGGGGTTTGAAGCCCTTTTATATATATACTCTATGTTCACATGAAAAAAATTATATTTTTTCAATGTGAGATTTAAAACTCATTAGTATATATACTCTATGTTTCCAAGGAAAAAATCATGTTTTTTCAATGTGGGATAAAAAACCTTTTGGTTTAAATACTTCAATTTAAAAGGATAACATAGTATCTTTTCATTGTGGGATTTGAAGCCCTTTCATATATATACTTTATGTTCCCATGAAAAAAGTTATGTTTTTTCAATGTGGGATTTGAAACCCATTAGTATATATACTCTATGTTCCTAAGGAAAAAATCATGTTTTTCCAATGTGGGATAAAAAACCTTTTGGTTTAAATACTTCAACTTAAAGGGATAACATAGTATCTTTTCAATGTAGGATTTGAAGCCCTTTCATATATATACTCTATGTTCCCATGAAAAAAGTTATGTTTTTTAAACCAAAATGTTTTTTATCCCACATTGAAAAAACATGATTTTTTCTTTAGGAACATAGAGTATATATACTAATGGGTTTCAAATCCCACATCGAAAAAACATAACTTTTTTCATGGGAACATAGAGTATATATATGAAAGGGCTTCAAATCCCACATTAAAAAGATATTATGTTATCCCTTTAAGTTGAAGTATTTAAACCAAAAGGTTTTTTATCCCACATTGGAAAAACATGATTTTTTCCTTGGGAACATAGAGTATATATACTAATGGGTTTCAAATCCCACATTGAAAAAACATAACTTTTTTCATGGGAACATAGAGTATATATATGAAAGGGCTTCAAATCCCACATTGAAAAGATACTATGTTATCCCTTTAAGTTGAAGTATTTAAACCAAAAGGTTTTTTATCCCACATTGAAAAAACATGATTTTTTCCTTGGGAACATAGAGTATATATACTAATGGGTTTTAAATCCCACATTGAAAAAATATAATTGAACTTAAAATACTTCAACTTAAAAGCTTAACATAATATCTTTTTAATGTGGGATAAAAAACTTTTTAAAATATTATTTTAAACTTGATTATTTATAATATATATAATCTATATTTACATGAATTTTTTCATATGAAATGTTAATTTTTTTTTAATTATTACGGGTTAATCCGGGTCAACCCGGGTTGACCCGGGTTGACCCATGAAACCCGAGACCCAGCCCCTTGGCCGGGTCAACCCCCGGGCCGGGTTTAATAACTATGGTTGCAACTGCAGCGAAGTAGATTGTGGTATATTTGTGATGAAGTATGCTGATTGTCTTGCACTCGGAGATCATTTTCCTTTCACCCAACAAGACATTCCTCGCTTTCGACATCACATCTTCCTTGATATATATCGTGGGAAATTACGTCCTCAAATCTTGTCAAAGAATTTCAGAGCCTAATACTATGCATAGAAAACAAGTTCTTTAGGTTTCCAATAAAACTCATTCCTAAATTTAGTTGAAGTTCTTGGCCGGAAAACTGGTTACAAGTGCTCGATAACATGGATTTAGTAGTGCTCCATGATTTGTCAAGTATGGCTGCTGATGAAAACCTGATTTCCTTACCGTGTTGTGCCTGAGAAAATATAGTATGAGAAATCATTATTGTCTTTTGTGTACGGAGACTGTGACATAGAGGATTAGTTTTGTAATTAGTGCATACTGAGGATCGAAAAGAAATGGTCTGCAGATGTAATATTCTATACTGTGAATGCATAATCAACTTTTTTAGCAACGCATCAAAAACAACATGAATTTGAATTTATTAAGATAATTAATCTATTGCGTCAATCTAGTGAAGATTGCTCAACTACAGAGATCATTGAAGAGTTCCCTGATTCCAAAGGGGAAATTACTATGGCGATCAGACAAATAAACAAGCCTTCCAGTTCCTTGGTTATTTCAATTAACGAGTGCAGAATGCAACGCCTCAAATTGTTCATTACAAGCAATCAAAGAAAAAAACAAAGCAAATATGAAGCACACTAATCTCTTCATGACAAAATTCAAGACCAGCTAGCAGTTTCTGCATTGCAGGTACTAAAAATGGAGGAGCTGATGTATATAATTGCACACGTAAAAAAGAAATCGAAAAATTTAGCTGCTCTAAATATGAAGGAAGCCATTGGATAGAATCTCCCTACAACTGTGAAAAGTAGCATAATTTGGACACCATGCAAAGGGCGATTTACCATACAACTGAAAGAATCACAAAGGAAAAAAAAAAAAAAAACATGAACGGAAATTTAAATAGGTTATTGTGTCAGCCAACAAAACAACAGTGAGTTTCAAGGTATAATGATGTGGAAAACGAGTTAATGGAAGTCAGGTCGCCATGGATCAGCACCTGCTGTGGACTCAGGTACAGAGGCCATACTTCCAAGTTAGCCCGTTTATAAGTGCTCAGGCATCAGTCACAAGACAACATTAATCCATCTTTAGTATCGTATGTCAAAATGTCTCGAGCAAAGCACGTTCTCCTTCTCTTTTTGTCTTTCGGTTTGCACATTAATTCAACATTACATAAAGCTTTCAGCATTTATTACATACACCAATTACATCATGAATTATTTTAGCTCTAAAAACTAAAAATAATACTTAAATTGAAATAAAAATAAATAAATAGATAAAAAGTAACACTGTAATAATAATTATTTTTCTAAATATTTTTCACTTAAAAAATATATTAAAATATTTTTTTTTATTTTTTTAAATTTATTTTTAATACTTAGACATTAAAAAAATTTAAAAAACCTAAAAACATATTAATTTAAAATAAAAATAATTAAAATTTTTGAAATATTTTTAAAACAAGAAAAATGAACATATAAACAAACATTGGAGGGAGAAAACTTCACTTCAGAGATTCTTGTGGGCAGCTTACAAGTGGAAAAAAGGCAAAGCCTTAGAGCCAGAGGCGTGATTTTTAAATTATTTACAGGTTGGGTTTGTTTGTAGTTCTGTAAAAACTTTAAGGACAAATCAGTCCTTTCATAATGAACAGGTTGTTCTTTACTGATAATAAGGTTTCAGTCTGGTAATGAAATGCAAAGAAAAATCAATACTTTGCAGAGAGAGAGATGGTAAAATTCTCACTTGAAGATGGAGAAGGGTCAAGTTTTCCAAGGCTAAAAAGACAAAGACCCTCTTCTCCCTCTTCTCCTCCTCCTGATTTTACCATGGAAGAAATTGTTCGCGAGGATGAAGAATCTGAAGAAGATGAGGAAGAGGACGATGTGGACACAAGTGATGGAAGTGAAGAAGAAGATGATGATGAGGAGGAGGAGGAGGAGGAGCAGGTGGAAGAAATAGTTAGACCACAACCACCACAACTACAACCACCACCACCACCACCACCACCACAACAACAACAACAACAACCACCACCACCGCGGCCGCAAGAAAATAATCAGATAACTGTGGGACTACAGCTACCACGGCACAGATTGTTTGAGGCTTCAGTCTTTCTAGGACATACCCTTGTGGGGCCAAGCAGAAATGGGGCTATTTGTGCAACTTTATCAGACCCAGAAGTTCTTGATTGTCCCATCTGCTGTGAACCCTTGACCATTCCTGTTTTTCAGGTATTTGTTACTTTTTTTTGTTTTTTTCCAGCTGAATGCCATTCCTTCCGTTTTAATGATGTGTTTTAATGATGCTTATATTTGGTATTTTTTGGGTAAAATTCTGTTCAATTACTTTGAGTTTCTTTGATTTTGTATCTGGTTTTAGGTTGTTTGTTTGTTCTTGGGATTATTTTGTGTGTGAGAAAGGTTTGTTGAAATTGAATTTTTCTATTCTAATTATGCAGTTGTTTTGTGTAAAGATCAGAGCTATGTTGTTACCATTTGACATCTTTAGGAAGCTAATAAGACAGACATTGGATGTTTATGAAGAGGAAGTTGTTATCAGGTCTTGTAAAAAATTCCAGTATGTGTGGTGAAGTGGCTATGGAAGTAGCAGTAATTTTCTTAAAGGTGGCTAGTTAATGTAATGGATTTAAGTGTCACTTGTTTGATTGAAATGAAGTTCATACTGCCTTGCATGGTGGAGGTCCAGAAATTTAACAATTTAATCAGGTACTTCTTGGAAAATGGTTGTTGCACTTTGCACAAGAGTATTTTGGAGGAGAGCTGTAGGATCGAAGCATGTTGTTGGAGATGGTTGGTGATAAAAAGCAGTGAATGTTTTATGCGAAGCAAGGTAGTTTAAAGGTATTAGAGCATGCTGGGATGATTTTACAGAAGGATGTCTGGTATGGTGATAGTAGTTCCAGGGGATGCATTTCTTTTGCTGTTATGTTACAGTGGAAAAATGCTATGGTTTGTTGTATGTGATGGTCCTGTAGGTTCACTGGGAGCCCAAGTTTGCATAGTTCATTCTACATGTCAAATATCTTCAGAGCTAACTTTCCAGATTTAGTGTGAAGAGAGATTTAAATGGGTGGTTGAAGATCCATTGCCTCGGTGTTCTTCTAGGATTATGAAGTTTGAACTTTTAGGAATAACATAATCATTCTGCTCTGCCAAAAAATGCTTTCATGTTTATAGGGAAAGTTGTCAATGTCATGGGGATCAGAGAGGTTTTCATCATAGTTCAAAACATTTTTGATCTTCCAGTTATAAGCAACTTGTGTGATTTAAAATTCATAATTGCTCTTTAAGCATTCTTAAAAAAAAAATGTGTACACATGGACCTCTTGAGAAAACAAAACGTTGAAAAGTTGATCCACAGAAATAACATTCCTTTCCTCAGTGGAGATCTGTATCAGTAGTTGATGTATAAATTTGTGCTATTTCACTTGCATTAATTCAATCCGTTAGTTTTTATGTGAGCTATTATATGATACATATGATATTTTGCCATGTGAGTAACATTTGTATTGATTTTTTCGTTTCTGGGTTCTTGCTGGGAAATTTAGTGTGAGAATGGACATACAGCTTGCTCTTCATGCTGCAGAAAACTTCAACAAAAGTGTCCTTCTTGCGCTATGCCTATTGGCTATAACCGCTGTCGTGCCATTGAGAAAGTTCTTGAATCACTGAAAGTACCATGCTCCAATATGAGTTATGGGTGCAAAGAAAGCATTTGTTACAGTAAGAAATACGAACATGATAAGAGTTGCACCCATGCTCCATGTACATGCCCCCTGCCAGCTTGCAACTACCAGGGCTCATCTAAGCAGTTGCACTTTCATTGTAGGAGTAAACATTTATGTGACTTGACATCTTTCCAATTTAATACCAGCTTCCCTCTTTTCTTTATGGTTGATCACAAATTCCGTGTTCTTCTAGAAGAGAAAGAAGGTGTTTTATTCATTCTGACTAATAGATCGGAGTGTCTTGGAAATATGATCACTGTTAGTTGTATGGGGCCTTCTTCATCAAAGCAAGGATACTTTTATGAACTCACAGCAAAAGCGGAGGGAAGCAATGTCAGATTCCAATCTTCCACTAGAAATATCCAAACCAGAGTTGATTACCCACCATCACTGGGGTTCCTTCTAGTCCCAAATGATTTCCTTGGTACCCATGGGGGGATCACCTTGGATGTCTGCATATGGCGTCTTGGCTCATGTCCTTCTGTAAGCTCTGCACTGGGCAGATCTATCCAAATGTAAGTGAATAAAAAAGAACCAAATTGCAACTTGTGAGTGGCCCTTTCGAAATTGTAAAATCAGATGTGACTAGCCTGTTTCGTAGTTTCTATATCCTCGTTTAATTTCTGATTGAATCTTTTTATTATGATGATATTACTACAATGATATTCATTTTCTACCCATTGGTTTATTGGTCTCCTCTTAAATGACATGTTCTTATTCATGATATTATCACCAAATAAATGATACATCTTGAAATGTATCGGTCAGAAGTGTGTTTTTTACCTATTGGTTTATTAGTCTCCTCTTTTTTTTCTATTTTTTGGTGCAAGTGTTTTTTCGTGTGAAGTGGTTTGGTCTATTTTTGTCCTTAGTGGTTCAAAAAGTAAAATAAAATGATAGAACTTTTGTTGCGTAATATGAATAAAAAAGCGATGAACATAAACTTCTTGATAGTAATTGTTTTTTCAGCATTTATGGTTTTGTTTCAAGAGGGAAATATGTATCAGATGGGCATCATAATTCTGGTAAAATTGCTCTGGTAAAGGTTGCAAGAAGTTTCAACTTGTACAAGCACCAAACTTTCTTATTTTTATGAACATAAAACATGCAATGGATTGTGCTTAATACAAACCTGGTGACTATGCGTACAAAGTACTGAAACTCTTGTCATCCAGTCTTCAATGGAATTAGGTAGATGAAACAACCATGAGCAAATACTTAGAATTTTCAAGGAACTTATAGTTTCCACCCCACAAGGTCATGGAAGCTATGATGATGTCCCCGCGTTGATCATTCCATTTGACCCGCAGAAGTGCTTTCCTAGGATTAAAGATTCCAGCATCAAGCATTCCTGGTGTGCTCTGTTGGGAGCAGTTCACGAGATTGAGTGACTGCTGCATGCTGAGAAATTGATTCTAGAGGTAAAGTGGGCAGCTGGTCTGACATAACAGTCATGCATGGACAACAGTTTGAGTTGGTGGCTCTACTAGGTTCCTCCAGTTGATCTTCATTAACTTAAAAGATAAAGAGATGGCACATTAATACAGAAATGGTACATTTATACTCTTGGAGATCAAGTAACTTCCGTTACTGCCTAACCGTGATACAAGGGGTAACTACAATTTCTGCAACCATAAACGTATACAGTACAATGCAAATCGTGTAATAAGCTGATTATAGTTATATTTACACGATATCAGTTGAAAAACCTCTTAGATCTGTTAAGAGCTCTGATTTCTAGTAGGGGATGCTACAGCAACTTCTAACACAACGTAGACATTCAGATTGCGCGCGCCTAATCAGAGGTATATATAGACTTGCAAAAGCAAGAATGACTATCTATGTACAGCAATGTTAAGATGAACGATGCATAAGCTGGACATGGTTTGCTTGGACCTTGAACAGCAAGGCGATCTATCCGAATCATCAGTGCTGCTACTTCATAATAAGAGGCTACACAAGTAGCTCAGGGCGTTGGCAGTGCTTTCCCTGTTGGGCATTATTCACATGAATCACATCAGCCATCAGTTTGAGCTGGAGGGGCGTTTATCAACCATCTGTCAACACCCATTTAATAACTGAAGTGAAGAAGTTCAGATTGGGATGCAGTTTCTTCCACAGCCGTCCACCAGCAGTCATCTTCCTCGTCAATGCTATCCTGGTTCCAGAAAATAAAAGAATAATCAGGTTCAATAAATATCATGTTTTTAACAACTGCATTCATTCAAATTTGCAGAACTCCGACTGTTGAAATAAACTTGAAACTTCAATTCTGGTAGCTATATTTGTTACTAAGCAGGCGAGACATTTCCAGTTTGGATGTTATCGCTATATATTGATGAGTAAAATGTGTAATTTTGCCATTCACCAAGTCAGTATCAGAGACAATGGAGCTACTTCGTCAATTTTGAGAGAACTTCTCTGCGACATGCCTGCCATAGAGAACCTACTTCTCTGGAGGCATATCCCTGATCCCCAACATAACTCTGGTTCCATCTGGACATGATACAATAATCAACGGAACAGGAAAGTAATGCTTTGGGCATTTGACTAAGAAAATCAGAATCTGCTTCAACAAAGTAACTAATGAGAGAAAAAGCCGAAGGGAGCAGAGGATGGGAGGGAATGATGATATAACAACTCTTGACATGGGAAATGCTATGAGATAAGACTAAGCAGTAAGACTCCTGAAATGTGACTAGAGCAGTACACTAACCGATGTCTTCTGCTTATTTTCAATATCATCTGCAACTTTTATGGCTTCAAGCCACCAAGAATCTTTAGAACAGCTATCTGGGTCATGTTTGTTATCACAAAGCAGAAAATCTTCACATTCGTTGCTAACGTGTTGAAGTTTAAGATAATCATTTGTTGACCCTATTTGATCCACCATTTGCACTGAATCATAAGAATATGGAGGATCAGGGATCACATTCCAAGGGATGGGACGTAAAGGGGATCGGTAACCTGTACCATCGATAGTAACAGTTCAAAAAGTGATTACCCATGCATAAAAAGGGTACAACAATCATCAAAACTACAGAAAAAACTGTACTGCACCTTGGCAATCTGGATCATGGCATTTCTGATAATAATCCGCCCTTCTCAAGTCAACAACATACATAACTGAATAAAAAAAGGCATTGAAGCATATAAGCCTCTTCTTTTATTTAAAGGAAGCAGTTGAAATTCCAAAACAATGGCAATCAAGTCTTTGAAGCAGCAGAAAAAGTTTGATGAACTTCAAAATATCTTAGTAATTTCGCCATGTGCAGTGGCATAACTTAGAGTTTATACAGGGTATAGATTTCATGCATAGAGCACAAATATATTTTACTTGCAGCTAAAAGAAAAATAAAATAATATAAAGTAAGAGTTACCATGGTTGCTTTTATGCTCTCTACCAATTCGTTCACAATATCTATTTCTGGACATGCTGTAGACCATCAGTCCATACTCCGAGAACCAATACCAGCTTCGTATTTTTCCTAAACAGCAGAAAATTGTCAATAAGGAAACAAAGAAAATAAAAAGAAAAGCATTTGATACCTAAAACATTTTATAAGAGAATTATGAAGCAAAAATAGGGAAAAGAATGAAAAATTAATTTATGCTAAAGCTGAAGGTTATGTGATGAATCCCAGTGATAAAAAAAAATAAAAAAAAATGGAAGGGCTGCTGGAATGAGCCCGAGTCCCAAATTCCCATAAATTTCTTTAGATTAAGCTGAAGTTACTTAGAGTTGTAAAGGAAAATTCAGCAGGAGATGAAATCAAGAAGAAACCACAGAAGGATATCTACCATAAAAAAGGAAAAATCAAATAGAGCAGTTTAACAGGTCCTGCTGTTTCAAGTGATGAAATTATTAGAAAACAGGTGACTTTTCATATTTTTTAATTTTTACCCTTACTATCCAAAATGGGAAATCAATGGCCGCAGAAAATAAATCTTGAAAATGGTACCACCTGATATATTTCCGATTGAGGCAATAGATTCTATGAATTTGTCCAAGGCTGGGAATGGTGAGTTTCCAGTATCGCTTGGCACCCCATTCAATGGAAATTCTTTTGGGGTGCAGTGTCTTCTGTAATCATTGTTTACCTACATTACAAAAATTATTGATAAAAAAAATTAGTACATTAGAAGCATGCTGCTTCTGAAAGTACCAACAATAACTAAACTTCAATCTTAAGAGAAGCAGCAGAAACAACTGGAGTACATGACAGTTAAAGCACTTTGAGGGTATTGCAAAACATAACAAAATGAAGGGGGCTGCTCATCATTAGAACTAACACAGGGTTCAAACTTACCTCCGTATCAAATTGCAGGGTCTTCATACATTCCATGTCCACTTTGCAGACAAGAAGTTTATTGCAATCAACATCCATGCTGCAGATCAAGGATGACATGAACATGTCTTCTTCACACTGTTAATCAACAAACCAGCATATTATTGTGCGCTGAATGTCTGGGGAATTTGGATCATCACAAAATCACTAAATAACTTGTTGCTAATAACAGAAAAATTGCTGGTCAGCATTCTCTTGAAGGGGCAAAAATCCATCAGAGTTGATTGAAGACTTCTAGGTGATCAATATGGCACTTATGTGCATTATTACAACATGATTCAGATAAATGATAAACAGAGGCAATAACAATTGTAAAATATAGAATTTACCACCCCCTTTGTATGGTAGTCAAGTTACCAACAAAACCTAAGGACAATGTGCCGAGCATAGTTTGCAGGGCTTCTGAAGAATTCCTGTATTAACTTTCAAGGCAAATGGCATACCATGTCCTTACACTTGAAGCGCTCAGTAGGCAGCAGGACAGAATTCTTCCCTGCTTTTGATGAAAGAGCTAAGCGAAAGCAGCGGTTTCTAGAGTATACAGCAGCATCTATAAAAAGTTGGCTTGGAGGTTCAGCAGAGGATGAATCTTTTCTTATAAACATATTTTCAAATCTTTCATCTCTCCCTCTTGTACTAAGAATCCGAGAGCATATCTGATAATATGTGAACACACAACGATAACAATTGGTATTTCTACAAGAAAATAAGAAAAATTAAACTCCAATACCTAAAGTAAATTTCCTGCATTAGTCAACCTAGTATGAAATATATATATATATATATATATAGAACAACACATTCTCAGCTTCATTTTCTGTAAGCAGAAATAAGTGCTCATTCCATAAGGTTTACCTCTGAAACAAATGCGCCTGCATGTGTGTTGTCTTTAAAAGCAGTCTTCGGGATGCGGATGATCAAATGACGAGAGAACTTTTCTGCATGAGTACAATTATAAGTGATAATAACTTTTCTTCTTGAACCAATGAAAGCAAAGCATAACAAATGGATGAGAAATTCATATTCTGAGTGAAACTTAATTATGCAAGACAAGTTTCACAAAGTGGTTTACTAAGTGTTCTTTAGCATATAAATATGCTTTGACATTATGTAATATAGGATAGGTTATGAATATCATGCATCTCCAGAACACCATACCTGCAGTAGAAGAGTCAAGCTCTACTATCCAATCCTGGTTCCCTTGAATAGAATACTTTTCAAATAATGCTTCTAGGGTGACTGATATCAAGAGATCGACCATTTCATCTCCATTTCTTTCTGCATTGTCTCTCCTACTGAACTCCAGATCAAAATAAAGGTGGCATGGTAAACCCTGAAACAGCAATAGCATAGAACTGGCATAAATTACAATAATGGCACACAAATGACCATCATTTGCACACTATTGACATTACTACTAGAACACCCTTGCAGGTTTGCTGCAACCAAATTACATCAATGCAATTGCCTTGAAATGAAACAGTAAATAGAAAATAATGTGAAATTGTAGGCGCAATTTATAGAAATTTATCAATGTAAAGCCAACCATGATTTTTCAACAATCACTGTTTACATTTTATGACGAATGGATTCCTGTGCAATCATCCTAGTGTCTTCTTTCATGAAATGGAAAACAAGGGAAAGTTTCTTACCTCCTGAATCACTTCATAATGGTGGCGAAATTTAGCATCCATGTTTTTGTACCTGAAATTAAAAACGATCGGGAAAAAAACCAGACACCTATCAGAGAAAGTACCTGAAGCATTTGTATTGATTCTAAACATCATTGCAAAAAGGAAAGACAAGAGAGAGAACCTTCTCCAAAACTCTCTGTATGTAGAAACAAGAAACCTTCGTTGTCCATTATGGTGATCTTGATAGCTAAAAATGCGTACATCTGCATGCTCTTTTGCAAAATTCATCGCTTCATTCTGCCTAGGAAATGTTGCCCATACTTCCTTACTAACCAAACAAGCAACACAATCACTTCACACCATAAAGGAAAAGAAAACATAAGAACAAAAAAATGAACTACAACCTCAAATGTGATTTTTGTTCCGCGAGATCAATGCGAATTTCACGCAAAAGTCTCAACAAGCTAATGGGTCTTTTTGGTGGCACTCCATGTGGAGACCCATAAAACACAACCGGCGAGATCTGCTTTCCTTGACTAACATTCTTTCCTTCAACTGCATTTGATGCAATCTAGATCGATAAAACACCAAGTTAATAACTTCATCAATTTTTACATTACAATGAACATCATAACATAAATTTCCAATAAGAAATAAACCTATCACTAAAAGAGTAAGAATACAAATACCAATAATAATCCAAAGTAAATAACTTTACCAATCTCTGCATTACAATCAGCATCAAAACATATTTTTTTTATTTTGTTTTATTTTATTTAAATGCAAGATCTAGCACAAAAGAAAAACAATAATAATACAAAGTCATTAACTTTATTAATCTCTACATTACAAAGAACATCGAAACATGAATTTCTGACCAAAAAAAGCAAAACCCATTACTATAAAACTAGGCAAAGAAAAAAAAACAATAACAATACAAAATCAATACCTTTATCAATCTCTTACAATAAACATCATAACATGAGTTTCCAATCAAAAAAAGCAAAACCCATCTCTGAAAAAGTAGAAAAAACAAAAAGCAATTCAAAAATTTCGTACTTTCTTCTTTGGTTGCTCAGCTGAACCAGGAGATGCTCCATTTATTGAAATCCCTTTATTCTTGATTTTTCCTTTACTTCTCTTTCTCTCTCTCACAGCAGATTCTGCAACATCTTATAACTGTAAATCTTCTTTTCTAAATCTAAAAAAATTAAAAAATTAAAATCGAAAAAAATTGAAAATTTTAACTAAAACAATTGGGCTTTTTTTCCCTTTTCCTTTGCAACTTACGAGGAGGAGAAATGCCGCATTTGAAACATTCGAATAATCTATCTACGTCTTCCATTGTTGTTGACGTGCTTGATTTCGATCCCATTTTTTCTCTTACTGTTTTTTTTCCCCTGTTCAGTGGAAGAAGAAGCGGGAAATCTTGTCACTGAATTTGCAATTTAGTCCACACATTTTCTTTTCTACTATATTACAAAACCTCTCCCTAATGTTTAAACGATGTACAAATTGATCCCTCAACTTTAATTTGTATTTCGCTATACATTGAGAAAAAGTTTAATAAATGTTTTCAATTGAGTAGTTTGATATTTATCTTTTTTTCAAGTAGAGAATTTATAAGAAAGTTTAATAAATGTTTCAATTGAGTTTTATCTTTTTTAAAAAAGAAAAATTACAATAATTCAATGAATTAGATATTATTCAAAAGCGTTGGGTTTGAATTTCATTCGAATCTAGATATTTTTAATTTTATTTTTTTATCTCTTTAGAATTTTTTTTTTCTTATTTAATTTATTTTTTCATACGATAAAGAAGAAATAAATTAATAGGACTTTTTTTATATTGTACAAAAATTGGATGATTATTATTTTTTTTTTCATTTGAGGTTGGGTTGGGTTGAATACCGTTGGGTCCGGCTGCCACCAGAAACGCACATAATTCTTAGTTTATTTGATTACATACGTAAATAAACTTTTTAATTTGTTGTATTTTTTGAACTATCAAAATGTGTTGAAAAAGCATAAATAATGTTTTATCTATTTTTTTGTTTGGCTACCAAACCTAATAGTATTGAATCTGGTATTGTCGTCAAACTTAAGACGTGCACTTAATATAATCCCTCTACTCTTCATATGTTTTTTACATTTGAAAAAAAAATTATTATTAATTTCCTCGCGAACCAATATGCTATAATATGTTAACTGTGTAAACTTTTGTTATTAAAAAAACTTCTAGCCATTTACTTTATTGGTATTGATAAATAAAACTATTCAAGTTGTATCATTAACATAGTTTTTATTCCTTATGCCTCAAGCATCACCTTCTGTCAATATTGTTTTGATATTTATTACTTGCAAGCAGCTGCTATTTATACCTTAGCGGACTGAAGATGAATGAGAAATTAATTTTAACAAAATTAATTATAAACGATATCTTTTTTATTTCGTAATTGGGATATTTTCTTAAGTGAAAATAATCTTCATTTCATTAAATATAATTAACAAATATATTTTATTTATTTTTTAAAAACATTTATTTAAAAAAAAAAAACCCTGGACCATCCCCCAAGCCACTCTTAATTTAATTAGCCCCCTGTGATTTATACTCATCTTTAACTTTTTAATATGAACACCCATCACTTTGTGGACAGACTGTGAAGAACTAATTTGTAATAGCAATCATCTTATACGAAGGTAATTCAAATATTAAAATATTTTATTTTTAGTATGTATTGAAGGAAAGAATCCCAGATAATTATGATTCCAGATATGCACGAGATATATTAGGAGATGAGGAGATATGCGTGAGCTGTTGATTGAATATTTCTCTGCAATATTGTAGCCGAGAATCTCTCATGATATAGTGGATCGTCTTGTATATAATCTGTGTAAACATTGTTCTTTGATTTAATAATACAATACAAAATAGAGAATCAATTACACTTTCATTCTCTATATGGTATCAGAGCAGTGGTTCTAAGAACCCAGAAATTCCTCATGGCAGGTGACGGAGATCAAAGGCTCCTTGAACAAAACAGGGGCTCAACAACTTCCAAGACCTCAGAAACATGGGAGAAATCCAATCATCCGCTTTTCTTCCATCATGCAGATCAACCAGGGGCTGTCCTTGTTTCACAAATATTGATGGAAGACAATTACACAACATGGGTGCAGTCGATGAGCATGGCACTCACTATCAAAAACAAAAGGGGTTTCATAGATGGAACTCTCAGGAGACCAACGAGTGACTCCCAAGAGCAGGATCAATGGGACCGATGTGATATCCTTGTGAAAACATGGTTGCTTGGATCCATGTCAAAAGAGATCTCAGGCAGTGTTATTCATTGCAAAGACGCAAGAAGTATATGGCTAGAATTGAAGGAGAGATTTTCCCAGACCAACACAGTCTCTCTATTTCATATAGAAAATGCCATTCATGACTGTGAACAGGGCACCAATTCAGTCACGATGTTTTTCACAAAACTCAAATGTTTGTGGGATGAGAAGGATGCACTTAATTCCTTCCCGCTTTGCACCTGTGAAGCAGCCACCACAATGAAGACTTTTCTGGAGACACAAAAGACCATGAAATTCCTAATGGGTCTCAATGAAAGTTATGCCCAAACCAGAAGCAACATCATAAACATAGATCCCCTTCCAAATATGAACAAAGCCTATGCCATGGTTTTGCGCCATGAGAAGCAAGCAGAGACTTCCACTGGGAAATTGGCAACACCACCAGAGGCATCTGCTTTCTCAATCAAGAAGGTGACTCGTGACTTTACATCAGTAAATGGAGAGGGTAAGTATTGTGACAAATGCAACATGAACAATCACAATACGACAAATTGCAGAGCACACCTGAAATGCACCTATTGCAACGGAAAAGGTCATACTTATGAGTATTGCCGAAGGAGAAGGAAAACTGCTGAAGGTAGTCAAGGAAGATCGAAGGTCAATCATGTGGCTCCACAAAGTCACGACAAGGGGGCTTTGCCAGAATTTCCTTTCTCACGAGAAGAATGCCAACAACTTCTCAGCCAACTCTTAACAAGGTCTGCATCAGCCAACCTAGTTGGTAACATCCCAAACTATGAGGAACTCTCAGGTAAATCATTCCAATTTTCCCAAAGAAATATGGAAATCTGTTGGATACTGGACAGTGGTGCAAGTGACCATATTGTTTGTAGTTCAACTCTCCTTACCTCACTTACACCAGTTAAAAATCGTTGGGTCAAACTTCCCAATGGAAATTGCACACCAGTCACCCATATTGGCACCGTAGTATTCTCTTCCCATTTTGTACTTCATAATGTGCTTTGCGTCCCAATTTTCTACCTCAACCTAATATCTGTGAGCAAGCTGGCATACGATTCATTCTATATCACTATTTTTCTCAGACAAGTTTGCTTCATACAGGACCTACGATCGGGGAAGACGATTGGGACGGGCACTGAGAAGGAGGGCCTTTATTGCCTCAACCTGTCACGGAAAGCAACATGCAATGCAGTTTCCACCATCTCAGACAATTTGTGGCATCAAAGACTTGGTCATCCCTCAACTAAAACATCTTCATTATTTCCATTTTTCTTTAATAAATCATGTATTCCCAGTTCTTGTTCTATTTGCCCTTTAGCCAAACTGACTAGGCAACCCTTTCCATTGAGCACTACACGTAGTGCAGCTTGTTTTGATTTAATCCACATTGACATTTGGGGTGGATATCATGTCCCATCTTCCTCTGGAGCCAAATATTTTTTAACTCTTGTTGATGACCATTCACGAAGCACATGGATATATCTGTTGAAACATAAATCTCAAGCACGAACTTTTCTTATCCATTTCATTCACTTGGTTGCAAATCAATTTAGCAAAAATGTTAAAATCATCAGGAGTGATAATGGCCCAGAATTCAAAATTTCAGACTTCTATTCGTCTAAAGGCATTATTCACCAAACCAGTTGCGTCAATACACCTCAACAAAACGGTGTAGCTGAGCGTAAACATAGACATTTGTTAAACGTTGCTAGAGCCTTACTTTTTCAAGCCAATCTTCCGAAACATTTTTGGGGGGACGCCATACTCACTGCAGCCTACTTGATCAATAGAACTCCAACTCCAGTACTTAAGGGAAAAACACCTTTCGAATGTCTATTCAACGCCAAGCCTAACTTTTCTCATCTCAAGGTTTTTGGATGTCAATGTTTTGTGTCCACACACCCCACTCGTCCAAGCAAATTTGATCCTAGAGCTCATGAATGTGTTTTCATTGGCTACCCTCATGGCCAAAAAGGTTATAAGGTTTACAATCTAACAACCCAACACACTACTGTCTCTAGAGATGTAACATTTTTTGAACATGTGTTTCCGTTCAAAACAAGTCAGACTCCTTTGCCTTCTTCATTGCTTCCCATTCCAGTCACTTCTCCTTCACCCCCCACACATACCTATATTCCTACACTACAAAATCCCACCTCCCACTCTTCCGTTGTTCCTTCTACCACTTCACCCTCAGATTTCCCCACACCATCCCCACTTCCAAATCCCATTCCATCCACGGACAATTGTCCTATCATAACTCCTCCCGATCATACCACACTTGAAACATCCCCTGCTCCTTCATCAGCCTTACCACCACCTACACCCCCTCCACGTAGATCTTCTCGCGCCACGAGACTGCCTACTGCATTGCAAGGCTTTCACATTGATGCAGCCCTCCCCTCACGCCCCGACCAATCTAATTCCTCGGAAGTGGTCATTTCTCCAGGTCAGGCTCACAGTATTTCCAATGTTCTCTCTTATGATAATCTTTCCTCTCCTTACAGAACATTTACTGCCAATATGACTCTTTCTCGAGAACCTCTCTCATTTTCTCAGGCAGTCCAGGATCCCCAATGGCGGGAAGCCATGCAGCAAGAAATCCAAGCTCTCCATGCCAATAAGACTTGGAGTTTGGTCCCCCTTCCAGCTCACAAACGCCCCATTGGCTGTAAATGGGTTTATAAAATAAAGTATCATCCCGACAGCACAATTGATCGTTACAAAGCCAGGTTGGTGGCCAAGGGCTTCAGTCAGATTGAAGGGATTGATTATCGGGAAACCTTTGCACCGGTTGCTAAGCTCACCACTGTTCGTGTCCTACTGAGCCTTGCAGCCATGCAAAATTGGCATCTTCACCAATTGGATGTCAATAATGCATTCCTTAATGGTGATTTATATGAAGATGTTTACATGCGGCTCCCTCCTGGGTTCGGACGAAAGGGGGAGACTCGGGTTTGCAAACTACACAAATCCTTATATGGCTTGAAACAAGCTTCACGACAATGGTTCCTTAAACTCTCCTCAGCACTCAAATCAGTTGGTTTCAAGCAATCATGGTCTGACTACTCCTTATTCGTCCGAAACCATCAAGGGATCTTCACAGCCTTGTTAATATATGTTGATGATGTTATTCTGGCAGGGAACAACTTAGACGACATCACCAAGACTAAAAGCTTTCTGTCCAGCCAGTTTAAGCTAAAAGATATGGGACAATTGAAATATTTTCTTGGGATAGAGGTAGCAAGATCCAAGCATGGGATTTCTTTGTGTCAAAGAAAATACGCATTGGAAATCTTGGAAGATACGGGTTTCCTTGGTGCTAAGCCTTCACGTTTTCCAGCTGAACAAAATGTGACACTTACACAAGGAGATGGAGAATTATTAGAAGATCCTTCTCAATATAGAAGACTGGTTGGACGTCTTATATACCTAACCATCACACGGCCAGACCTTGCATACGCAGTCCATATACTTAGCCAGTTCATGGATAAACCCAGGCAACCCCACTTAGAAGCAGCACACAAGGTATTGAGGTACATCAAGCACGCACCGGGTCAGGGGATCCTCTTACCATCCAAAGGGCCATTGGAATTAAAGGCATATTGTGATGCAGACTGGGCTCGCTGTAAGGACACTAGAAGATCCACGACTGGTTACTGCATTTTCCTTGGAAATGCGCCCATCTCATGGAAGACGAAAAAGCAGACCACCGTATCACGTTCAAGTGCTGAAGCTGAGTATCGCTCCATGGCCACTACGTGCTGTGAAATAACGTGGCTACAATACATCTTGAAAGATCTGAATGTTAGACATGAGCGACCTGTCAAATTGTTCTGCGACAACAAAGCCGCAATCCATATAGCTTCAAATCCTGTATTTCATGAAAGAACGAAGCATATAGAAATAGATTGCCACGTGGTGCGAGACAAAGTGCAAAGAGGATTAGTTCAGCCAGAACATATAGGGACCAAGGATCAACCAGCAGACATCTTCACAAAGCCACTGAGTTCAAACCAGTTTTCCATGTTGCTCGGCAAGTTAGGAGTGATCAACATACACTCCAACTTGAGGGGGAGTATTGAAGGAAAGAATCCCAGATAATTATGATTCCAGATATGCACGAGATATATTAGGAGATGAGGAGATATGCGTGAGCTGTTGATTGAATATTTCTCTGCAATATTGTAGCCGAGAATCTCTCCTGATATAGTGGATCGTCTTGTATATAATCTGTGTAAACATTGTTCTTTGATTTAATAATACAATACAAAATAGAGAATCAATTACACTTTCATTCTCTATAGTATGCAAAATACACCCATAAATCCTGAAGATCGATGAAACCCCAACGAAATGCATGTCTATCAGGAAAATTCCTGAGTATGGAATGCTTTTATGATACTTGACAGGTTCTGCCATCTAACTAAACCCTAGCTAGTCCTCCTTGACTAGATGGAAATATCAGCTCATAGATAATCATTCTTCATCATGCTTCAGCTATGCTTCAATGACATGAATGACATGACATTTTCACCATTGAAATAGGGCGAGCGAAGATTTCCCACTCTACAGTATACTAAATCGGTTCCGGAAACGTCACAGCCACATGTGGCTGTCGTTGTGAAGAGCAAGAAGGATGTGAAGAGCACTGTCAGGCCTGCAGTTTGCAAGCAAACCAAGTTGGTTTGCTTAATGAATAGATTAATACAGCAATTAGAAACAGGTATTTAGGTATTAGTAAGAATCCTTACCTAACCTTAGCTAAAGTACATGCCAGTATTCCAGTTAAAGCATGTATATGCTAGCAGCTGGTAATATTCAATGATAAAAACTAGGTTGATCTCATTCATCGATCTACAACTGTTTTTTTAAATCATGTTTATCCTCAGCTACCTTCTTAATTAAGTTCATTGTTTATGTTTATGTGTTATCTTGCTTTAGTTGGTTTGGCATTATATATCCCTTTCGTAATTATGTTTCTACCACAGGTATTATTTGCTTCGAATAAGTTTGGTACTTGTCTTCCACTACGTACAGCGAAGTTACTCCCTTTGCTTTGAAGGAGATGCATGTCAATATCATTGACCTAAATTAACTACTCCATGTTAATTGATTATTTTTTTTGTACGTTTTTATATGATTTTGATATAGAAATGCGTGAATATTTTATTCGAAAAAGATAATTTTTCATAAATGAAATAGTTTAGATGTGAAATACCAAAATCAAATGAGGGTGTATATGACTGGGCAGATTTTGTTCCCATAAGTTGAGTAATGAATTAATTATTTTTAATCAGACCCACTGTTTGCCACTTCATGGGCGGCCAAAATTATGAAAAATACAGTAAGAAAAGGCCAATAAGGAGTAAGAGTCGTGTCTGTATAGTCTGTTGTCTAGTTCTGCTTTTTGTTCAGCACTGAAAGCAAAATTTTCATGAAATCATCGAATCTAAGTGGGATTTCGTCAATCAATGCTAGGAAACTTCCTCGAAACTTCCTAGCAAAATAAAATAATGTTTAATTAATATCACGATGATAAAGGAACAAGAATTTCAAGAACACAACGCTACGAAAGAAGAATACAAGAGTAGATATTATCTTGGAACAAGTAAGTTTCAGAATGTTATTTTCCAACAAGAAAAGAATGCATGAGTCCAATGAGCTAGCTTGTGTGTGTGAGTGTATTGATCAATAACTATATCTTCCATTGCTATCAGAATATATCTACACTAATGGAGAATCCATCTTTCTCAAGATTTAAAATATTTTTGTGGGATTAAGTTAACTGCTTTTTGGATCAGCAGGTCATAATGTAAGACTGTAAGGTAATGCATGGCAGATTATTAATAATTTAATATTTGGCAGTTGGTATCTTGCCCTTTCCAAGCTTCATAACACGAAAGTCGGTGTCTTGTTTTGCCCTACCCGATCCCTTTTCAGAACCAACTCTTTCTTCATCTGAATAGATAGTCTCTTTCCCTTTTTGTATATAACAACCGTACGCTGTCTATATCTTTTCCAATCATCACTTGATATCATACAGAAAAATGGCAGCAAATGATGTGCCATGTTGTGAGCCCATGTTTTGGACATATCTAATCATATGCATGGCTCTAGTGTCTTTTGCTGGCCTTATGTCTGGTCTTACATTAGGACTTATGTCTCTTAGTGTTGTTGATCTAGAGGTTCTGATCAAGGCTGGTCAGCCCCAAGAACAAAAGAATGCAGGTTCATATCAATATTTTCTCACCATGCTATATTTTCTTTCACTACTTGAACATCTAACTGAGAGTTTTTTAATTACATGTTATTTATCGATCATGGCAGAGAAGATTCTGCCTATTGTGAAAAATCAGCATTTACTGCTATGTACTCTCCTCATAGGAAATGCTTTGGCTATGGAGGTATATGTATTGCCTTGAAATATAACAAATCTTGCAAAATCTCAATTAGATGTGATTAATTCTGATTTATGCTTTGAATTAAGGCCCTGCCTATCTTCCTCGACGCGCTTCTTCCTGCTTGGGGTGCTATACTAATATCAGTAACCCTCATACTTACCTTTGGTGAGGTAAAATCATACGTTTTTCGGTTATCATGAGGAACTTGCATACATGGATCAACCACAGTTTCCTAGAATAACAAGTCATGTTGTTCTGCAGATTATCCCTCAAGCAGTTTGTTCTAGGTATGGCCTGAGCATTGGTGCGAAACTATCTATCGTCGTTAGGTTTATTGTTATGGTCCTCTTTCCTCTAGCTTATCCTATCAGTAAGGTAAGAGCCAGGTGTTTCTCAGCTTTTTTTTTTTTTGGTAGAACATGTTATTAAAGATTTCTGATCAAAATTTCTTGTGACAGCTCCTGGATTGGATCCTTGGAGAAAAGCATTCTGCCCTTCTGCGACGCGCAGAGTTGAAGACTTTGGTGGACATGCATGGAAATGAGGTCAGTGTATCTAAAAGAATCAAACTTCACAAGCAAAAAGAAAAAAAGAAAAGAAAAAAAAAACTATGGTGGTGACATTTCAGGGGCTGAAAGTGATCGAAATCTTGAACTGTTAGGCAGGGAAAGGTGGAGAGCTGACGCACGATGAAACAACTATCATTTCTGGAGCCTTGGATCTCACTCAGAAAACTGCAAAAGATGCTATGACACCCATATCAGAAACGTTTTCATTGGATATTAATTGTAAACTTGACGAGTATGCACGCACGCCTTGTATCGCCGTAAAATTTACTTCTGATATTTACATCTTATCCGATCCATGATTCATTTTTTCTCCATAGGAAAACAATAGGGTTGATAATAAGGAAAGGCCATAGCCGTGTACCGATTTACACAGGGAATCCAACGAATATTATCGGTCTGATCTTGGTAAGAAGATGGAAGCTGCAATTGCTATTTTGGGTTTAAAGGAACATGCTAAACAGTTCGCTAAAACATGTGCACAGGTGAAAACTTTAATCAGGTGCCGACCTGAAGATGAAACACCGATAAGAGATCTAACTATCAGGAGGATTCCAAGGTATATAGTTTCCTGGCTGTACTTTGGCAGCTTTTATATATGTTTTGTATGCCACAATCTGTACAAAAATTAACTCTGTCCCTCAAAATCTGTGGCAGGGTTCCTGATCTTTTGCCTCTTTATGATATAATGAATCAATTTCAGAAAGGTCATAGCCATATGGCTATTGTTGTTAAGAGTAAGAATGATGTTAACGAGACTGCACAAAAAGCAAACTCCAAGCCCACCATGTTGGGGAAAGGGGGTAGAATTACATGGCCTCTCACATATTTTCTATGAACTTGAAGCAAGAACCTATCTTTCTAAGTTTATGGTTGTAGTTTCAGGAAGCTACCAACTTGGTCAGAAAGATCAATTCATCATTCCTGTGAACTCACCATCTGTGTATTCCAGTGGCACTGACATTGGGAGTCCAAAACCGGTCGATTTCTGGAATCTAAGAGACAATTTGCACCCAAAATTGCAGAATCAAGAACACCAACATGGAAATCTTTCACATGAAGAATTGGAATTTCTTTCAGCTTCAGATGAGGAAGTCATTGGTGTTATAACCTTGGAAGATGTTATGGAGGAACTGATTCAGGTGATGAATAAATTATCTTTTTCTTAGAAACTTACTCAGATTCGCATCAGGACACTCAGATATGAATACAACATTCAGAAACTTCAAATCAGTGTAAAATTCTAATAAGTTTCAGAAAATAATCAGTTTGACCGCAGAACTTTGGTGGATAAAAGTAAAGTTCTAGCTGCATATGTTACAGTTTATGGTTAACATCTTGAGTATCTCTACATTTACATGTATAATTTTGCAGGAAGAAATATTGGATGAAACTGATGAGTATGTAGATGTTCATAACAAGTAATGTCTACTTTCCTTTCTACATATATATTCACTCAACTCAAACTTTATCATCTACTCTTAAAAATCACTAACCACTCTGCATTTATGTTCTTGAAAAGGATTACAATCAATATGATTCCTCCGCGAAGATCACCTGGAGCAGGAACGGCATCACCGGTTTCTCCCTATCATCAAAGTCCAGTATCTCCCATACTGCTTTCACCAATACCACCATATGCTTACTCACCATTGATGAGGCCAACACTTTATGCTTCCCCGCCAGCAAAATCTGTTCCAAATTCTCCAGCTCATCTTACAGGCTCTCCTCACTATTCACCATCCTCCAATAAGGTATGCTCAAATGTACTTAGTAATTGTTTTTGCATCTGAATATTGCTTGCTTCTTTCCTGTTGCTGACAACAGTAATCTATCAGCAGGTTTCTAGAAAATCATACGAGAAGCTGAGAAGGCCTGATGGCATATAGGTGTCTGTTCCATATGGGCTGTTGGAGTTGGGATTTGTTTATGAAAAGGGGCACAAAATAGGAATCTCTGTAATTTGGATTATTTTGTGCTTCTCTATCATTTCTTTGATTTTTCAATTAGCTCAAAGTGGAAGTAGTTTATATTTTATAGCATCCTCTTCTACTCCCATCCATTTTCTTAATAGACTAGGCCTAGGCCATTGAAATAAGGCCACAAGCAATATCAAGGAAATTCTAGGTCCTGAACAAAACCAAATCTGGCCTGTGCCTTAGGGCTACAATGACTTTGTCCAAGAGACATTTAGCCACATCCATCAAAGACTTCTTGAAACTAGAGAGGAAAATGGTTCAAGACACCCTGTCCTGTTTTTTAAGGTCCAAGGTGGTGTTTGTGGGCAGGCGCTTAAATATGAGATTGTAACAATTTTGATTTTTTTATTTTAAATTAATTTTTTATGATTTTTAAATCATTTTGACTGGTTAATTTCAAAAATAAATTTTAAAAAACAGCTTTTCCAAAAACTAATCTAGTTTATTCACAAAAAACCACCCGTCTATCTTGAAAAATTTCCACCATGGAAACCAATGGCCCCTGCTATGGAAACTACAAGCAAATGCCATAGGTTTTGCCAGCACGCCACCTTCCATACAAGGAAGTAGCGTAAAAAAGACTACTACCAACAAGAATAAGACTACCAATAATGAACACCTGAGGGTCTAGCCTATTGGTCAATTGCAAGGCTTGCTTTTACGAATGTCCTGGGTTCGATCCTCAAGAGTATCAGCCTGTCACCTCCGTGGTGCCTTACCTACCTACTGAGCTTGCAGGATGTTCAGTAGGCCCTGGGATTAGTTATGGTGCGCGTAAGCTGGCCCGGACATCCAGGGTCATCAAAAAAAAAAAAGACTAACAATAATGAACACTTGAGGGTCTAACCCATTGGTCAACCGCAAGGCTTGTCTTTGCGAACGTCCTGGGTTCGATCTTCAAGAGTACCAGCATGTCACCCCCGTAGTGCCTTACCTGCCTACTGGGCTTGCAGGATGTTCAGTAGATCCTGGAATTAGTTGTGGTGCATGTAAGCTGGCCCGGACACCCAAGGTCATAAAAAAAAAAAAAAAAGACTAACAATAATGATTATGAAGAAATCCAGAAGAGGTGTTATCATAGTGAGAAAAAAAAAAGTTTTTAAGCTATATAAAAAGAACTAATTTGTATTTGGAAAAGTAGCACGATATTTGGAAATCCCACGACCTACTATCCTATTTATGGGCTTCAATAAGATCCAGCTCCCGGAATCAACAACTAATTTGTCACTTTTTTCCATTTTAATCCTTGGAAGACAAGGAAATTGAGAGATGATCACACAAGCATTTGGATTTTCCTCCATACTTGTAGCATGCATGATAATATGTGCTCATTTGAGGATTATAGGACCTGTAAAACTTAACAAGCTCTTCTTCCTTCTTCCTGGGTTCTTTTGAAGGTCCTATACCAGCAGCTAGCGAAGACGCATTCACTGCTTATTCCACCAACTCTTCTTGCTTCATTGGCTCTTCTTTTTCCAGCTCTTCTTCCTTTTTAACATCAGCAATTAAACAGCATGATGTCTCTCTGATTTCCTGATTAATTTTGTTTAATTTGTGATCTGACCTCCAAACTCAGCTTGAGCTTGAGATAATTTCATCTTTGAGAGAAGCAGTGGTTATCATAATATAAACAAATCATCATCGTCATTTTCTTTGTGAGTTTCGGGAATATCTCCATTTATAGATCCGAGATCCATATTTATGAGTTGAAAGGTTAAAATGATCACAATCAGCTGTTAGAACCAATAAATCTTCAAATCATTCATTTAAAAAAATAAAAACTCTTTTTATTAGATAATTATGATACTTTTCAAAAATCAAAAAAATTTTATCAATAGAAGAACAATATCACTATTTTTGTTCAATAAAATATCAAAATGAATGATTGATTCATTTCATAATAGAAATAATCGCAGGAAATAACAGCACAGTAACTCGCTAATTAATCTGCATGCAGAACAAAAAAAACGACGGGAAAGGCTACCTGCGGTGGTGATGTTGGACTCTCTTCTCTGCTTCTTCTTCTTCTGCTTTCTTCTCTCTGTCTCTCCCTTCTTTTCTCTTCTCCTCTCTTTTTTTTTTCTCCTTTTAGCAGCCCTCCCCTGTATTTATAGAAAAAAAACAGGGGAGACGTCATGGTGGCCGCCGCCGCCCCCTCCACTATTGATCCGTGGATAAAAATGAGGAGGCAAGTGGGTGATTGTGGGCGTCTTATTGCGTCAAATCCGGGTGAGAAATTAGATGAAAAGGGGAAGAAAAAATCTTCTTCTTCCCCTGCCTCGCGCGTCCAGGGGAAGAAGAAGAGCTACAGTGCCGTCAAAACGGCACCGTTTTGGGCTTCTGTTTTTTTTTTTTTTTAGCAACAGTGAATGAAACGGCGCCGTTTTGGTCAAAACGCGCCGTTTCATTTAAAAGGAAAAGGCGCCAAAAGCATCAGATTCAAATTTCGGCCCTCCATTTGCGCGCGTTTTGCATTTTGGTCCCTGGTCTCGGATTTCTTCAATTAAGTCCCTAATTGGCCATTAAACTTCAATATTTATGCAATTAAGCCCCTGATTTGACCAATTTAACTTCAAAAAATTATAATTTGACCCCAGAAAATTAATTTCTTCTAATTAAAGCCCAAATTAACTCCAAAATCAATTTTTTTTGCAATTAAAACCTCTATAAATTCAATTAAACCTTCAATAAAATTTAATTGAGTCCATAAACTTCTAATTTTGCATTTTTCTTCCTCAAATTGAATTTTCTTTATCATCGGGGCTCTCATCAGTCAATGATATACTGTCAAAAATTAATTTTTGATTTTTGAACATCCTCAATCAATTTTTGAGCATTTTTAGGGCGCTCTAGCATTTTTTTACTGTTATATTTTTTGATAATATATTTTTTGAATTTTTTTATATTTTATTATTTTTTATGTGGGGACCCAAAAATGGATTACAATAATATTAATTGGTACTGTTAATACGATGTCTTGGGTGAGTTTCCTTGTTTATATGAACACATACAAACCTTAGCACCAATCTACAATATTGTACATATGAACACATAAATCCAAAACTAGCTTTAGTTGTCGGAAGAAGGCAGCTGAAAATTGCAGTACAACACAGTATATCCAATCATATCTTAACACCTATATATGGGATTTTTTTTTATATAAAAAAATGGTACATTAAATGTGAAAATTTTATAGAATAATATCATATTAAAAAAATTTAATAAAATAACATAGTTTAATTGTGTCATATCCTGATTCATATAGTTAAATTTTATTTTTTTATTTTAACATATTAACCAGTTAAATACAATTGTATTAATCGACCAACCATTTTATACAAAAATATAATTTTGTAAAAAAAAATTTAATATTTTTTATGAATTAAAATATATATTTTTATCGAATTTGTAAACTAAAAAATAAATTTTGATTAAAATTTTAAAAAATTATTATTATAATTCCAAACAATTAAATATAAATTATTACATTGCATTTAAATTTTTACATTTAATAAATATCACGTTTATAAAATAAAACATAATAAAACTAATTCTACTTCATTAAAACATTTTACTTTTATATTAATTCACCGAAATTTTTTAATTTTGTATGATGATTGCAGAATTTATCGCCACATGTGACACCACATCAAAACATGAACCTGTGTGATCATGACATGGACACGTGTATACGATATTTATTGTTGATGGAGATATTAGTTTGGTCAAGAAGTCCACACATTTTTGTCACAGTGGCTTTTATTAGAAGCATCTCGATCCCATCCCCAACAATGGCCAAATTCTACTTAATTAATATTTTAATTAATTGAAGGACTGCTTTGCAAATGAGTATCGAGTGATGACGTGTAAAACCATTTCAATTAATTGTAAGACCCTTTTATCATCCAGTGAAGGTGGTGTGTAAAACTAGCTCCAAATTAAGAGTTTTTTTTGTTTTTTTTAATAATTTTTTTGGTTGTGATTTAAAAAATAAATAAATTTTAAAAAATGATAGTTAGGTGTGGTTAATTGAATTTAGATATTTGTTTAATAAAAATTATAGTTGAAGTTTATATGTAGTAAAAAAATATGTATAAAATGTTTAGTAGTTGTATTTGAAAGTGTGGTTACAGTTGCTTTTCAAAGTGTTTTTTACTTGTAAATATATCAAAATAATTTTTTTATTTTTTAAAAATTATTTTGGATGTCAGCGCATCAAAATATCTGAAAACACAAAAAAAATATTAATTTAAAATAAATAAAATAAATTATTTTTTAAAAGCGCTTTTAAAATACAAAAATAAATAAGGTTTTATGAAATTCAATTAAAAAAACACGTAAAAACTGCTTTATAAAAACTATATTTTAAACTCAATTTTTTAGTATTCCCTTTCAATATAAAACATAATTTATCAAATATTTTATTATATTTATTACAGCGCAAATACAAAAATAGTTGTAAAAAAATGCAGTGTAAATACCCAATGCTTTTTTAATAGCCAACCTCCACTGCAAGAGATAGCCTTGGAGGTGTCCGTACTTTGACAAATCTCTATCATATTATGATCCTCTATGACTTCATCTTATCACATACGAGATGTGAAGTAAGTTTAGCCGACACCGTCCAAGCTTAAAAGTAGATGTTGAGTTAACGTCTAAGAAAACAGTTATCTTAGAGAAATTATAAATTGATGTGTATTTAATTTAAAGTCACATGTTGATGTGTCTTTTAAAGTTGGTGTTTTAATAAGAAAGTTATTATTTTTCAAAATATTTTTTATTTAAAATATATTAAAATAATATATTTTTTTAATTTTTAAAATTTATTTTTAATAAAAGTACTTCAAAACTATTTAAAAACACTAAATATAATTAATTAAAATAAAAAAGAATTAAAATTTTTTTGATGTTTTCATCATGCTTAATATATTAATATCAAAAATAAATTTTAAAAACTAAAAAATATTATTTTAATATATTTATAAACAAATTATTACTATATTTTATTTTAAAGGCAATGTCGTTTCTCTGGATGGAGTTGTCTGCAAAACGAACAGTAGGTGACATTGTTGTCCAGGGTGAGAAGGCCTTTGATCAGTGCTAAAGAACAAACTATACATTCTTATCCTCCCACCGCAACATTGATCCCAAGAGCACAACTTGTTCGATTTTTTATTCATCGGTAAAGTGATCTTCACACGCTGTGTGCGATATTTTTCAAGGAAGCAGAAAAGTAATGCAGCTGTCAAAAAAATGAAATGTAACTTTCTTGTAATTCACAAAGGAAAGGAAACTCGAAGAACATTGCTAGCAGAGAGAGAGAGAGAGAGAGAGAGCCAAGAGTCATTGGAGTGGAAAAGGGAAAAGTCTTGCCCTTTTCACACAAACACAGTAGAACTGCTGGATATATAGTTTTTGAAATTTGTCCAAGATCGAAGGGTGCAAAGAATCATTTGTGAATTTTTTGGTTGTCTTTGTTTTGAAATTTATTTTTTTAAAATCTACTATTTAAAAAAAGTTAATGATTCAAAATGTATTGTTTTTTAACTTATTTTCTTTAATATGTCCAAATATAAAAAAAAAATACAACTCATTTGTCATTATACAACTAAACATTCTAATATATTTTACTTAAATATACTTAACAAGGTTTTAAAAATGAAGATAATATAGATATAGAGACGACACAAGCATCTTTTTAACATGTAAATTACAAACTAAGAGATGACACAAGCATCTGGGTTTTCCTCTACAGTTCTAACATAGTACTAGGTGGTCATACGAGGATTATAGGCCTGGTAAGCCTTGACCAGCTGAGCTACATGATCTGCTATCTTCTGTTCTTCTTGCTTCTTTTACTGTTCTTTCTTGGGCTCGTCTTTTCTCTTTCCAGGCTCTTTTGCTGGTCCTGCTGTAACCATTTCTGCGCCGCACAGCTTTCTCGATTTGGCCACTATGGGATCACCGTCCCCTGCAAATTTGAGTCACAAATTAAACTAAATAAAATAAAAATCATGAATACTTCATTGATGATCTTGGATTTATAAGTTAATGACCATATAGCAAAAAATAAATAATTAAATTATATACCTGAAAGATTGGAGACTGTCTTCATGGCTTTTTTCTTGGCTTTGTCATCGTGGAAACCCAATTTCAACCCAGCTTTCTGCAACAAAATAAGCTCATGTAAACTTTGTTATAAATCAATATCATAGAAAACATGACTAAATCAACTGAAGCTAACAAAACTCACTGAATCATGGAAAAGAAGCAAGTTTTTCAGCAAAATAAGTAAATCAACATAGAAAAAAGGGAAAAGAAAAGAAAACTTGATTCATGATTCTTTCATGCAAGTCATCTAACAGAAAATAGAGAGAGAGAGAGAGAGTTGATTCTCACCTTCATTTCTATAGCTTAGAGAGATCTGATCAAAGAAATAGTTGAAATCAAACAGTAAATAAAGAAAGCTTGGGGGGGGGGGGGGGGGGGAGCTAAGAAAACAAAAGGAAAACTTGGTGATGAGGTGAAGGTTCTTTGTGGGGGAAGTGAAGAGAGAGCACTGAGTCATTGGTCAGTAAGCACAAAATTGTAGGACCAGTAAAGGAAAGCACATTGGTGTTTCAAGTGTCGAAAATGCCTTTCGTTTCTAATCGTAGGGTGTTCTCTTTATTTCTTTTTCTTTTTTGAAAAAAACAAGTTTAGATTTTTACTGGTTATTTTATCGTGATTTGCCGACTTAGATATTGTTTTATTTTTTCAACATGTTTTTGTAATTAAAAAAATTCTAAATAAAAATCAATAAGTTTATACATATATATAATCAAGTAAATTATAAACTGTAAATTAATAAATAAATAATAACTAAAATTAAAATTAAAAAAATCAAAACATAAATATAGATTAAAATATTTAATCTCAAATAAAATATTTATTAGTATATTTATTTATTAAATTAATTTTTAATTTAATCAAATAATAATATAAAAATAAATACATATTCAAATTAATAAAATAAAAAAATATTATACAAAACTCCAAAAAATATTATTTCAAGTGTAACTTAGACTTATTTAATAGTAGTAAAAAAATTAACAGAAATCTGAACTGGACTACAGCCCACGCAAGCCGGCTCTGGCCATGCATGGCATTAGGCTTTTGCATCAATGTATGTGATAGGTTTGGTTATGGAGCAACAAGTGTGGAATGTGCCAAAATGGTTCATGTTTTTTGACACTTTTCCTCACATTTGGGTCTTCTGTTTGTCGGATTGCGTATGGGGCTTTATCTACAAGTATGGATCCAAACAAAAAGGGTTCATAATTTCCTGGGTTTGAACAAGTCCAGAAGAAGATGTGGAAAGAAGAAGACGAGGGCAAGAACTCATGGGGATGAGGAAGGATATGATCACGACCCGAGTATGTGCTTTCCTTTCCTTTGTTCTTCTTCTTCTTCTTCTCTTTTTGGTTTTTCTTCAACTCAACTCCCATGGAGTTAATAGTTAATAGTGTATGGTTTTTCTTTGTCTTTTTGTCGAATAAAATAAGAAAATGCTCAATATTTGTATTCATTGGTACTTGTTAATATGATTTCATAAAGTGTCAAGGCCAGAAGTCACGTGAGCGACTCGTATATATACATAAACTTATTTGAGCTTCCTTTGACATATGAACACGTGGAAACAAACGTCATCAAGCTTATTTGAGCTTCCTTTGACAGATGAACACGTGGAAACAAACGTCAGGAAGCCAATCTACGTCTAGCTTTAGTTGTTGGAAGAAGACAGCTGAGAATTGCAGTGCAGAACAGCATATTTCATAATATCTTAAGCATAATATAAGACTCAACCTGGGGAATTTACCGGCTAAAGACGCAAGTCATGAATTGGGTTTTTAAAAAAAAAAAAATTCTCTACAATAATATAGTTTTGAAAAAAAATATTAGAAATTTACTGGCTAAAGACACAAGCCATGATATGGGTACATGGACACCTTTTTTTTAATTTTTTTGTTCTTATAAAGATGCTCTGGGTTTTTTTATGAGCATGGAGATATTAGTAATTCGGTCTCAAAGTCCACACGTTTTGGTCATAGACTCACAGTGGCTTTATTAGAAGCATCAGCTCGATCTCATCCCCAACAATGGCCAAATTCTACTTAATTAATATTTTAATTAATTGAAGGACTGCTCTGCAAATGACGTATCGAGTGATGACGTATAAAACCATTTTTTTCCAGTTTTAATTAAGACCATTTTCTCATCTAGTGAAGGTTTTACCTCTGTATCCATCACAAGAGCTAACCTTGGAGGTGGACGTGCTTTGGCCAATCTCTATCATATTACGATATCCTACGACCCTTCCTCTGATGATCACATACGAAATTGAAATTGATAGGTTTTTTTGGCTCTCTCTTTAGCTTTATGATTCTGATCTGTAGAAAATCTTTCTCCACTAGCAAGTTTTTTTTCAAAAGACTTCCTTTATTTTAGTGTGGATAGCAGGGAAGAACAATATTTCTTATTTTTATTTGTACTAGGATTTATTGTGAGTGTTTTTTTAGAATAATTATTTTTTGTTCAGTTCAGTTTTTATAAAAAAAAAATAGTTAAACTAAAATTATTTTCCGTCCAAATCAAATGGTTTTGGTTCGATTTGGTTTTTTAAGATAAAAACCGGTTCAAACCAATTTAACTCGATTTTTTTTATTTGGCTTGATTTTTTTCTGGTTTGGCTTGATTTTTTGTATATATATATATATATATATATGAAAAAACCAAGTTATAATAATTGGATTAAAAAAAAAAAAAAACCTCTCTGATCTAATTCAAAATATAATTGACGTCCATCATACATGCTGATATGTCTTTGTCTATATATATATATACTTTTTAGGGCGTTGTCGCTCTATGCATGATCAGTACTGCAAATTAAACGAACATTAGCCGGCATTCTTGTCCAGGTTGAGAAGGTCAAGATCAGTACTGCTACAGAACAAACTTCAGATGCTTATCCTCCCACGGCAATATTTTTTACACAGATTTTTTCGATATTTTATTCATTGGTTAAAGTGATCTTCACACACTGTAAGCGCCCATGCAAGTGTAAAAAAGAATGTGACTTTCGCAGCATAATTCACAAAGGAAAGGAGACTCGACTCCTCTGAAAAAAGTGAAGAACAAAAGTCATAGGAGTGTCGAAAAGGGAAAATCTTTGCCCTTTTCATACAAAAAACAGCAGAATTGCAGGATAGTGTTTGAGATTTATCCAACAAGATGCCAAAACAACATTAGTCAACAACACAGCGTTCATCGTATTGCATCCATCCATCACATTAGTTTTCATGTTTCCATGGAGGATGAACTCTCAAGGTAACATCGTACTTTTCTTGCAATCGTTTCTTTTAGAACACCATGTTACGTACATGACCTGTTCTGTGCTAAAACCCTGGCCAAGTAATTGTATTCTCAAACCCTGTGTCCGCCAAACACAAAGTTGACATGATTTCCCGTTTCCATATAAAAAGACAGAAAAATCACAGAGTACTCATAACCAGTGCTTGGATATGGTAGAAAAAACAAACACAACATGGAAAAAAATATATCTCCATGCGTTTATTGTTTTGAAAATAAAAAAGTTTATTTCAAAAATATTTTTAAAATAAATTTATTTTATATCTTCAATTTTGTTTCCTTAACGAAACACCTGATTTGTTCTTATCTTTCCATATGCATAATATCAAAATAAGACCCGTAATTTATTCATATAAAACAACCCAACACCATCAACTTCTGTTCTAAGAACACCGAAAATTTTCAGAATCACCAACTAATTATGAAAGCTATTTTTTTTCCACTTATTTCATCTTTATATATTATATTTGTTTTCAACGTCTAGTTAAGAAATGACACAAGCATTTGGAGCCTCCTCTACACTTCTAGCATAATAATATGGGGGCATATGAGGATTATAGGCCTGGTAAGGCACCTGATCTCGACCTCCTTGCTTCTTCGGCTCTTCTTTCTTCTTCTCAGGCTCTTTTGCCGGTCCTACTGTGACTATTTCTGTGCAACACAGCTTTCTCAGTTTGGCCACTATGTGTACTGGATCAATGTCCCCTATCACTGTCAACTTCTTGTCCTTCATGTCGATGGATACTGAATCCACCCCTGCAAATTTGCATCACAATTTCTTAGGTATTGGCCATATAGCAATAAATAAATAAAATAATTCAATACCTGAGAGACCATAGACTGTCTTCATGGCTTTTTTCTTGGCTTTCTCATCATGCAACTCCACTTTCAACACAGCTTTCTGCAACAAAATAATCATGTGAATTTTGTTATTAATCAATATCAAGATAATAAAGAAACAGTAATCACTTAAAATTAATAACAAGGAATCCCATTAAAACAATGACTAAATCAAACTGAAGCCAACAAAACTCAATGAATTATGTAAAAGAAGCAAGCTTTTCATCAAAATAAGTAAATCTACAGGAAAAAAGAAAGAAAGGAAAAGGAAAGAAAACTTGACGCATGCTTCACTCATGCAAGCATACAAGTCATATCTAATAGAAAATATATATAGAGAGAGAGAGAGAGCTGATTCTCACCTTCATTTCTATAGCTTAGAGAGATATGATCAGGGAAAACGTTGAGATCAAACAGTAAACAAAGAAGTTTTAGATGAAGAAGTAAGGGAAGAGCTAAGAAAAGTAAAACATGGTGATCAGAAGGGTTCTTTGTGGTGGGGTTTAATTATAGTGAGGGAGTGAAGAGAGAGCTAAGAGTCAACCTGAGAGCAGTAGTTTATGGTCAATAAACGCAAAATCGTAGGACCAGTAAAGGAAAGCACATTGGTGTTTCCAAAGTCGATAATAACTTCATTTTGGGTGGGTGGGTATATTGTTTTGGTTATTTTTTATTTTAAAAAAATATTAAGATAATATTTTTTATTTTTTAAAAATTATTTTAATATTAACATATTAAAATAATTAAAAAACACCAAAAATATATTAATTTGAAATAAAAAAATAAAAGAAAATTAAATTTTTTAAAAAATATTTTTAAAATACAAAAATAAACAAGTTTTCACTTTCTTAAAGTGTATTTTCTTTCTTTCTTTCTTTATTTCTTTTCTTTTTTAAAAACGAAAAGGAGGATTTAGATTTATAATTTATAACTCCAAAAAGTGTGCAGCGGGGGTGGTAAGAACGTGTTTTCCTTCTTAAAATCTCAGAGCTCAATTATTGGAACAAGCATGTTTGTATTAGTTTGCAGATACTTGTGAAAAAAGAAAGGAAAATGAGAATGTTTTCTTAAAATTATTTCGTTCACTAAAATTGATGTGCTGGCTATTCCTTACAAAGAATGTTTTCTCTCTGGCGGCTTGTGTGGCGTCGTGCGGAGTTAAATGACCGGCTTTCTTATTGTAGTTGAAATCCTCCCGAGATTTCCTTCATAAAATCGCAGCGCGTGTGGGGGTATGACATCCGGTCGGGCACTTGTGAGATTTTTTTTTGTTTCTCTCTTTCCATCTTGATATTGACAGGTGTCACCCTAGACTGTTAAATTTTGTTTCTCTCTTTCCATCTTGATATTGACAGGTGTCACCCAAGATTGTTAAATCAACCATTTAATATGATTTTCTTTAAGATTTGGTATCTGTTATTTTAATTATTATTTTTTATTTTAAATGATTTATAAAATTTGAGTTTTTTCTTATTTCATTATCTTTTAGTTTTTATATTTATTTAATTTATTATTATGTATTTTATCTTAGATAATACACAAATCAATTAACATCTAAATTTGTGCCCCTTACTTTATTGAAAACTCAAGGAAAGCTTTTATATCTTGCGCTCAAGCATGCGATTCGAAGAAAGCAACAAGCGAAAAAAGCCCTTTCTACTAAAGTCACGCTTTTCATTTTGCCCTTTCTATCTGGGGCAGGGCACTCCTCATTCTTCATTCGAAACTAATGAATGTCCGGTCAGGGGTTAATCGTAAAAATAATCAATAAATAATTTTACTCTAAAATCCAATTTTACATATTATTTTATTTACTTGGATGATCAAGATTTTTAAATTAATTTACTGGAAACTTTCATCCCTATTCATAAAAAAAAAAATTCCTCAGATTTCCTGCCCCTTCAAAAAACTAATTATGTGATTATACACAGAGTCGGCGGTCAGCATTATTTATATGTAAAATTATACATTAATTTACTTGAATATCCCTTATATTTTCCCAAATGTCTTCACCCCAAATTTACAAAAATTACTTGTTTAAAATAATTATTTTAATTGGTTAGGAAGTTTGTGTGACTTATTATTAACATTTCACTTATTTTTTTTATTAATTTATTTCATCTGAAATTTAAATTAATTTATTAAGAGTATGTTTATCCCTGTTTATAACAAATGTTTTTTATTATTATTATTGTTTTGGACAAAAAAATGAATTGAAAATAGGTTTTTAAGTAAAGTAACATTCAGTCCTAATTTTTCAGCACCACAATGATCGAGATTCGAACTAAATTAAATGGGTGTTGTCTCGCTTATTTTTTTTTAAAAAACATGTCATTCACTCTAATTATATTTTTCATAACAATAAGCCCATGTGTTGGCCCTCTTTTTTTTTTTTTTTGATTAACGTGGGTGTCCGGGCCAGCTTGCGCGCACCGTGTTGGCCCTCTTAAATGGTCAGGTGCTGGCCTGGTATCTTTCTCTTATTTTATGGTAATTTGGTGTTCTTAAAAAAATTCATGCTTTTGAAAAAAAATTAATTTTTTTTAATTTATATATAAATCAATACCCCTTCTCTTTGATTTTTATTTTTATTTTTATATGTAGTATTTTCTAAATAGTGTTTTTTTTAAGAATGTTGTACAAATTTAGTTTTTTGAATAGATTTATCTAATTAATCTATATTTTTTTCATGTTTTATATAATTAAACTTTATTTTTAATAAATAAATAATATTTATTTGTTATAGTATGTCTAATAAGTGCAACATTGTATGATATATATTTTTTCTTTTATTTTGTGAAATTAATTTTGTATGTTATTGTTATTTAATTAAATAAAATAATTAAACATAATCGGTTAAATGTACAATGTTGCTATATTAAATTATATTCATCTGTATTTGTCTTTCAGCTTTTTCAGATATATATTTATTTATCGTTAATGATATTTATTTATTTGTTAACATAAAAATAATTCTTGATTCATTTAATTAAATATATATATATATATATGTAAGTTTTTTTACTTACACTTAATATTTTTTAAGCTAAAAAACCTGTCAAAAAAGCTTACATATTTAATTTTCTTGATGAAAAAGAATATCCACCCCACGACAAAAGCGTGGACCAAATAATTAATGTGTGTGTGTTGCGTTGTGTCATGCAAACCAAAACATTAGTTGGCATCTTGTCCAGGTGGAGAAGGGCTTTATCACTATCTTACTAACAAACAAACATTACTTGGCATCTTGCCTAGGTTGAGAAGGGCTTTATTACTGTCTCACTAGACAAATTTTATGACGAGGTGTATAGAAAAGATAAAATTAAGATTTTCAGATTAAAATTATAATCACTATAGAGAAATAGAGAAAAATCTCTTATATTTTATTAAAGTCTGAATAATAAAAAAAAACACTAACTATTTATATAAAAATTCTAAAACTGACCCAAACAAAGATTTTAAAGCTAAATAAGAAAAATTAGTTAAAATCTGAAAATAACTAAAATGGTTTTCCATTAAAAAAAAACTGTTTGGAGAATCTCCTAAAAACAATTAAAGCGGATTCAATCATCAAATCTTCCATAATATCGTGATTTTTGTCGGGCCTTATGTATGGTAATCGGAGCTTCTTCACGGATTTGTTTTCAGACATGCCGTGTTTATTTGGTCCACATCAGCAACATGTTCCAAGTCACTTTACATGCTTATCCCTCCCACGGCAACATTGATCCCTAGAGCACTTGCTGGTGATTTTTTATATAGCTTTGTTTGATTTTTATTTATTTTTTATTTACATAGAGTGTTCGAGTTAGTTTATATAGCTTTGTTCGAGTCAGTTTATACATACCTCGTTTAATTTTTACATATTTTAAAATTAATGATCAAATAAACCTAAAGTGGTCATTATTATTAATAATTATAGAGCTTAAACCTGATATTTCATAAAAAAATAAATCTCTTGATCCTCGAGTGAAGTCATCTAATGCATGGTTGCTTTGTTTGATTTTTTATTCATTGGTTAATGTGGTATCATACACTGTAGGGTATTTAAAAAAAAAAAAGACATGACTTTCTTAGAATTCACAAAGGAAAGGAGACTCCTTAAGAGAAAAAGTAAAGAACATGAATAGTAGAGAAAACCAAAAGTCATTGGAGTGGAAAGGGGTTTGCCCTTTTCATACAAAACAGTAGAATTGCAGGATAGTATTTGAAATTTGTCGAAGAAGATATGCCAAAACAACATTAGGCATCACAATATTGTACTTTTCTTGCAATCATTTTCTTTTAGAACACCTTGCCTTACATGAACAAATTGGCCTTTTATGGGCGAAAACCGTGACCAAGTAATTCTGTGTCAACAAGTACCAAACACAAAGTTGACATGAGTTCCCATGTTCAATTACAAAAATAAGACAGACAACGTACTTATATCAAGCTTCATAAAATTAATTCATTATTATTTCAAGATAAAAAAATAAATATAAAAAATATTTTAGAGATATTTATTTTATAACTCAAATATTTATTTTATATTTATTGTTTTAAATTTTTTTAACTTGGAATAGTAACAAAATAATGCCTTACATGTCCATTAATAAAAAATCACTATCAAATTGGTATGCATCAATACCAAAATAAGACCCACAGTTCATTAATATAAAACAACCCAACACCGTCACCTTTTGTACAGCTGTAGTCTAATCACCAACGAAGTTCTAATAACCACCCAAATTTCCCAAAATCACCAATAAGCTATATTTATTTATTTATTCCCACTTATTTCATCTCTATATATTATATTTGTTTTTAACATCAAATTAAGAAATGACACAAGCATCGTGCTTATCCTCTACACATGAAACATAATAATACGGGGGCATATGAGGATGATAGAGATAGGCCATGGAAGCCACAGGATCTGGATCTTTCTTCTGATCTCCTGCTGGCTTCTTCGGCGGCTCTTCTTTTTTCTTCGCAGGCTCTTTTGCTGGCCCGACTGTAACTATTTCTGTGTGACACAGCTTTCTCAGTTTGGACACTATGCATACTGGATCAATGTCCCCTGTCACTGTCAACTTCTTCTCCTTCATGTCGATGGATACTGAATCCACCCCTGCAAATTTGCATCACAATTTAAACCACTAGTTTTTTTTATAAAAACAAATATCATAAATACTTCCAACGTTGATCTTGACTTATTAGATAACTAATGACCATATATGTATGTAGCAATAAATAAATTCAATACCTGCAAGACCAGAGACTGTCTTCATGGCTTTTTTCTTGGCTTTCTCATCATGCAACTCCACTTTCAACACAGCTTTCTGCAACAAAATAAGTTCATGTAAATTTTGTTATGAATCAATATCAAGATGATCAAGAAACAGTAATCACTTGAAATCAATACCAAATAAACTCTCTCTCTCTCTCTCTATATATATATATATATATATAGAGAGAGAGAGAGAGAGAGAGAGAGATGATTCTCACCTTCATTTCCATAGCTTAGAGAGTTGTGATCGGAGAAAAAGTTGAGATCAAACGGTATGTAAAGAAAGTTTGAGGTGAAGAGGTAAGGCGAGAGGAGGAGCTAAAAAAAACTCGGTGATGAGGTGAAGAGTTCTTTGTGTGGGGTTTAATAGAGGGGTCTAATTTGTTCACCGGAAAATAATTGTTTTTTATAAAGTGATTTTTTTAAAAAATAAATTATTGAAAAGTGAGTTATTTTTTTAATATTAGATAGTATCATAGAAAATAAATTTAAAAAATATTTTTTAATTTTTTACTATATTATAAAAAATAAACTGAAAAATAAATTATTAATATTTTTTTAAAATTTATTACAATAATGAAAGATGATATATCATGGACTTCTCCATAAGCTTATGATCTCATTTGTGTGTCACGGCTTATAAAGAAGGTTATAAAAAAGTTGAATGAAAATAAAATTAAAAAATAATAATTTAATTTTATAAATGATCTCAAATAAAATAAATAATAATTAAAATAATATAGATCAAATCTAACAGATAAAAAAGTTAAAAAATGATAAAATTAAAAATAAATTATAATTTCATAAATTATTTTAAATAAAATAAATAACAATAAAAAAATGATAAAATAAAAATTAAATTTTAAGGGATGAAATTGAAGAAGAAATTAGAAGATTCAAAAAAATATATATAACAATCAAAGTTTGAGAATCAATATTGATATAATTAGTAAATAACATGATATTTCTAAATTTTTCATAACTTTTTAAAAGTGTTTTCCGTCAAAAAAAAAATATTTTTCTAAAACTAAACTAAAATTTTCTTTGACTGGAAAGTGTTTTCCGTTAACTAATTTTTCTAATAACAAATTTTTCTAATAACAAATAAATATAGAAGTGATTTTCAGAAAATCACTTTCCATGAAATAAATAGCCTTATAATTTCACTTTCTAAGAATATATTTTGTTTCATTTCTATTTTTATGGGATAAAAAAAAAATCCATTCAAATCAAAATTGTAAAATTGGTGTAGATTTTGCTTCCTAATGATGGTTAAATACCAACTTTGTGATAGTTAGCTCATTACACGGTTTAGGTGTTATGAATCCTCATCCGATGACATCTATATTGGACCTTGGTCTATACTAAGATTGTTTTTAGCTGTTCCTCCGGTCAACATGATAAATCTAGATGACCTGATAAATAAACTTCCGACAAGAAATCAAACCATATATGACAAGGATGATTCAATAAAAAATAAATTAAATTTTATTTAAAACAACATCACCAGCCCAACCCGTAACCGAAGTCTCAGGCCAGTCATGGGCGGAGGCTCTTAACCGTGGAGTCAAGTCTATTACAAAGGAACTCCATTCCCTCTTTCTCGGAAACAACTCTCCAGTCTCTGGTCAGTGTGAATGCTTTTCTTGCTTTGCTATCAATCGGGCGTAGGAAAGTTCCAGCCACTGCAAAAAATGTAAACCACTTAATCGAATTAACCTCATCACAGACATACAGTATCGACAATTAATAGATTCACAGTACATGCATGTGGGTTTGTGGCTGCGGTCGGTCCACGAAGATTTATCTTTCTGAAAAAATAAATTGAGAAAAGTTACTGTATTTATTTCCGTTGTTTCATTACCGGTAATGGTGGTTGTTTTTTAAATAATTTTTTATATTAAAATATATATTAATAAAAAAATTATATTAAAAAATTATTTTTAATATCAGTACATCAACATAATTTGAAAACACTTAAAATATATTAATTTAAAATTAATTAAAAAATAAAAAAAAAAAATTAAATTTTTTTTTTAAAATCTAAAAATAAAATGCATTGGGTTTGCGGCCGCCAACGGTCAACGAAGATTTAGCTTCCTTTTATTATATGTTAACCCACTTGTTGATCACATGGCGATACCAGGGAAGAGCTTCGAGGGAAATTGTATCCTCAAAACTTTGAAGGAGTTTACATCTTGGTTCAATAATTTATAGAATATGCTTATTTCACCCTTCCAAGAATTATCTCCCGTAACCCTTTCTTGCTTTATTTTCAGTTTTCCTCTGATTTTTTTCTGAGGTTATAATTAGTTTTGCCCTCGCGTGGTATCGTCTTCTAATTAATCAAGAGTTTATTAATTAATTGTTCCGTATCTTTGTTTTTGTAATTAAAAAAGCTATCCCTAGCTATGTTTTTCATTTTCTATTTCTTAAAAAGGAAAAAAAAAGAACAAATTAAAAAGAAACATATATAGAACTACTGGCTAGAGGAATAAGTTATATATATAAAAATTCAAAATATAAAAACCAAATACATAATTGATTTATGAAGCATGAGCATCGGTTAATTTGTTCGGCTATGAGGACTGGGTGATAAATCTCTGGACGATAATAATTCGACGAAATTAGAAACCGAGCCCCGAAAAATTGGTAGAAACTAGACTAGAAGAAAATAAAATGTCGAGCTTTGTAAAAGCAATCCAACAGGTGGATTTGCTTTCAGGATGGATACGGGAGGAATCCTGTCATCTTAGATCGGTTGCTTTCTTAACTTAATTAAAAAAACTTGGTTGGGCCAACAAATCTAGGTCTAGATTTGTTTTTAATTTAAAGAAATTTAAAAAAATAAAAAAATTGACTCATTATTGACTTACAGTTCAATTAACGAAGGTTAAAGAATTGTTTGAGAATATGATTGTGGTTGCTTTTTATTTCGAAATTTATCAAAATAACTTTTTTATTTTAAAAAAATTATTTTTGAAATCAACACATCAAAACAATCCAAAACATATTAAAACATTAATTTTTAACAAAAAAAATTAATTTTTTATAAAAACGCAGGTGGCACACTGTTTTCAAACACTCACTAAAACTCAATTTTTGACTCAATGACTTCTTTTTCAGAAAAAAAAAAATTCAAGAAGTTGATCCTCCCTGTATATGATCTGTATCTTAACTGGATCAATTCTGAGTTTTTTATAACTGTGTATGGAATGTCATGGAGTTGGTCCGAAGATTGTGTATCTAATTCATTAAATATTTTATATTTTTCTTATAAATAATGAAATCAAGTTGGAAACCTTTTCTCTGTCCTTTTAAATAATTGTTTAATTTAATTTATGTATAACAAGTCCTAATGCACTGATAGCATAGCTAAGAAATTTATTCTTTTTTAGCTTTTAGAATTTAAATATTAAAATCATAATTTAATATTGATGAGATTCGAGTATATTCCTGCAAATTTGCATCACAATTCCTTAGGTATTGGCCATATAGCAATAAATAAATAAAATAATTCAATACCTGAGAGACCAGAGACTGTCTTCATGGCTTTTTTCTTGGCTTTCTCATCATGCAACTCCACTTTCAACACAGCTTTCTGCAACAAAATAATCAAGATAATCATGTGAATTTTGTTATTAATCAATATCAAGATAATCAAGAAACAGTAATCACTTAAAAATGAATAACAAGGAATCCCATTAGAACAATGACTAAATCAAACTGAAGCCAACAAAACTCAATGAATTATGTAAAAGAAGCAAGCTTTTCATCAAAATAAGTAAATCAACAGGAAAAAAGAAAGAAAGGAAAAGAAAAGAAAACTTGACGCATGCTTCATTCATGCAAGCATACAAGTCATATCTAATAGAAAATATATAGAGAGAGTGAGAGAGCTGATTCTCACCTTCATTTCTATAGCTCAGAGAGATATGATCAGAGAAAACGTTGAGATCAAACAGTAAACAGAGAAGTTTGAGATGAAGAAGTAAGGGGAGAGCTAAAAAAAAGTAAAGGGTTCTTTGTGGTGGGGTTTAATTATAGTGAGGGAGTGAAGAGAAAGCAATGAGTCAACCTGAGAGCAGTAGTTTATGGTCAATAAACGCAAAATCGTTGGACCAGTAAAGGAAAGCCCATTGGTGTATGATTATTTTTAAAATAATTTTTATTTAGGAATATATTATAATAATATTTTTTTTATTTTTTAAATATTATTTTTGATATTAATGCATTAAAATGATTTAAAAATATAAAAAAAAATATTAATTTGAAGTAGAAAATAAATAGAAACTTTTTAAATTTTTTCAAAAATATTTTAAAATACAAAAACAAACAATATCTTTATTTCAATCATTTAACTCTCTGAAAGTGTATTTTCTTTTTCTTTTCTTTTTGAAAAACGAAAGGAAGGGTTTAGATTTATAATTTATAACTCCAAAAAGTGTGCGGCGGGGATGGTAAGAACGTGTTTTTCTTCTTAAAATCTCAGAGCTCAATTATTGGACAAGTATGTTAATTTGTATTAGTTCGCAGATACTTGTGGAAAAAGAAAGGAAAATGAGAATGTTTTCTTAAAATTATTTCGTTCACTAAAATTGATGCGCTGGCTATTTTCTTACAAAGAATGTTCTCTCTCTAGCGGCTGGGGGGGCGACGTGCGGAGTTAAATGACCGGTTTTTTTTATTGAATTTTTTATTGTGATTGTTTTATAAAAGGTTTTTTATTTAAAAAAAATATATTAATAATAATTTTACTTTTAAGATTAGAATATATAAAAAAAATTAAATTTTTTAAAAATACTTTTAAAATACAATACAGTAACAAACATGTTTTTAGTGTAGATGTAATCCTCCCAATATTTCCTTCATAAAATCGCAGCGCGTGTTGGGGAATGACATCTAGTTTGGCACTTGTGAGATTTTTTTTTTGTTTTTCTCTTTCCATCTTGATATTGACAGGTGTCATCCTAGATGGTTACATCAACCATTTATTATGATTTTTTAAAGATTTGATATCTTTTATTTTAATTATTATTTTTTATTTTAAATAATTTATAAAATTTGAGTTTTTTCTTATTTTATTATCCTTTAGTTTTTATATTTTATTATTATTTATTTTATCTTAGATAATACACAAATCAATTAACATCTAAATACAAAAGGTCTCATGAACCCTAAATTCAAGAATCAGGGGAGATTTTAATCCTACATGAAAAAACCAAAACAACCAAAAGGGATGTGCTTCTTGCAAAGAATTCAACGTTTTCCGCTTTCTCTTCCATTTTTGCATGTTTTTTTTTTTTCTAACCTCTCATTGTTTTTCATAACCCACTAATTTCCAGCATAAATTCATAATTATTTTTTATATCATAAAACTAAATAATAAGTAATTTTACTTCAAAATCTAAATTTACATACTATTTCATTTACTTAGATCATCAAAATTATCAAATTAATTCATTAGCCCCTCACGCAAAAAACTACATGATTTATACACGAAACTTATACCAGCAGTAAGTATTATTTATATGTAAAATCATATATTATTTTTATTTTGATATCCCTTGTATTTTTCTAAATGTCATCATCCCAAATTTACAAAAATTACTTATTTAAAATAATTATTTTAATAAGGTAGAAAGTGTGGATGATTTATCATTAACATTTAAGTGTTTCTTTTATTAATTTATTTCTTATGAAATTTAAGTTAAGTTATTAAGACTAGTTTTATCCCTGTTTGCAACAATTTTTCTTCTTGATTATCATTGTATTGGGTAAAAAAATAAGTTGAAAACAGGTTTTTATATTAAAAAAACATTCAGCCCTAATTTTTCAGCACCACAATGATTGACTCGGATTAAATTAAGTGGCGCGTTGTCTGACTTTTTTTTTTCTTCAAAAAAACATGATATTCACTCTAATTATATTTTTCAAAAAAATAAGCCCATGTGTGGGCCCTCTTAAAAGGGTTTGGTGATGGCCTGGTCTCTTTCTCTTATTTTGGGGTAATTTGGTGTTCTTAAAAAAATTAATGCTTTTAAAAACAAAATTAAATTTTTTAAATTTATATATAAATCAATACCCCTTCTCTTTTATTTTGATTTTTATTTTTATATGTAGTAAATAGTGTTTTTTTAAGTACGTTGTATGTATTTAGTTATTTAAATAGATTTTTCTAATTAATCTATAATTTTTTCATGTTTTATATAATTAAAATTTATTTTTTAAAAATAAATAAATAATATATATTTTTGTATAATATGTCTAATTAGTGCAACATTGTATGATTTATTTTTTCTTTTATTTTGTGAAATTAATTTTGTATGTTATTTTTATTTGATTAAATAAAAAAAATATTTATAATAAATAAAGTTATTAAATATAATCAGTTAAAGATAACATGTTGCAATATCAAATTATTGTTGAAAAAAGAGTATCTTCCCCACGACAAAAGCGGGGACCAAATAATTAATGTGGGTGTCTTGCGTGGTGGCATGCAAACAAAAACATTAGTTGGCATCTTGTCCAGGTGGAGAAGGGCTTTATCACTATCTTCCTAACAAACAAACATTACTTGGCATCTTGCCTAGGTTCAGAAGGGCTTTATCACCGTCTAACTAATCAATTTTTATGACGAAGTGTATAGAAAAGATAAAATTAAGATTTTCAGAATATTCTAAGATTAAAATTATAATCACTATAGAGAAATAGAGAAAAATCTCTCATATTTTATTAAAGTCTGAATAATAAAAAAAAACACTAACTATTTATATAAAAATTCTAAAACTGACCCAATTAAAGATTTTAAAGCTAAATAAGAAAAATTAGTTAAAATCTGAAATTGACTGAAAAAAAAAAAAGGCAAAACAAAATCATATTGGTTTAATTTTGAAAGATCCAACTATTTAAAGTAAGACAAAATGGTTTTCCATTAAAAAAACTATTTGGAGAATCTCCTAAAAACAATTAAAGAGGATTCAAACCATCAAGTCTTCCATAATCGTGATTTTTGTCAGGCCTTATATATGATAATTCGAGCTTCTTCACGGATTTGTTTTCAGATAAACCATGTTTATTTGGTCCACGTCAGCAACATGTTCCGAGTCACTTTACATGCTTATCCCTCCCACGGCAACATTGATCCCTGGAGCACTTGCTGGTGATTTTTTATACAACTTTGTTTGATTTTTATTTTATTTATTTATATAGGTTTTTCGGGCCTGTTTAGATACATTTCAATTAATTTTTATTTATTTTAAAATTAATGATTAAATAAGTCTATAATAACTATTAATATTAACAACTATATACCTTGAATTTGAAAAAAAAATATATATTACAAGTTCTTATCATTGGTTATGTTATCTACTAAATCGTTGTTTTGTTTGATTTTTTATCCATTGGTTAAAGTGATATTCATACACCGTGGGGTATTTAAAAAGAAAAAAAAGCGTGACTTTCTTACAATTCACAAAGGAAAGGAGACTCCTTAAGAAAAAAGGTGAAGAACATTAATAATAGAGAAAGCCAAAAGTCATTGGAGTGGAAAAGGGTTTGCCCCTTTCATACAAGACAGAAGAATTGCAGGATAGTTTTTGAAATTTGTCGAAGAAGATGTGCCAAAACAACATTAGTCATCACAATGTTCATCACTTTAGTTTCATATTCCCTTGGAGGATGAGCTTTTTAAGGTAACAACATTGTACTTTTCTTGCAATCATTTTCTTTTAGAACACCATGCATTACATGAACAAATTGGCCTTTTATGGGCGAAAACCGTGACCAAATTAATTGTATTCTCACATTCTGTGTCAACAAGTACCAAACACAAAGTTGACATGAGTCCCCATGTTCAATTACAAAAGAAAAACAACTTCCTTTATATCAGCTTCATAAGATTAATTAATTATTATTTCGAGATAAAAAATTAAAAAAATAAATATAAAAAAATATTTTAGAGATATTTATTTTATAACTCAAATATGTTTTTTTATTTTTTTTTATTTTTTTTATCTTGGAATAGTAACAAAATAATGCCTTACATGTCCATTAATAAAAAATCACTATCAAATTGGTATGCATTAATACCAAAATAAGACCCACAATTCATTAATATAAAACAACCCAACACCATCAACTTTTGTACAGCTGTAGTCTAATCACCAACGAAGTTCTAATAACCACCCAAATTTCCCAAAATCACCAATAAGCTGTATTTATTTTTATTTTTCACTTATTTCATCGCTCTATATATATATATATATATATATATATATTATATTTGGTTTTAACATCAAATTAAGAAATGACACAAGCATCATGCTTATCCTCTACACATGAAACATAGTAATATGGGGGAATATGAGGATGATAGAGATAGGCCATGGAAGCCACAGGATCTGGATCTTTCTTCTGATCTCCTGCTGGCTTCTTCGGCGGCTCTTCTTTTTTCTTCTCAGGCTCTTTTGCCGGTCCGACTGTAACTATATCTGTGTGACACAGCTTTCTCAGTTTGCCCACTATGGGTACTGGATCAATGTCCCCTGTCACTGTCAACTTCTTCTCCTTCATGTCGATGGATACTGAATCCACCCCTGCAAATTTGCATCACAATTTATTAGGTATTGGCCATATAGCAATAAATAAATAAATAAAATAATTCAATACCTGAGAGACCAGAGACTATCTTCATGGTTTTTTTCTTGGCTTTCTCATCATGCAACTCCACTTTCAACACAGCTTTCTGCAACAATATAAGTTCATGTAAATTTTGTTATGAATCAATATCAAGATGATCAAGAAACAGTAATCACTTGAAATCAATACCAAATAATCTCATAGAAACAATAACCAAGTCAAACTGGAGCTACCAAAACTCACTGAATTATGAAAAAGAAGCAAGTTTTTCCTCAAAATATGTAAATCAACATAAAGAAAAAGGTAAAGAAAAGAACTTGGCTCATGATTCTTCATGCATGGATACAAGTCATCTAAAAGAATATATATATATATATATATATATATATATATATATAGAGAGAGAGAGAGAGAGAGAGAGAGAGATGATTCTCACCTTCATTTCCTGAGCTTAGAGAGTTGTGATCGGAGAAAAAGTTGAGATCAAACGGTATGTAAAGAAAGTTTGAGGTGAAGAGGTAAGGCGAGAGGAGGAGCTAAAAAAAACTCGGTGATGAGGTGAAGAGTTCTTTGTGTGGGGTTTAATAGAGGGAGTGAGGAGAGAACAGTGAGTCAACCTGAGGACAGTGGTTTATGGTCAATAAACGTAAAATTGTAGGACCCGTAAAGGAAAGCACATTGGTGTTTCTGGCGTGGAAATTAATTTCGTGTCTAATTTGTTCACCGGAAAATAATTGTTTTTTATAAAGTGATTTTTTTAAAAAAATAAATTATTGAAAAGTGAGCTATTTTTTAATATTTGATAGTATCATAAAAAATAAATTGAAAAATATTTTTTAGTGTTTGATTATATTATAGAAAATAAGCTAAAAAATAAATTATTAATATTTTTTTAAAATTTATTACAAACAAATCTTATAAATTAAAAAATAAGAATTTAATTTCATAAATGATCACAAATAAAATAATAATAATCAAAATAATATAGATCAAATCTAACAGATAAAAAATTAAAAGATGATAAAATTAAAAAAAATATATAATTTTATAAATTATTTTAAATAAAATAAATAACAATAAAAAAATGAGGATCAAAATTAATATAAAAATCAAATTAAATCAAATTCTAAGGGATGAAATTAAAGAAGAAAGAAGATTCAAAATAATATATATAGCAATCAAAAATTTGAATATCAAATTTAATATAATTAACAAATAACATGATATTTCTAAATTTTTCATAACTTCTTGAAAGTGTTTTCCGTTTAAAATAAAAGAAAAACATTTTTCTAAAAACCAAGTTAAAAGTTTCTTTGACTGTAAATTATTTTTCATTAACTAATTTTTTTAATAACAAATAAATACAGAAGTGATTTTTAAAAAATTATTTTTCATGAAATAAACAGCCGTATCATTTCACTTTTTAAGAATATATGTTCCTTCATTTCTTTTCATTTTTAATTTTTTTTGGATAAAAAAAATAAGCCATTCAAATCAAAATTGTAAAATTGGTGTAGATTTTGCTTCCTAATGATGGTTAAATACCAACTTTGTTAGCTCATTACACGGTTTAGGTGTTATGAATCCTCATCCGATGACATCTATATCGGACCTTGGTCTATACTAAGATTGTTTTTAGCTGTTCCTATGGTCAACCTGATAAATCTAGATGACCTGATAAATAAACTTCCGACAAGAAATCAAACCATATATGACAAGGATGATCTAATAAAAAAATTAAATTTTATTTAAAACAACACTGTTTACTTAACCAGCCGAACCGTGACTAAAGTCTCAGGCCGGTCATGGGCGGAGGCTCTTGACCGTGGAGTCAAGTCTATTACAAAGGAACTCCATTCCCTCTTTCTCAGAAACAACTCTCCAGTCTCTGGTCAGTGTGAATGCATGATCTGTTCTTTTCTTTGCTTTGCTTTCAATCGGGCGTTAGGAAAGTTCCAGCCAATGCAAAAAATGTAAATCACTTTCTTAATCAAACCTTATCACTGACACAGTATCGACAATTAATAGATTCACAGTGCATGCATGTGGGTTTGTGGCTGCGATCGGTCCACGAAGATTTATCTTTCTTTTATTATATTAACCCACTTGTCGAGCACATGGCAACACCAGGGAAGATCCTCGAGGGAAATATTTGTATCCTCAAGATTTGAAGGAGTTTACATCTTCGTTCAATAATTTATAGAATTTGCTTATTTCACCCTTCCAATAATTCACAGTACATTCTGTGATTGACATGTCCTGTAATTAATTAAGAGTTTATTGAAATTAATTAATTAATTAACTATCCCCTTATTAAACAATCCACCAGAAACCAATAATTGATTTATGGAGCATGAGCGTCGGTTAATTTGTTCGAAAACGATGACTAGGTTATAAATCTCTGGACGATAAAAATTCAACGACATTAGAAACCGAGTCCCGAAAGATTGGTAGAAACTAGACTAGAAAATAAAATAAAATGTCGAGCTTCAATCCGGCAGGTGGATTTGCTTTCGGGATGGATACGGGAGGAATCCTGTCAACTTAGATCGGTCGCTTTCTTAACTTTATAAAAAAACTTGGTATAGCCCATGCAAATCTAGGTCTAGACTCTAGATTTGATTTTAATTAAAGAGAAAATAAAGAGATGATTGACTCATTATTGACTCACAGTTCAGTTAACTAAGGTGAAGAGGTATTTAGAAATGCAATTGTGTTGTTTTTTAAAATATTTTTTATATTAAAATTTATTAAAATAATTTTTTTTATTTTTAAAATTAACCTATCAAAATGATTCAAAATATATATATAAAATATTTTTTAATAAAATATTTAATTTTTAAAAAAATACGAGTGTAACCGCGTTTCCAAACGCTTTCAAAAACTTAATTTTTTACTAAATGACTTTTTTTCAGGAAAAAAAAAAAAAGTTAATTCAAGAAGTTGATCCTCCCAATATAGATGATCTGTATCTTAACTGGATCAATTCTGAGTTTTTTATATAACTGTGCATGAATCTCATGGAGTTGGTCCGTAGATTTTGTACCTAATTCATTAAATATTCTATATTTTTCTTATAAATAATGAAATCAAGTTGGAAACCTTTTCTCTGTCCTTTTAAATAATTTTTAATTTAATTTAATTATGTATAACAAGTCGTAATGCACTGATAGCATAGCTAAAAAATTTATTCTTTTTTAACTTTTAGAATTTAAATATTGAAATCATAGTTTAATATTGATGAGATTCGAGTATATTCCTGCGAACGCGCGCGTCTATATATATATATATATATATATAAACAAAAATAAACTTTATGAAATTGAAACTTTTTATTTCCCGAAATAATATCTTTTACATTTAGAATTAAAATATTAAGAAATGACACAAATTGCATTAGGATCCTCCTCAACACTTCCAACACGGGGATAATGGTAACGATAAGCATTTGGAGCCTCCTCTACACTTATAGCATAATAATATGGGGGCATATGAGGATTATAGGCCTGGTAAGCCGCCTGATCTTGATCTTCATCTTTCTTCTTCTGATCTCCTTGCTTCTTCGGCTCTTCTTTCTTGGGTTCTTCCTTTTTCTTCTCAGGTTCTTTTGCCGGTCCTACTGTAACTATTTCTGTGCAACACAGCTTTCTCAGTTTGGCCACTATGTGCACTGGATCAATGTCCCCTATCACTGTCAGCTTCTGGTCCTTCATCTCCATGGATATTGAATGCACCCCTGCAAGTTTGGCATCTCAGAACAAATACTTCAATAATGATAATCTAGATTTATAAGTTAGTGAACATCGCAAAGTTATCAGACATGTCGCAAGGTTACGAGATATAACTCGCCCCAAGTCGACTTACTCGAATGAACCGGGTTCAATAACTGTGGATCATAGAAGGAAAAAAAACTAAATTTAATACCTGGAAGCCTAGAGACTGTCTTCATGGCTTTCTTCTTAGTTTTGTCTTCATGCAGATCCAATCTCAGCACAACTTTCTGAAACATTACAAGTCCATGTAAATTTTTTTTATAAATCAATATCAAGATAATCAAGAAACTGGAAACGAAGAAAAGGAAAAATGAAAACTTGAGCACTCATTCTTAATTTCACGCATGCATTGTGCACAAAAGATAGAAGTCCAGTAGGCCTTGACTGATCTCACCTTCATTGTCGCGGCTTTGAGGGATCTGGACAAAGAAAATTGAAGATCAAAGGCGGCAAAGACGAGGCCAGGAAAGAGGAAGGGAGACTATGAGCTTTGTGAGCTGAAGAGGTACTGAGGGAGAGAGATTTTATAGTGAAGGAGAGAGATATGAGTCAACCATAGGTCAGTAATCTTTTTTTCAACGAGAAACCCACTCGTCTCCAATAATTCCACTTTTTTTAATGTGTCTTCTCTTTTTATTTTTTACTTTATGCTCTTTACAAGAATAAAAAGCTACAATTGAGGAAGAAAATTATATTTTTTTACTCCTAATTTTATTTTCATTATAGAATTAATAAAATACTTGAATAACTTAAGATAATTTTGCCTATAAAATCTCTTAAAAGAATTTTGATACATCAAAAACTGATGAAACTTTTATATGATAATAATTATAACATTTATTAATAATATAAATATCAGTTCAAAATTCAACATTTTATTAAAAATAAATTTATAATTCAATAATTAACTATGATTTCTACACAAATTCAATTTTGTGTTAAAATATGAACTAAACATTAATAAAATTAAAAATAAATAATTAATACCCAATTAATTATCAATTATTTATTTAATTTAAATTTATTCAACTTAGATTAATTTATCAAGCATAAGAATCAGTTAGTTTGATAGACTACAAGGACTAATTAAGTTATAAATCTTTGTATGGTCCCGAAAGCTTGATAGAGACTAGACTATAAGAAAATAAAATGTCGAGCTATATAAAAGCATTTGCTGTGGGGATGGATACGGGAGGATCCAGTCAACTCAGATCGGTTGCTTCCTTAACTCATTAAACTCTAATTATAAAACTCGGTTTGCACAGTATAATAATTTAAACTGTCTTGAGGCTGGACCGGTTCTAATTTTTTTTAAAATAAAGAAATAATTCACTCGTTATAACTCAGCCAAGAACTAAAATTGATTTAAAATCCAATTGACCCAAGTCAAGACTCAGTACTTTATCCTTAATTTAATGACTTTTTTTCTTTTTTTAAAAAAGAAATTAGTCAAGACTCAAGACAAGTTAACTCTCTCTCTATTTATAGTATAGATTAAATCAATTTTATGCATTAAATTGAGTTTTATAACTATGCATTAAATCTCATGGAGTTGGGCTGGAGATTTTGTATCTAATCATTAAATATTGGGTATTTTTATATTATTTCCTATTAAATAATTTTTAAAAATTTAATTTATATGCAACAATTCCTAGCTAATGGATTGATAGGATAGCTAAGAAATTTATTCGTCTTTAATTTTATGAATTTAAAAATTGAAATCACACTTATATTTTCTTGAATGTTTTATGGAATTGAAACTTTTTATTTCCCGAAATAATTCTTTTACATCTAGAATTAAAATAGCAAGAAATGACACAAGCATTAATTAGGATCATCCTCAACACTTCTAACATGGTAACAAGTGGTCATGTGAGGATTACAGGCCTTCACCCACTCAGCCACATCTTGATCTTTCTCCTTCCGCTCTTCTTGCTTCTTCAGCTATTCTTTCTAGGGTTCTTCCTTTTTCTTTTCAGGTTCTTTTGCTGGTCCTACTGTAACTATTTCTGTGCAACACAGCTTTCTCAACTTGGCCACTATGAGTACTGGATCAATGTCCCCAACCACTGTCAACTTCTGCTCCTTCATGTCCATGGACATTGAATCCACCCCTGCAAATTTTGCATCACAAGATTTAAGAAAAAAAAAATCATAAATACTTAAAAGATGATCTAGATTTATAAGTAATGAACAAAAAAAAAAATGAATACCTGAAAGACTAGAGACTGCCTTCATGGCTTTCTTCTTAGTTTTCTCATCATGCAGATCCAATCTCAACACAGCTTTCTGCAACAAAATAAGTCCATGTAAATTTATTTTAAAAATCAATATCAAGATAATCAAGAAACTGGAAAAGAAGAAGGAAGAAATGAAAACTTGACTCATTCTTTCACGCATGCAATGTGCGCAAAAGATAGAAGTCCAGTGGGCCTCAGCTCTCACCTTCATTTGCTTTGAGGGATCTGGAGAAAGAAAATTGAAGATCAAAGACGGCAAAGAAGAGGCCAGGAAATGGGAAAGGAGATTATAAGCTTGGTGAGCTAGCTGAGGAGGCACATTTTACAGTGAAGGAGAGAGATATGAGTCAACCATAGGACAATAGTCTTTTTTTTTCAACGAGTAACGAAGGAAACAGGGTGGCAACCCACTCGTCTCCCATATTTGCACTTTTTTTAATGTGTCTTCTCTTTTATTTTTTACTTTATGCTATTTACGAAGCTCCAATTGATGTATAAAATTATATTTTTTTCCTCTAATTATATCCGTAAGTTATAAATGCAAGGGGTGGTATGGCATCTCAAGATTCGTGGTTGGCAGGCCTGAGATGGTGGTTGCTATCCCCAGTTCATGGCTGTAGTGGTGGAGGAGATTCTTGAAAGGTAGCCATGGAGAGATGACAGATAAAGTATGTTTTTTTTTCCTTACTTGGTGGAGCCTCTGGAGATTAGGAAAGGTCAATATTGTTGTTCTGTGATGGGGGACTTCAGACCACTGGGGATATTGTGGCTATCATAGAAGTTATTATTGACTGGTTGTTTGTTGGAGTTTTTAAAGTTGAAAGGTTTGTCGAAACAATATTCCCTAGCTTTTTATTGCCATGGATTGTAGGGTTTGGTTACAAAACCGAACCGGTTTATGAAATTAATTTGGAAATCCATTGATTTAGACTCTATTTTAAATCGAGTTTTATAATTAATAAAAAAAATTGATACGGTATGATTATTAAGAATCTTAGTTGAGAATTTAATTAATTTAGTTGAGAATCCTTCTAACTCACAATCTCTTGAATAAATCTCATACAGGACATAATAATTATGACATGGGATGAATAATTTTGATTAATTTTTAATATAATGTATTTGGACTTAAATCTCATATCGGATTTAATATATATATATATATATATATATATATAACAAACAAACAATCATACTAAATGAAGCTTGATGAAACTGGGTATTATGCTTTAATTAAGAAGTGAATTTGTTTAAGCATCTAATAAAAAAAATTAAGAAATGACACAAGCATTAGGATCCTCCTCGACACTTCTAACGTGATAATGCGTGGTCAAATAAGGGTTATAGGCCTGATAAGCCTTCACCCACTCAGCCACGACATCTTTATCTTTCTTATCGTCTTCTGGCTTCTTCGGCTCTTCTTTCTTCTTTTCAGGCTCTTTTGCTGGTCCTACTGAGATTATGTCTGTGTGGCAAATCTTTCTCAGTTTGGCCACTATGTTCACTGCATCGATGTTCCCAACCACTGTCAGCTTCATGTCCTTCATGTCCATGGATATTGAATCCACCCCTGCAAATTTCCATCCCAAAACGCTTAATTTACAAAAAAAAAAATTAATCACAGACGCTTCAATAATATTATTGATTTATAATTCAATGATCATAAGAAAAAATCAATACCTGGAAGACCAGAGACTCTCCGCATAGCCTTTTTCTTGTACTTGTCATCGTGTAAATCCAATTTCAACACGGCTTTCTGCAACAAATTACAAGTTCATGTAAATTCTCTTATATAATCAAGAAACTAGAAGAAAAGCAAGAAAAGAAAGCTTGACCCATTCTTTCATGCACGACATGCATCTTAATCTCATAGCTGGGCAGTAACAGAGAATATATAGAGAGAATTGATCCTCACCATCATTTTTATAGCTCTGAGAGGGATCTGATCAGAGAAGATTGAAGATGAAAGACAGCAACTAAAGAAAGTTTGAGGTGAAGAACTCAGACAGGAGGAGGTAAAGATTATAGACTTGTTGAGTTGAAGAGGCCTTGGCCGAGATTTTATAGTGAAGGGAAGAAAACTGTAGTGGCAACCTCACACGTCAGGACCAGAAGTCTATGGTCAATGGTCAATGGTCAATGGTCAATGGTCACACTGTATGTCTATGACCGGAAGGGGAAAGCTCCTTGGTGTTTCCAGTACTGCTGAAAATTTCTTCGCTTTCAGTAGGTGTTTCTTGAAGTCAACTTATTTTATTTCTTTATTATTACTTAACGACAAGCAGCTAAAAGGCAACACTTTTTTTAATGTGTCTTTATCTTTTTATTTTTTACTTTATACTATTTACGAAGGTCCAATTGATGTATAAAATTATATTTTTTTACTTCTAATTTTATTTGCATTAATATTGTTCATAGTACAAAGCATGACATTAATAAAATCATCAATTGTTTTAAAATAATATTGCAGGTACGTATATCCTCTTCAAAAAAATCTTAATACATCAAAAAATAATTATCTATTACTTTTAAAACCTTTATAAAATAATAATGACAATATTTATTAATAATATAACTATCAATTTAAAATTCAAATTCTTATTAAAAATAAATTTATAATCCAATAAATAACCATCATTTCTATACAGATTCAATTTTACATCAAAATATGAACTAAACAATAAAATTAGCTACAATTAATTAGTACCCAGCTAATTATACATTACTTGTTCAATTTAAATTTATTCAACTTAAATTAATGTCCTTTAATTATTTTCAATTTCATAAAAAATTATTTTTAAAAAATTTCATTAAATTTCCAACTTGACAATAAAATTAACAAAATATAATTAGTACTCATTAAACAACTAATCATTTTTTGAATTATAACATATCTAAACTAGAAAGTAAAACTTAATTTTATCAAATGACAAATAAAATTAATTCCCTCTAAATCTCAAACAAACATTAACATATAGATTATATATTAATACAACAAAATTCTCTAAAAAAATAGTTGCAAGACACTTAAATATTCAAGCAAACTACAAATATTACACAAATTTTTTAATAAATTAGCCTAAAACATAAATAAGTTAAAAAAAATAAATTTACCTACTTAATATATAATATGAAGCTTCAAAAGAAATTGAAAATAGATTTAGGTCACTAGTGGTGAGGGTTTAGAAGATGTTTGGAAGTGGTAATAATTGTATTTTAAAGTGTTTTTTATTTTAAAACAATATTTTTTATTTTTAAAAAATTATTTTTAACATTAATATATTAAAATGGTCTTAAAACATCAAAAACATATTAATTTTTAAAAAAATTGGAAATGGTTTGTTTTGAAGGTGAAACCATCATTGATAGGAGTCGCCTAACAGAATTAGAGTTCTACATCAGCTGTAAGTTTATAGTTTATAGGAGACTAGAGGTTTGCAAGAATTATGACCGTGTTAAAGTTAGAATCAATGTTAGAGTTTTATTCTTATTAGGAGATAGTTATTTGATTAATTTCTTCACGTTGTTAGATAGTGTTGAGAAGTCTTTGCCTAGTATGATTTGTAAATGCTATTTAAAGCCATCTTGATTATTTAGAATACATAGAAAACTTCAAGATATTTGTTCAAAAATGGGAGATCATACTGGTGTAAACATGAGTAGAATAGGAACTTTGGAGAAGGATTTGGTGGAATTAGTGGGGAAAGTGGAAAGTCTGATTGTTCTGTCACGAAGGGAGGTTGATAGAAAGGCACAAATGGCGCAAAAAATTGAGAATTTGATGGAGGAGTTGACCCTTGAGAAGGAAAAGAACTTCAAGTTAAAGATGGAATTGGAGACTATCAGAGAAGGAACTGTTGAGAAGGGTTTAGCGGAATTGAAGGGGCAAGTGGAGAGCATGAATGTTCTGTTACGAAGGGAGGCTGATGGAAAGGCACAGATGGTGCAAAAAATTGAGAATCTGATGGAGGAGATGATCCTTGAGAAGGAAAAGAACTTCAAGTTAAAGATGATATTGGAGACTATCAACTTCGTGTCTTCTAGTGCGTCTACCGCTGCTTCAATTGATTAAGTTTTTTTTTACAATGATATTAAGTACTGAATGTGTTGAAGATAGATATTTGGCATGTCTAGATTCTTATTTCTTGAGTTTTTAGGAAAATAAATATTTTTCTTACTTGGTTTTATTTTTCTTAAGTTTTCTTATTTGATGCTTCGGCTACTGAACTCCTTGCATAGCAGTTCCTTTTACTTCCAGGCACCTTGCTCTTCGTTTTTCCAGATGAATTACATTTTTGCTTATCACTGTAATCATAGCATCAAGTGTTTGATGTAATTAAATTTTTAATAATTAAACACTTACAAATAACTTCTTTTTTTGTGTTTTTTTGTGATTACTTGTATACTTCTCGTAATTGAAAGTAATGCGTGATTCGCCATGCAACTTGAGAAGATATCAGGATCATAAACTCCTCTGTCACACTTTGCAAAACACTAATATAAAAGAGTGATAAATACTGGCTGGATTTACAAGGATTGTGGCTGAATTTAATTACAACAAAACAAGGGAAGGGGCTGCTTTATTTTTTTATTTTTTTGGGATGAAGAAAAAGATGAAGAGCGTGGGGTGAGAGATAACGGTTGGGTTTTTTTATTTATTTTATGAACTATCAGGTTTTAATTTATTTAATTATGTAAATTGACTATTTTGTCGGGAAATGCTGATGTGTCAAATTTTTAACATAATCAAGTTGTTTTTAACATTAAAACAGTGGATTGGAATGCGGTTTTTGATTTGATTCCTCATCATCTGTCTTACTGAATAAAAATTAGTGACCTTGATTTTTCATACACAGGAATTGACCTGTGTATCCTATAATTGGACTTATTCATTGTATAGATGGTGGTTGCTATCCCCAGTTCATGGCTGTAGCGGTGGAGGAGATTCTTGAAAGGTAGCCATGGAGAGATGACAGATTAGGAAAGGTCAATATTATTGTTCTGTGATGGGGGCCTTCAGACCACTGGGGATATATATATATATTGTGGCTATCATAGAAGTTATTATTGACTGGTTGTTTGTTGGAGTTTTTAAAGTTGAAAGGTATGGTCACGAAACCGAACCGGTTTATTATAATAATATTTTGATATATTTTTTTAAAATTGAGTTAATCCTATTAACTCATAATCTCATGGACAAATCTCATACAGGAGTTAATAATTAGGACATGGGATGAATGATTTTAATTAACTTTTAATATAATGAATTTGGACTTTAATGTCATATCGGATTTCATATATTTATATAAAACAAACAAGCAAACATACTAAATGAAGCTTGATGAAAATGGGTATTATGCTTTAATTAAGAAGTGATTTTGTTTAAGCATCTAATAAAAAAAATTAAGAAATGACACAAGCATTAGGATCCTCCTCGACACTTCTAACGTGATAATGCGTGGTCAAATAAGGATTATAGGCCTGATAAGCCTTCACCAACTCAGCCACCGCATCTTTATCTTTCTTATCGTCTTCTGGCTTCTTCGGCTCTGGCTTCTTCGGCTCTTCTTTCTTCTTTTCAGGCTCTTTTGCTGGTCCTACTGAGATTATGTCTGTGTGGCAAATCTTTCTCAACTTGCCCACTATGCTCGCTGCATCGATGTTCCCAACCACTGTCAACTTCATGTCCTTCATGTCCATGGATATTGACTCCACCCCTGCAAATTTCCATCCCAAAACGCTTAATTTACAAAAAATAATAATAATCATAGACGCTTCAATAATATTATTGATTTATAATTCAATGATCATAAGAAAAAATCAATACCTGGAAGACCAGAGACTCTCCGCATAGCCTTTTTCTTGTACTTGTCATCGTGTAAATCCAATTTCAACACGGCTTTCTGCAACAAATTACAAGTTCATGTAAATTCTCTTATATAATCAAGAAACCAGAAGAAAAGCAAGAAAAGAAAGCTTGACCCATTCTTTCATGCACGACATGCATCTTAATCTCATAGCTGGGCACTAACAGAGAATATAGAGAGAGAATTGATCCTCACCATCATTTTTATAGCTCTGAGAGGGATCTGATCAGAGAAGATTGAAGATGAAAGACAGCAACTAAAGAAAGTTTGAGGTGAAGAACTCAGACAGGAGGAGGTAAAGATTATGGACTTGTTGAGTTGAAGAGGCCTTGGCCGAGATTTTATAGTGAAGGGAAGAAAACTGTAGTGGCAACCTCACACGTCAGGACCAGAAGTCTATGGTCAATGGTCAATGAACACACTGTATGTCTATGACCGGAAGGGGAAAGCTCCTCGGTGTTTCCAGTACTGCTGAAAATTTCTTCGCTTTCAGAAGGTGCACTTTCTTGAAGTGAACTTATTTTATTTCTTTATTATTAATTAACGACAAGCAGCTAAAATGCAACCTATCCTATGATTTAGTTTTATTTATTTATTAATTTTGAAACAGCTAAAAATTGTTTTTTAAAATATTTTTTAAAATTTATTTTTAATAATAACCCATCAAAGCAATTCAAAAACATTAAAAACATTAATTTAAAGTAAAAACATTTAAAATTTTTAGAAGCGTTATTCGAATGTACTCCCAAAGACACCATCACATAAAAGAGAGTAGAATTTTTGTGGATTGTGATGATAATGGAAGTATCGCAAAACCATTTTTCATGTACCAAAACTGGTATTATTAAACCAACTCGGACTGTGGATCAACTCGATAAATCATTTTTCAAGCTAGCTCATGATTTAGGCAAGGTTTCAAATTAAATCAGGTAAAATATAATTAAGAATAAAATTATAATTATAATTAAATTCTGCAAATATTATGTCATCAATAAAATACAAATAAAAATAAAAAATATTTTTTTTAATTAGGTCAGATCTGTTTTAACGTATTTAATTTTAAACTAGACCCAATCCAGTTAGAATAGTAAAAATATACAATATTCAGAGCTCTCCACATTAAAAATAGCATTCGGCTGCTTTTAGTGAGCCTGCATTTTCAGTGCAGAATTAAAGAGACCCATGAATAATGAACTGAGTTTTATTAGTTATCAAATATTTGTTTCCTGTGGGTGGCTTTAAAATCAAAATCAACCACGGAAACAAACTGTATTATATTATTAAAGGAGTCGTTCCTTTGTTTGTTGACTATTAAACAAAGGCTGCATCTCCTCTTTCGTGGAAAAACTCTCCGGGTCCATGTCAATAAGCTCAAGGTCTGAATTTCCAGAAGAGTTTTGAGGCTCAAGTAATTGGAAGATCGAGCTAGAAGACTACAAGTCAATGCAAGAAATGCAAAGAAACTTCCCTGCTACTTTAGCAATTAATTAAAAATAGAGATTCAAACTTGTAGGCTGTGACTGTGGCTGATACACAGGACCTTGTTACAGATTATTAAAAAAACATATTTTTTAGTAAATAAATGGATTTTGTAAAATTTTGATAAAAAAATAATAGTAGTAGTAGTAAATAATTGGATATTAATTCAATAAATAAATGGTCAATCCCAGTTATATTTTAAGGTAAACAGTCTGGTCAAGAATCCCTTCGTTCTATGTTCTAATTTAATTAGAATCTACTCCATATATAGCAAGGACAGGGATTTTCAAAACGAAATCAAAAGAATATTAATAATAATAGTAAATATTTGCATTTCCACTTCGCTTGTTTAAAGAATATTATTATAAAAAAAAACAATTTCACTGTATAATAATTTTATTTGATTCGGTTATACATGCATCCACAAGCGGGAGAAAAAAGTTTTTATTGCAGGTCATCTGGGAAATAAATATTCAAAATTGCAAGCCCTTGCCTCTCTTCTCCTCAACTTACATGGCTGTTATGCACAGTCCACCATTTTTTTTAGTTAGTGTTTGAGAATTTAGTATAAGATGTTTTTTTATTAAAAACAAATTACTTAAAAATATATTAAAATAATATTTTTTTTTATAATATCAACATATAAAAATCATTAAAAATCAATAAAAAAAATATTAATTTAGAGTTAAAAAATTAAAAATTCTAAAAAAACACAGTTTAATTATATTTTCAGAGAACAACTTTAATTAGTTAAGACAAGTTCTAAGCAATGTTTGCTGTTTTTTTTTTTTGTTCTCTTAGTACTTATTTGGGATGAACATGTATTTTTATGAAAATTTAAATGATTTTTTTTGTTTTGAATTAAATTTTTTTATTGTTATTTGATATTTTTAATGTATTAATATTAAAAATAAATTTAAAATAAAAAATATATATAATCTTAATCTTTTTTCAAGTAATAAAATATTTTAAAAAATAATATTTACCATCTGCTTCATAAAATAAAAAACGAGCTTCATTCACTAAACTAACAATGGCTTGTCGTGCAAGCACAAGGAGGGGAGCCCTTGCTGGGGAGCCCTCGAGCAAGCTTGTTCGAGACACAAACGGAAGACACCGTCAAAGGGAAGGATCTCCGAACAGTAACACTTCATACTTAGAAGTCAAAGGGGAATGTTAGTTCAGAAGAAAAACAAGTTTATCATGTGTATCAATCATGTGATCTTCTCGAAGGCAACAGTAGTTCGGTAAGATACTCCGAAGGGTCACTGCCATCGTTCTTTCCAAGAAACCCAGTCACTCAATTGATGGTGCATAGTTTTTTTATTAAAAAAATTAATAATTAATTTGTTGGCTTTTGGGCCACATGCCCAAACGTTTGTCTCGGCCCAAATAGAACCACTTAAGCTGTCTAGGTTCGGCCTAAACGGACTGCATCCCGTATTTTTCTTCTTTTTTATTTTTCGAGTTTCGAGCGGTTATGATGTAGTGTCTCGCTTTGCCTTGCCCATCCGCATAATATTTCTTTAATGATTAATTGATATATTTTATGATTTATTATTTATAAATACAAACTTTTAGTAAGCAGTAAGCAGTATTTTTTTTCTCCGTTTTTTTTTTTGTATTTCAAAAAAAATTAAAAAAATTTTATTTTTTTTACTTCAAATTAATATATATATTTTTTAGAGTTTTTAGATCATTTTAATGTACTGATATCAAAAATAATTTTTTAAAAATAAAAAATATATTATTTCGATGCATTTCCTAGCAAAAAATACTTTTAAAAAATATTATAGCCGATTATCAGCATTGCAAATATAAATCATTTTCTACTTGACTCGAGCGTTTTTCTTTCCTTGACAGAAGAGTATTTCTCGCATTGATACTTATTGATCTGTCTACTAATGATAATATTATACACTATCAATGAATATTTATATTTTTTATCAATCAATAAATAGTAACATTATTTTTCATATTTGAAGTGTTTTTGAAATTGAGGTTATAAAATAATTTAAAAATATATATATTAATATTGATGATTTTTAATTAAATATTGTGGATTTAAATATTGATATTACATCATGAAATAAATCACACTTTATATAAAAAAAAATTACTTTAACAAAAAACTATCTACAATTCCATTACATACAAAATTCATCCGATAAGAACTACAAAATTAGGTAAAATATTATCAAGAATAAAATTAAGATTACAGTACGAGTAAATTTAATTCACCTTAAAAAAAAATAAAAACAAAATTGTTGTCTGGTTTTTTTAGAAAAAAAAATTATTTAGCGAACAATGGGGGATACTATTCACTAAACAGTGGATGCATGCCTCCACTGTTTCAAAAAAAACTGTTCAGTGAACAGTGGAGGCATGCTTCACTATTCACTGAACAGTAGCATGAATTAAATTTTGGTCGCGCAGGAAGCAGCTCCTAGCTGCTTCTCTTTTTCTTGCTTTTAAACGCAGCAGCACGTGAGACCCAACAAACAATAACACGCGTTTATTATTATCCAAACAGCTTGTTACATAAAATCACAAGAAACATGGACGGAACCACGTTGCCAAACAGTTCCGTACAAGTCAATGCAAGAAATGCAAAGAAACTTCCCTGTTACTTTAGCAATGAATTAAAAATAGAGATTCAAACTTGTAAGCTGTGACTTTGGCTGATACGCAGGACCTTGTTACAGATTATTAAAAAAACATATTTTTTAGTAAATAAATGGATTTTGTAAAATTTTGATAAAAAAAAAATAGTAGTAGTAGTAAATAATTGGATATTAATTCAATAAATGGTCAATCCCAGTTATATTTTAAGGTAAACAGTCTGGTCAAAAATCCCTTTGTTTTATGTTCTAATTTAATTAGAATCTACTCCATATATAGTAAGGACAGGGATTTTCAAAACGAAATCAAAAGAATTTTAATAATAATAGTAAATATTTGCATTTCCACTTCGCTTGTTCAAAGAATATTATTATATATAAAAAAAAAAAAAACAATTTCACTGTATAATAATTTTATATGATTCGGTTATACATGCATCCACAAGCGGGAGAGAAAAGTTTTTATTGCAGGTCATCTGGGAAATAAATATTCAAAATTGCAAGCCCTTGCCTCTCTTCTCTTCAACTTACATGGCTGCTATGCACAGTCCACCATTTTTTTGAGGTGGTGTTTGGGGATTTGGTATAAGATGTTTTTTATAAAAACAAAATTATTTAAAAATATATCAGAATAATATTTTATTTATTTATGATATCAATATATAAAAACTGTTAAAAATCAATAAAAAAATATTAATTTAAAATTAAAAAATTAAAAAAAACACAGTTTGATTACATTTTCAGACAACAACTTTAATTAGTTAAGACAGATTCTAAGCAATGTTTGATGTTCTTTTTGTTCTCTTAGTACTTGTTTGTTTGGGATGAACATGTTTTTTCATGATAATTTAAATGAATTTTTTGTTTTAAATTTATTTTTTTTATTTTTTTTGATATTTTTAATGTATTGATATTAAAAATAAATTTAAAATAAAAAATATATATAATCTTAATACTTTTCAAATAATAAAATATTTTAAAAAATAATATTTACAACACTCTAAACATCTGCTTCATCAAATAAAAAACGAGCTTCTTTCACTAAACTAACAATGGCTTGTCGTGCAAGCACAAGGAGGGGAGCCCTCGAGCAAGCTTGTTCGAGACACAAACAGAAGACACCGTCAAAGGGAAGGATCTCCGAACAGTAACACTTCATGCTTAGAAGTCAAATGTTAGTTCAGAAGTAACACAAGTTCTTCATGTGTAACAATCATGTGATCTCCTCGAAGGCAACGGCAGTTCGGTAAGATACGCCGAAGGGTCACTGCCATCGTTCTTTCCAAGAAACCCAGCCACTCAATTGATGGTGCATCATTTTTTTATTAAAAAAAATAATAATTAATTTGTTGGCTTTTGGGCCACATGCCCAAACGTTTGTGTCTCGGCCCAAATAGAACCACTTAAGCTGTCTAGGTTCGGCCTAAACGGACTGCATCCCCTATTTTTCTTCTTTTTCATTTTTCGAGTTTCGAGCGGTTATAATGCAGTGTCTCGCTTTGCCTTGCCCATCCGCATGATATTTCTTTAATGATTAATCGATATATTTTATGATTTATTATTTATAAATACAAACTTTTAATAAGCAGTAAGCAATATTTTTTTTCTTTGTTTGTTTTTGTATTTTAAAAATATTTAAAAAAAATTAAAAAATTTTTAATTTTTTCTTTACTTCGAATTAATATTTTTTTAGTGTTTTTATATTATTTTAATGTACTAATATAAAAAATAATTTAAAAAAAATATTATTTTAATGTATTTACGAATAAAAAATACTTTTAAAAAATATTGTAATTAATTATCAACGTTACAAAAATAAATCTTTTTTTACTTGACTCGAGCCTTTTTTTTCCTTAGCCAATGAGTATTATTTTTCAGGATTGAAGTGTGTGAAATAACTAAAATCTATAAATATCTTGATTAATCAAAACAAGTTTTTCGGGTCATTAATTTTTACTCGATATTTTTTTATATTTTCTCTAACTTTCTCTTATGTTAAAAGATTTGTTTGAGGTTACAAGACCCATAATTTCTCTTATATTACACCTACTTCTATTTCTTTATTGTATGAAATTCAAGCATGGTTCATTCAAATCTTGACAGAATCGTCCTTTCCAGATATATTTTGTTTTTTTTAATTAGTCCCTAAGATTTTTATTGTTGTCCACTTCAATCACTACTCTCTTTTACTTTCAATTCAATTTGCTAGAATCTTGTATCCCGTGGTTTTTTGAACTCAAATCTTTCTAAATTCTTATCTACCTCGCCTTGCATGTCATGAAATTTTCTAGTATTAAATTAACAGTCAATTTTGAAACGTTTAATTTTTGCTTGTTTTAAAAATTATAATTTAAAGATAAATGACAATAAGACATCAATGACAGAATAAAAGGCCTTTGTCACCAAAAGCATACAAAGCTATAATTTGGTATTTTAAAAAAAATATTAATTTTTTAAATTTTTTCTTTGCTTCAAATTAATATTATTTTTTTTAGTGTTTTCACATCATTTTAATATACTAATATAAAAAATAATTTTTAAAAAATATTATTTTAATATATTTATGAGTGAAAAACACTTTTAAAAAATATTATAGTTGATTATCAACATTACAAACATAAATCATTTTTTTACTTGACTCGAGCCTTTTTTTTCCTTGGCCAATGAGTATTTCTAGCATTGATACTTATTGATTTGTCTACTAATAATAATATTATACACCATCTAATGATGAATATCTATATTTTTTATCAATCAATAAATAGTAACATTATTTTTCATGATTGAAGTGTGTGAAATAACTAAAATCTATAAATATCTTGATTAATCAAAACAAGTTTTTTGGGTCATTAATTTTTACTCGATATTTTTCTATATTTTCTCTAACTTTCTCTTAAGTTAAAAGATTTGTTTGAGATTACAAGACCCATAATTCCTCTTACATTACACCTACTTCTATTTCTTTATTGTATGAAATTCAAGCATGGTTCATTCAAATCTTGACAGATTAATCCTTTCCAGAGATATTTTGTTTTCTTTTATTAGTCCTTGAGATTTTTATTGTTGTCCACTTCCGTCACCACTCTCTTTTACTTTCAATTCAGTCTTCTAGAATCATGTTTCTTGTGATTTCTGAACTCAAATCTTTTTAAATTTCTCACCTACCTTGCTTTGCATGTCGTGAAATTTTATAGTATTAAATTAACAGTCAATTTTGAGATGTTTAATTTTTACTTGTTTTAAAAATTATAATTTAAAGATAAATGACAAAAAGACACCAATGACAAAATAAAAGGCCTTTGTCACCAATAGCATGCAAAGCTATAATTTGGTCCTTCAAGTTAATTTTTTTCATTTGTTAGTCCTTTTTTATAATTTTTTATTTAGGTCCAAAACTTTATTTTATTTATGTTAGATTCCTAGATCTTGAAATAAAAGAATGAAAACCGCCAAAAAATATAAAAAAGAGAGCTATTGGATGGTGAAATTCCAACTATCAATAACTTTGATTGTAGGTTGTTAAGGTTTTAATGATATGTTTTAAGATGTTTTCAATTTCAAATAAAAACAATTTAAAATTTTGATTTTTTGAACCCCAAAACTTTGACTATAATTTTCTTGTTGTTAGAGGTTATCAAAAACTAGTGTAGAAGATAAAAAGTCGCAAACCCTAATAAATGACCTTCTTGTCATTTGTTTATTTTTGAAATAAAATCCTAAAGCAAACAATTTATTCAAAAAAATAAATTTTGATAAATTTTTATGTGGGTTTTACTTTTTTAAAATTTTGGTTATTTTTATTTTTAATTGATATCTTTTTTATTTTTTTACAAAAAATATTTTTTAAAATAGTAATTAATATTTTTAATTTAATGTTTAAAGAGAGTTATTTTAATTTATCTTCAAATTTTAATGTTTAAAAATACATACATAACATGAGTAGTTGAAATCTAAAAGATTATATTACCAAGTTTTATATTTTATTTCGTGATCAAAAAGATGATAATATAATGAACAAGGAAACGAAATAAAATATCAAAGAAAAAGGCAACTCGAGGTAGGGTACGTTGCATGGGGGCCACACGAGTGATTCTCATATAAATATCTACCCTTTACTTGGCCCAATTCTCATTGTTGGCCACTTGGCTTCTTGAAATCTACGTCATCCCCAAATCCTGTTCTCTTATGCTATTTTTTTTAGCTATTAGTTAACCTTTTCTTTTTAATTTACTTTTAGTTTTAAATTTTATTTTTATTTTTTTAAAAAAAAATAGAGATACTAAATTCCAGCATAAAAATAAAAATTCATTGTTGTCGATAATTTCAACCATAAAAATAGTCAATTTTCATGTTAATGGATTTTATTTCATGAAAAAAGTTTGATTTAAGTTATTTTTTAGCATTATCCTTGCATGAGGAGTTAGATTTGACTACGAGATTAATTTTGGCTTCGAGTTGAATTTTATTTTTGAGTTGTTTTTTAGGTATTTTATGGTCATTGACGAGTTTATCAAGATTTATAGGGTGTTTATTGAGTGGTTTTTGTCAAAATGGACTGGAAAATGAGTTTTTAATCAAAAAAATTAAACATCTAATTTTTTAGAGAAAACTAGGTGTCTGTATTTGTATAAAGCAGACGACGTGTCATTTTTATTTTATAAAAAAACAAAGAAATGGGGTTGATGATAGGTTGTTTGCCTTTTTAATAAATAAGAAAATACGATAGGCTCAGGCACGCGAGCTATGTTTCTTTTTTTAATGCCCACACCCACATGGTTGAGCTATTTTTTTAATTATTATTTTTTTGTTTTATATTTGATTTTACAAAAAAAAAATGATAAAAAAAATCATTGAATCTAGTATTCGAGTAAGAGGTTTAGCATGTTTATCCACAACATCTAGGTTATTATCTGCCTTTTTATTTATTTTTATATAATATTTTTTATTTTCGTATAATTGAATAAAAAATAATCTCTAAGATAAAAAGATTATTGAATCCGATGATGTGCATGATTTTTTTCTTGAGCTTGCTTGGTTGACATGAGTTTGCTTTGTTTTTTTAATCAAATATTTTTTTTTTTATTTTTTAATATTAAATTGATTTAAGATTGAGCTTTCCAATTTATTTTTATCAAGTTAAATTTCACATGTCATCTCAAGTAAATCAAATGTTTTTTCATTTTAAAATGTGATAGAATATAATTCAATTCATGATTAAAATCTATATTTTTTTAGAAAACATATTGTCAATCACTTGATATTTTATCTTTGCACTCAAGTTGTTTTTTCACTTCAACTTGTGGTGTAACACTGGCTAGCATGATAGCTAAGTAAAAAAAGAAAATGTGTAGGATTGTTATTGTTGGGTCAACATCGTGTATCCTTTCATATTTCACGTATTGTTCACAATTTTTTTTAATTTGATTCTTAATTATTTTTTATGGGATTGTATTTTTTATGGGCCAAATTCAAGAGTATTTGAAGATTAATGATAAAATTGAACGACAAAAAACCAAAGTAGAAAATATACAAAAAATGAGTAATGTTTTCAAAGTTCACACAAAAAGTTTATTTTAATCCTCATACTTTAAAAATTATACATATTTAGTATTTTAATATTTTCTCAATTTAATTTTGATACAAAAAAATTTTATTTATTATTTTTTAGTATTTGATTTAAGAGAGAAGAGAGAAAGGTCATCAAATTCCATGCAGTAGAGGTAGAAAAATATCACTAATACCTATTTAGGTCATCAAAATAATAGATATTTATGTCAAAAGAAGAGTTCATATTATGTGTTTTTTTATTTTTAAAGTTCGTGAAAAAAGACATTTGAGCTCGGAGAATTTTTATTTATTTATCTATTTCGGGCTGATTTCTATTTTTTAGATGTTTTTTGAGCCATGCATTGGTTTATCAAGGTTACCAAGACCCCGTTTGTTAGCCAGAAAGTAGTTTTATTTTAGAAAGTGAATTCCGGGAAAGTGAATTATTTTTCGATGTTTGGTAGTGTAATGAAAAATAAGTTAGAAAACATTTTATAGTGTTTGGTTATGTCATGGAAAATGAGCTAGAAAATAATTTATTAATGTTTTATTTTTCTTAAGTTTATTAAAATAATAAGGAACAAATCTTACAAATTAAAAAGTTGAATGAGAATGAAATTGAAAAAAATATAATTTCATAAATTATCTCAAATAAAATAAATAATAATCAAATTAATAGATATCAAATCTAAAAAATAAAAAAAATAAAAGAAAAAAAAATTAAAAAAATAATAATTAATATTTCATAAATTATTTCAAATAAAATAAGTAACAATCAAAAGAACGAGGATCAAATTTGATAGACAAAATTTTTTAATAAAAAATGATAAGGAAAAAAGCAAATAACAATTATAAAAATAAGGACCAAAGTTAATATAAAAATTAAATTTTAGGAGATGAAATTGAAAAATAAATATTCAAAACAAAATATATATAGCAATCAAAAGTTTGAAAACCAAATTTTATATAATCAGCAAATAATATGATATTTTTAAAATTTTCACAACTTCCAAAAAAATATTTTCCGCTCAAATTTTCTAGAAAAACACTTTTCTGGAACTAAGTCAAATTTTTCTTTGGTCGGAAAGTATTTTTCGTTGACCAACTTTTTTAATGACAAACAAACACATGAAAATTTTAAAAGTAATTTTTTGAAAATCACTTTCGAAAAAACAAACATTTAAGTGTGCAGGCCTCGACAAAATAGGCCAAGTGGATTAGTGTGGCTTGCCAAACCCTACAACATCTAACCTTTTGCCTTTTTTTTTTTATTTGTTTAGAATAATGTTTTTTTTTATATATTTTTTTTGAAATTACTTTTTTATATTTAAATTAATATCACTTCTTTCTTGTTGAGCATTTTTTAAATTATATATATTTTATTTTTTTATGTATTTAGTTTTTGAAGAGATTTTTATTTTTTATCTATTTTTTTTTCATATCTTGTGCATGTGAACTTTATTTTTTCACATTTGTTTTTATTTTCACATAATATTTCTATCATGTTTAGCCCTGCATGATATTATTTTTTCATTTTATTTTACTCAATTAATTTAATGTGTGTATATATTTATATTATCGTTTGATTGAATAAAAAAATTATTTTAATAAAATTTTTTAAAAACATAACCATATAAATATCTCGTTCTGCGAGATGAAATATCTTGATATATATTTACTTTTTATTTTTTTTAATTTTATTTTTAATAATTATTTATTTATCTATTAACACCTATAATTTTTAATTTATTTGAGTGATATATACATAAACTTTTTAATTTTATTCTGCAACACATAAAAAAAAACCTACATGTAGATAATATTTGTTTTTTTTTTAAAAAAAGGCCACATAGCTGGTTTATATCTTTACTGTGACGATATCATGAACCAGGAAAAAAAAATATCGAAGAAAAGGCAACTCAAGTAGGGCCCTTTGGACGGGGGCCACATAAATATCTTCTCTTCTCAGGCTTAACCATTCCGCGGTCTTTTTGCTGGCCACTTAGCTCCTGGACAATGGACATGCATCAGCCCGCCGTTCTCACTCCTGGTCCACAGGTTGTGCCACGTGTCATGGTTATAAGTGATGTCTATCTTTTTCTGTACGTCACGTGAACCGACCCCCAGCTACACCCCCTTTGGGTCATAATCCCGTGGTTTAAAGACCATGGTAAGCTGCTTGACTTTTTATTTTTTTCTCATTTTAAATGCAAATAAGCAATAGCAGTAGAATAATTCTGTGCTTTGAGCTGATAAATATAGTAATTTTTTTTATTGAATAATAATAAAAATTACAAAAAAAAAACAATTTCTTCATCAAAACATGATAGAACTTCGAATTTTTTCTTTCCTTTTTGCAGTAGAATTAATTAATTTAATTATTTATCATTTTAAAAAATAGAACACCAACCCAAAAAAAAAAATAGCATTGAATCATTTATGATTAATTATGAGGTTTAGATACAAATAACTTTTATAAATATTTATATGATAAAATTTTATTTGTTTACTTAAATTTAGTTTGTTTTTAAATTGAATATTGATAATTTCATTTTTTTTCATTTTTTAAAGGAAACTTTAGTGAAAATATTTTTGTGTTGAGGTAATGCTAGTTAAAAATAATTAAAAAAATAAAATCACAAGATAAAAGCACTATTCAAGATGTTAATCATGCTTAGTGTGAAGTAAAATTTAATTAAAGTTTATTGTTCAGAAAAACAAAATGTAAATAGACAAAATCATTTAGAATAATTATCCTTAAAGTATCATTTGAATACTATTAAATAAGAACTTTCAAACAACTTTAATTTAATTGTAAATATCCTGGCCTAAAAGTAAAAGATTCATTAAAATCTTAATAAAACAAATTAATCTTTGTATAAAAATACTAATATTATTAAAACAGAAAAGAATTTAGTATCATAAATTATATATTCTATTGATATCAAGATTATTAAATTTGATTTACTCGATTCAATATCCGAGTCAAGAGTTTTACAAATTAAAATAGGTTAATCTAAATAATATTATTTTGATTTTATTTAAAAACCAATCTAGATTTTAATTTGAGTTTATCAGAATTATTCAGGTTTAATTATATTAATATTTTTAAAAGGTTTAATAAGACTAAGGCGGCGCATAAAAGTTGGCTTGAGAATATCAAGCTGGGTTCGGTTTATAAATATAAACGTGGCATATTCTTATGAGCCACTCATCCACAATCACTGATATCCCACAAAGCATCCAATTCTCTCCTCCACCTCTCACCCTCTACAAAACCCATTAATTCAAAACGCGCAGAAAAAACCCCACCAAAACCAAAAACCCATTTCTTCCCACTAAAATGGTATCAAAAAACCCTAACCCGGCTGACGGATTCTACCTGGATCCAACTGGAATGGCTGCATTACCTGGACTCTCAACGTTCCCTACAACAACGACGACGACGGCGTCGGATTCTTCATCGGATGATCCGAATAAGAAGATCCGAAAACCGTACACGATTACCAAATCCAGAGAGAGTTGGACTGAGCCTGAACACGACAAGTTCCTTGAAGCTCTTCAGCTGTAATTACTTCTTAATTAGTATTTTATTGATAACCCATTTGTTTAATTGTGTTCAATTAGGGTTTTGTTGTGATGTTTTTGAGAAAGTTTGGATTTTGAGGTAAATTATGAGGTCTTTGTGTTTGTTTTGATCGGTTTTGTGTTTAGGTTTGACAGAGATTGGAAAAAGATTGAAGCTTTTATTGGCTCAAAAACTGTTATTCAGGTATTGGACCATGAACTTATATGAAATGCATGTATTTAATTGTATTTTGGAATTTGATGGAGGTTATATTGTTGTGCATGAGCGCGAGCGATGAAAATTTGAGGATTTTTTCCTTTTCTTTACTGTTTTGGTTGATAATTTGGAGTTGAATGTTTGAGTGGGGGTTAGATTTTGTCGAATTTTAATTTCATGTCAAGAAGTTTGTGCGATTTTAAGTATGGTGTAAAAAGGGCTTTTCGAAGATAAGTTTTTGTTGCCTTGGAGTGATGAAAATGGATAGCGGGCTTGATTTGTATAAGGGGTTCAGAAAGGTTAGTATTTTGTTGTCTTGGAGTAGTGAAATTTGATTAAGGGCTCAATTTTTGTAAGGGGTTCCTGAAGATTCGTTTAAATCTGTGAGCGGTGAAAATAGATGATTTGTTTCTTTTTGGTTGTTAAAGAGTTCTGCTATATAGTCTTATGGTTAGTGTGAAAAGCATGAATTTTATGTGTTTAAATGAATTCTGCTTTGAAATATCTAGAGGTTTTTTAAGCAGTCTGTTTTGAAGTTATGGAAATTGTGTCCTGTTCTTTGTGTTTTTGAACATTGGAAACTGATAGTAGGGATATGTATGAGAAACAATGAAATGGAAATTTTGCAGATACGAAGTCATGCGCAGAAGTACTTTTTAAAGGTTCAGAAGAGCGGAACGAGTGAACATTTGCCTCCACCACGGCCCAAAAGGAAGGCTGCTCATCCATATCCTCAAAAAGCTTCAAAAAATGGTGAGTAGTGCATTTTGAAGTGTTTATTCTTAGTGCCTTCAAGATCAATGCACAAACAGCATAAATAATGTTTCCCTGACTCGTATGCATTGTACCTGGCAGCTGTGGTGCTTTCACAACCATCAGGATCATTTCAATCATCCTCTGCTCCCCTTGAATCTGGATGTGCTTTAAGGCCTGATTCGTCTTCAATACCTATGAACCCCATTGTAAGTGCTGCTGCTGCATCTTCCTGGACAAACAACGTGCCAACTATCAGTTTATCAAACCAAGCAAAAGGTTTGTAACATTGAACTTATCCACGTTGCTACCGTTGCTGTCAAACTCAATTCTTCGGTCACATTTGATGGCACGTTCCTGTGCTTTGCAGGAGCATTAGTGGCTAATAATTGTTGCAGTAGCAGTGAGAGTACTCCAAGAACAAAACCAGTTGGGAAAACAGCTGAGAAAGGAAATCATGGCCAATCAATGAGAGGTGAGGGTTTCATTTCATTTCTTCAACATTGTAATCTGTGCACTACCCTGTTTTAATGCTGGTATTGATATTTGAACCTATAAATACTTGATTCATGCACAATTCTGAAGTTAGGCTAAAATGCAGTTCTTGTGGATAAAGGTCAAATGCTTTAGCCAAATAGATATTGTGGTCACATACGGCAGCCTTCTAAACTTGAAGTGTGTGCATGCTCAAGCATGCATGTTGATATCCTACTGTAGACATGTCTGTATCTTGAATTCATCAGCAATGCATGTGTATCATTCAATGAGAATGTTTTAAGTAGTCACCTTGAATTTAGACCTTTTTGCAATTTATATATATATATATGTTCTCCTTTCATTTCCCATTTATTCTCTAGACTTTTATTTTTTAATGTTTTTTTTTTTACAACAGAGCCTTGATGAGTTCATCTCTTTATGCTAGTTGTTATTAGTTTCATGTTTCATTTGCAGACTTTATGGTACTCACACTGCCCTTTTGTTTGCAGTGCTGCCTGACTTTGCTCAGGTATATGGCTTCATTGGTAGTGTCTTCGACCCAAATGTTACTGGTCATTTGCGTAGTCTTAAGAAAATGGACCCTATAGATGTTGAAACGGTATGTTCCTGAACCCTACTATTTTTTTTTTCTATTGTTATAAGCTTATTGTGCTCTACATCTCTAACAATTTTACAATTTGAAAGTTCATTTATTTTTCTTTCTGGTTATTTTTTTTGCAGGTGCTATTGCTGATGAGAAACCTCGCAATCAATCTTACCAGCCCCAGTTTTGAGGAACATGTGAGTGCCGTTTCAGAAAAGCAATTATGTTTATTGATTGCTGCTTTTTCACCAGCTCAGGTTTTTGTTATATCATGTATTTGTGTCGGGTAATGCACTTAAATCTGAAACATTTTACCACATGAACAATATCTTGTGTTGAATGAGGCAATGATCTCTTTTTAAATCATATAGCAAGGTGGCCTTTCGTGTTTTAAGTTCTGTGGCCTTTCCTGTTTTCAGCTCTTTTGGGAGCTACTGTAACCTAATAGTATACAAGATAAAGCATGTCCAAGCAAGAAAATTGCTAGCACGAATAATTGACCATAGGTATGCAGGCCAAGTTCAGTTAGTGGGTCTGTCCAGACATTCAATTTCCTTCCTTTTCCATAGCTGGCTAGTTGTTGAGATGGACGAACAACTGATCTTTTGCAAATGCCCAAGTCCTGTTTTGTCACCAGTATCTTTTTTCCTATGATGCAGTTCTCCAAAAGCAGTGCTTTATGAAAACCATATAGTGCAATTTTGACCTACTCTATTCTATTAATGCAGAGAAAGTTGCTCTCTTCCAATGAGATCGACTCGGAAGCCATGGGTGTAAACAAGAATGTTGATCAACCAATGGATGTTGCTTAAATTTGGTTGGGAAACAAGAGAAGACAATGCTCCAGCGTGGTTGCATGGGCTTCATGTTTGATTTTCAGACAACTATTGCCGACTCTTATTCGGTGGTATGCCAGGAAAAAAAATGGCGATTAGAAAGCCTTAATGCCAGCTATTAAAGGCATCTGCTACGGTTTTTTGTTGCCAGCTTCTCCTGTTTGTGAGGCCATCAATTGCAGATTTTGTAACTTTTCCTCCTCCTACGTGTATATTGGAAAGAGGAAATCCCTAATGATGTATAATAGTTCAGGAGTGTATAGTGATTGTAGCATGTATAGATGCCTAATCACTCAAGTTTTGACTCTCAACATGTAAACTGGGCAATGCAAATGATTATGTATATCACCTGTAATCCATCTTTCCTTAAACTCTGCTGTTTTTTGCACAATAGGGCATTCATGTATTGTCTGGCTCTAGGCTTGACCTTTTATGAAGTTGTATCCAATACTTGAAGAATCGAAAGATATCTTTTTTACCTATTCATTTCAAATGGAAAGCTTTGCCACTCCCGTGTTCCTTCTGTGCCTGGCACCTCAAGATGGACTCCTCTTTCCTTTACACTTGTGTCCTGATGTTCTCCCGTTCATGTGGGAGATAACTAGAGGGTCGAGAATCTTTATAAAAATCTTTATGAATTGATGAGATGGAGATTTTAGAATATGATTTATATTAGTTTTTAATTGGAATTAAGACAGACAGATGATATTCAGTATTAGACCTAGTCCAAAGTCTGCAATGAAAAAAAGTGTCTTCATGATTAAGAAGCATGTTCAATGAACTAGTGTTATCCTAACTTCCCCTTTGTTTCTGAAACATGATTACCTCCTGTTTCATTATTTTGTAAAATCTGGTATTTTTCTTGAATATCTTTTTCGCTCTCCTTGTTCTGCTCCGCTTCTCTCCGGTGTCTTGTCTATGAACCGCATATTACAGCATAATCTATTCCCTAAAAAAATCTTCATGATGTGTGCAGTAATTATTGACCAAATTGTCGAGCATTCTCTGTCCATGCCCAACCAAGATGCATTTGGTTGACTATATGTTCCATCTCAACTTCACTATCATATACTTATGAGTCACAGATTCCAACATAATCTATTCCTAAAGAAATCTTCTTCCTAGTATGAGTTTCGACTACGATGGTTGGAGATACAAGAACGAGATGATGTCTTGCAGTAATTATTGACCAAATTGTTGAACATTCCCTGTTCATGCCCAACCAGGATGCATTTGGTAGACTATATGTAAGCCTCTGTTTTTATGGAAGCTTATTACTGTTTACAATGATAAATCATCTCAATTCAAAATATATACTATTGAGTGAATTTTAAGAATGCTTTTATATTATTTTCTTAAGCATTCTTTTATATTATTTAAAATTTAAATTTTTTAAATTTTAAACTTGTATAAATATATTTTTAGTTTAATTTTATTAAAAAAATAAAATGATAAGAATCAAATTCGTTATCATTATTTGATTTACATAAATTTATAATATATCTGTCAACAAGATTTCTAATATTATATTAAAAGAACCTATTTAATATAAAAAATTAAATTTTTACAACTTATTTGGACTAATAACGAATTGAATTCAATCCATTTCAAATTAGTAACCTATTCCCACACCACAAGCTAATCTGGGTTTTGAAATCCAACTTCAAAACAATGGACAGAGCTAATTCTAGAACAAGAAACCTCAGAAGAATAGTCCTGTAGAATTATGAAGAATTGGGATGCGTTTGACACGCATAAAATCTTTTAGAGCAATGGAGCATTGACTCCTTTAGAAGCGCTATTTGGAGTTGAAACCTTTTCATGTTTGGCCAAAGAACAAATTCCGACCAAACCAGCTCTGCGAGACAGCCCTGGACATATAATTTGTGTTCTTACTTCCTGGGTAATTTTCTTTACATCATAGGTGTTTGCGCCAGATGGTTTTAATCCACCTTCTATCCAGTATCAACCCTTGAGGAGGTCATGGAACCAGTTCGGTGATCTTCAGTAAATGAATATGCTTTGCCTCTCTTTCAAACAAATATTTGTATGTGTTCTTGGTGAGATCAAAAAATGTTTTACATTGCCCTCTTACAACCTCAAACATTACATGAAGAGCGAAGGAATTGGAACACAACATTGTACAGAGTAATTTCCAAGGTTTACGAACACGTACAAAGCAAGACAACAATTTGTTTGAAGTTTGTTGACAAATGTCCTTTAGAATAAGAAACTGTTTTTATTGGTGAGGGATAAGACCGAATGGAAATCCATGTACTTGGTGAGAAAATTCAATAGAAATTAGGATCAGACTAGGTGTCGACTTGCACTACGAGTCAAGACCAAATTATTTTTTTATATAAAAAATAATATTTAATTGCTGCAAAAACAATTTTTTTTTTAAATGTGATTTGAATAATACACCTAGCAATATTAAATAAATTGGCTTCATTTTAAATAGAAAATAAAAAAAAGCAACAAGATTAGAAGAATCATTTTTCTTAGAAAAAGTCATCAGGATAGCTTAGAAAAAAAATGTTTTTCAAAATAAAACAAATGATATATCTTTTCCAATCCATTAAATACAAAAAAATACAATGAGGGAAAAAAAATCTAACTAGAGTTAACATAACAAACCTGTAATCTTGATAATTAAAATTGAGCTAAATTGAGTTATTTCACCAAACTCGTGATCCACATCATAAAACTAGAATAATATGATATGAAAAAAATAAAAAAAATCCCATAACTAATTTTATTGTAAAATATCAACCAACGTTAACTTTTTAAGCTTGTGACTTAGATCTTTAAACCCAAAGTATCATATTTGAAAAAAAACCATGAAATTTAATTTCTAATTAATTAATTTTGAAGGATGAAATTGAAAAAATAATTCAATTATATAAAAAAAATTCAAAATTCAAAATAACAATTAAAATATTGAGGATCATAAATATAATAAAAAATAAAATTAAAAAGAAAAAAATTTAAAATTGAATTTAAAATATTAACAACAAAAAAAACTAAACTATCATTTTAGAGGAAAGAAAAAAAAACCTTACCGACTACAAAAAATCCACCCAACAAAATAAAAATAAAAATACAATGATATTTTATATAAGACGGTGAAAAATTGTTTTGAACAACAGAAAGCATAACATCTGCCGACCTGAAAGCGCGGTGGCTTCCTACACATAACTACTTTTTATTTGTTTTTTAAATTAATTTGGTTTCAATAAAAAGAAGGAAAAGAAAATTGGACTTGTACTAGGCCCATAATAGACCCACATAAAAGTTGATTAATCTCAAATGAAATCCGGGCTACCTGTTCACCCAGCCCAGAACCAAACCCATATATAATTACGGTATCGTTTTCTTTAGGGTTTGAAGTCCTCCTTAGCATCCTATCGAAAGAAGAGAGCTCTCCTCTCATCTCTGCACCAAAGCACAAAACGGGGCTTGCATTTTAGCAACCATGGTAACCCCCTCTATCTCTTACTCTCTACTTCTAATAGACACAGAGATAGAAAGATACTGACTTTTTTTATGCTGTCTATCACTGTTTCAGATTATTTCAGAGAAGAACAGAAGAGAAATCTCCAAGTACCTCTTTCAAGGTCTTGTCTTTTTCTGCTATAGATCTTATTTTAGTTATCTAGAAAGAAAACCCATGAAGTATCGTTTGTATTTTTTTATGGTTTTAGGAATATTCACTTCTAGTTGTGGGTTTTGAAGAATTGGGGTTAGTGTTAGTTCACAGCTTGTGATTTAACAGAGCTGATTTAATAACATTGAGTTCTTCTAATAACATTGATGTCAATTAGAAAAGCCATTGAGTTATAGGGTACATTCTCTTTTTGTCCAAAGCAGTAGTCTTTTGCTGCTTTTGTTCTTATTGCATTGATAATTCAAGTGAGATGCAGTCAGTATATCATCCTTCAGCTAGTTCCTCTTTAGGTGTAGGTTTTAATGGGTTTTTGTCCTGGCAGTTGGAATACAAAACTAAGACTATGCTGAGTATCTTGGTCATTCTTGCTTTATTTTGGATATGATCAGTTAGTCTGAATGGTGAAGTTTTGTTATTTTTTCAAATTATCCAAATGGGACTAATGTTTCTTGATTCTGCAGAGGGAGTTTGCTATGCAAAAAAAGATTACAATCTTGCAAAGCACCCGGAGATTGATGTTCCCAATCTCCAGGTTATTAAGCTCATGCAGAGCTTCAAATCCAAGGAATATGTCCGTGAGACATTTGCATGGATGTACTACTACTGGTATCTTACCAATGATGGAATTGAGTTTTTGAGGACTTACCTGAATCTTCCATCAGAAATTGTTCCTGCTACCTTGAAGAAACAGGCAAAGCCTGCTGGTGGTCGCCCATTTGGTGGTCCACCTGGTGACCGTCCCCGGTAATTTTAATTTATGTTGACAATTTCGTGATTTGAGTATTCTCATCATCCTTGATTTTTTAGAATATACTAATTTGCATGTGGTGTTTGTTTGGATTTCTAGAGGTCCACCTCGCTTTGAGGGAGACCGTCCAAGATTTGGTGACCGCGATGGTTATCGTGGGGGCCCACGAGGGGGTGAAGGTGGTGAGAAGGGAGGAGCACCAGCAGATTACCAGCCTGCATTTAGGGTAATTTCACTTTAATACAATTACCCTAAATGTTAATACCTATTAGGGACAACTGCCACAATGTGTTCTTGTATATTTACTTCTAATTCCGTTCCATGTTTGGATCTTCCAGGGCTCTGGTGGAAGGCCTGGCTTTGGTCGTGGAGGAGGAGGTTATGGTGCTGCTGCTGGTCAAACTAGTTCTCCTGACTTTGCTTGAAGATGTTGCTGGTCTTTTACAGTTTTGCTGTTTTTACTAGATGTAGCAGTTGTGCCCTTGTTCAACTCCTTAGCAAGTTGATCCTTGAGACTAGAATACAGATCCTGTTTTGAAGCTGTTTAAAATTTGCTATTTGATGAAATGGAACTCTGATTTTTCTGTTTTGCTATCTTTTGATTCCTTGATTTACTGTGGCTGTGTTCTCATCCGGAGGGCATCAATTGCAAGTGAGATTTTTCATTTATGTGTTAGGTAACTTTGGGGGTTATGTTACTGCATTCTTTGATGTAGGAGCTCTGGTATTGCCATCTTGAATAACCAGCTCAAAGGGTCTTCATGTTTTAGTGCTCATAACTCAGTGCCCAGCACACAAAGGCTGTTGTCCTAGTTTACCTGAGTCTCTGGTGCCAATCATGAGCTTAAAATTTTATAGTGTAAACTGTCCGTTAGATCAGTTGTTCTGCGTGAAGTTTACCATCACATCTTTTCTACATCCAAGCTCCTGCAAGTTCTGGCAAAGCTTAAACCGGCAAACTTCAGTCATTAAAATTAGGTTTCCAATTTTAGTCCTTTACATTAAACTGCAGTCATACAGTTCAATATAAAGCAAGGTTTTAGGATTGGCATGATCCTCCTAATGAGTAACACATCAGCTACCCCCGACTCAAAATTCTCTTCATTAGATTGCATGAAGGTCAGTGGCAACATTGAGAAGGAAAAAAAAACTGTAAGAGAAGAAGAAAACACTGTTCATCTAGATTGTTTACCTAGATAGAGTATTGATGACGGGAATAGTGTTTTATCCTTTTTTTCCCTTACAAAATAGCCAATTATTTAGGGGCAAAAAATTGAGGGTTATTTTTGTATTTTTTTAAAATATATAATAAAATAATCTACCTACCCATGGAATGAAAAAAAAGAGAAGAAGGCTAATGATGGGGTTCTTTTTGTAATTTTAAATTTTGTTGCAAAGTTAAAAGTCCGTTCTTGATGTCCAATAATTTAACTCGTTAAATTTTTGTTATTTTGTTGCTGTGTTTTTTTGGTAACTAATGAGTTCGGGTGAGATCATTTAAGTATTTTGTTGCTGTGTGCGGTTGATTTAAAAGGCTAAAATTATCATTCTAGGGTTACTTTTGATGCATCTCGACGTGCTTTTTTCATAAAAGCAGTGCATGTATAGATAAATAGTTTGCTGGTTTGTCATAAGCAAGCATTTCTTTTTTGTTCTCATTTCTTTCATCTCTCTTCCTCAGTCTGTGTCTGCCTTATGATTTTTTTTCTTTGTATTTATTTAATTGAAAATTAAACTTTATTTATTTTTCAACTTTTTGTGTTATATGTTTTCTAATTTTTTTTATTTGATTGAATTTTCTTGGATCTTTTTATTTATTTATTATTTATTAAATTTATTTTCATAGATAAATTTTATTTTTAAATTAAATAAAATTAATTGGTTGAATAGAGTTGATTGGTTTATTATAGATGTATAATCATTCATTTTTTATAGGTTTTTTTGGATAAATGGGCAATTCAGGTGAGATCCAATGTAGATTTAACTTTTTATTTATTCCTGGGATCCGGACGGGACCACCATGGCTCCTCTCTTTTTTTCTTTTCCGCAGCTCTCTAGTGATCCTTGTGATTTTTTTTATAATATTATCATGCATTTTTCTATAGTGAAGTTTGAACCCTCTTAGTAATGTTTTTTGGTGGTGGCATTGTCAATCGTGGAATGATAGCAAATCTCTAATGATTTTTATTTTTTTATTTTTTTCTAGATATAATATTGACAACTTATTTATTTTAATTAATTGTTATCAAATATTTTTTATCTAGTTTGTTTGCTATTGTTATTTATGACTTAAATTATGTTATTATATTACTCGATTCTATTGAATGGTTAAGTATTAAATTTTTTTATATTTATTTACAAATAATATCATTACCTATATATATATAAATGCTGCATAGCGCATCACAGGTCTAACAGTAGACTATTCCTAACGGCATGAGCCTCACCTGGTTCGCTACATGACCTATGGCCTCCCTTTCAGGGGCAAGGGTTCCAGGAGTGGCACCTCCATATACGAGCCATTCCATGTTTCATTCTTTTCATCACCTCTGTGAACATGCATTGCTACCTGCTCTGGAAGGTTCAAGGTGATGACAATGGAAACCAACTGGAAATTGAGGCCATCCTACTAGAGCAGATGCTTGTCAATCGAGTATAATTTATCATGGCTATCAAATCCAACCAGGCTAGGCTTGTAACCAGGGTCAATATTTTTGCTTATTTACTTAGTAGCTAGGACTCCTCACCCCGGTGTAGCCAAGAGAAGTTGGGAACAACCGTCTGGTTACGTGAATCTAACAAAATTAATTTTCAAAACAAGGGCCCAGCACAGATCAGGTTTGCATAATTTGATAACAGAACAATCTATTGATCTTGTAACCACACAGTACACAAGGACAGAAACTATTTGCAGACTCCCTCTATGACACCTAAAAACAGACTCTGAAGACGCTCACGAAGGACCATCTCTCTTTGTAATACAAGACAGAAAGTCTTAGACAAGGTAAACAAAACCAATTAACAAGTATTATCAACATTACAAAAAGCTGGGAGCTTAGTCCACCTCCTCCATCTTGCTCTCCTCAGCACCGTCTTCCTCCAGGGCAGGCATGTCAGTATCATCACCAGCTACCTCATCCTCGTCAATGCTAAGACCCAGTTTCAACATCCTGTGAATCCTAGCAGCAAATGTGTTTGGATCATCTAGGCTGAAGCCAGAGGTTAGCAGAGCAGTCTCAAATAACAGTAACACGAGGTCCTTGACGGACTTGTCATTCTTGTCAGCCTCGGCTCTCTTCCTCAGTTCCTCCATGATACCATTGTCAGGGTTGATCTCCATGGTCTTCTTGCTTGACATGTACGAGCTCATGCTGCTGTCCCTCAATGCCTGAGCCTTCATGATCCTCTCCATGTTAGCTGTCCAGCCATACTCTCCTGTCACCAAGCAGCATGGAGAGTCCACAATCCGGTCAGAGACAACTACCTTCTCCACTTTGTCTCCCAAAATGTCCTTGATTGTCTTGCAAAGGTTCTCGAAAGACTTCTTCTTCTCCTCCTTTTTCTTTTTCTCTTCCTCAGTCTCATCGTCAAGTTTTAGACCTTCCTTTGTAGCAGAAACCAGCTTCTTTCCATCATATTCCTTCAACTGGCCAACAGCATACTCGTCAATGGCATCAACCATGAACAGCACCTCGTAGCCCCTCTTCTTGAGCTTCTCAAGGAATGGAGAGTTTTCCACTGCCTTCTTGCTTTCTCCAGTAATGTAGTAAATGTCCTTCTGGCCATCTTTCATTCTGGTGACGTAATCCTTCAAGCTTGTCATCTCATCGCCACTCTTAGTTGAATGGTACCGGAGCAAATCAGCCAGTTTGGCTCTGTTCTGACTGTCCTCATGGATACCCAATTTTAAGTTCTTTGAGAAAGCATCATAGAACTTCTGGTAATCCTCCTTGTTCTCTGCAATCTCATTGAACATCTCAATGCACTTCTTCACTAGGTTCTTCCTAATAACCTTGAGGATTTTATTCTGTTGAAGCATCTCACGAGAGATGTTGAGTGGCAAATCATCAGAATCAACAACACCCTTGATAAATCCAAGGTACTCAGGGATAAGCTCCTCACAATTGTCCATGATGAAGACCCTCCTTACATAAAGCTTGATGTTGTTCATCTTCTTTCTAGTGTCAAACAAATCAAATGGAGCTCTCTTTGGTGCAAAGAGAATAGCCTTGAACTCCAGCTGACCCTCAACAGAGAAGTGCTTAACAGCCAAATGATCTTCCCAATCATTGGTCAAACTCTTGTAGAAAGAAGCATACTCCTCCTTGGTGATCTCCTCCGGCTTGCGCAACCAGATAGGTTTCTGCTTGTTAATGAGCTGCCACTCATGAGATACCTCCTTAATCTTCTTTTTCTTGGATTTGGTCTCCTTCTCCTCATCTACTTCCTCAATATCACCCTCCTCTTCCTTCTTTGGTTCATCATCCTCATCATCACTAATCTCCTTCTCAGTCGTCTTCTCAGTCCACAGATAGATAGGATAACTGATGAACTCAGAATGCTTCTTCACAAGATCCTTAATCCTCCTCTCCTCCAAGTACTCAAGCTACAAACAAAATTATCGCAAAAGCCAAAAGTCATAACCCAAAATCAAATCTAACACAAACAAGCCAATTACAACATCAATCCACAAACCAAAAAGTCTGGTTAAATTAAACAGGGTGCTTTATTTACCTGATCCTCCTTGAGGTAGAGGGTAATCTTAGTACCCCTACCAAGCTGCTCTCCGTTAACATCCCTTGTAACAGTGAAAGATCCACCAGCTTGTGACTCCCAAACATATTGCTCATCATCATTATGCTTAGTAGTCACCACAACCCTCTCAGCAACAAGGTAAGCAGAATAGAACCCCACACCAAATTGTCCAATCATACTAACATCAGCCCCTGCCTGCAATGCCTCCATAAACTCCTTCGTCCCCGACCTCGCAATTGTTCCCAAATTATTCACCAAATCTACAATTCACGAACTCAAAAAATAAGCATTCCCAAATCATATCAACCCCAATCAGCTATCTCTAATCCCCCCACTATACCTTACCAATAAACCACTTTCTCACTATTCCACTCGCAATTTTAATAAACTTCTGCATTTATCTCATGAGAATCCCGAACTAAAAACATAAAACACGTTACTTTACATCCCAAAACCCAGAGTCAAAATCAATAAACAAAAATTGCAATGCCCCGCATGGTAATTTTCAAAGATAAAACTTGGGTTTGAGAGATAAACACGGAATCAAGAACAGGAAACAAAATTTTCAGTGATCCAGATGATAATTTTTAAAGAAGAAAAATGGGTTATAGAGAACTTTAACGTACCTGCTTTGGTCATGCCAATACCACTATCGATGATGGACAAGGTGTTGTTAGTTTTATCAGGAACAAGCCTGATGAACAACTCAGGTTGTGCATCAAGCTTGCTCTTATCCGTCAAGCTCTCAAATCTAATCTTATCCAACGCCTACACAAACCCAAAGAAACCACCATTAGCACCAGGAAAACCTAAGAACCCCATAAAAAAAAAAAAAAAAAGAACAGAGGAGAACGTACATCAGAAGCATTGCTGATGAGTTCACGAAGGAAGATTTCTTTGTTGGAATAGAATGTGTTGATGATCAAGCTCAAGAGCTGGTTGATCTCTGCTTGGAATGCAAATGTCTCTGCTTCTCCCATTTGCACGTCTGCCATCTTTCCCACGCCAAAGCAAGCAAGAAACCACGCAAAAGGAAGTAAGAAAACACGATCACTAGAGCAAGAAACTACGCAGAAGCTACAAAGCGAGAGAGAATTCGATGATGGATTGTTTAAGGCTTGTTCTTTACGAGGGAAAAGAGCTTGCTTTAGGGTTTTTTATAGTGGATGATGGGTTCTAGGTTCTTCTTGAAGCGGGGGTCTGTCTAGAACTCTAGACTGTTCGGGGAAACGACGACGTAAAGGGAAAGTATGCATGGTTTTCGAGGGAAGTCGAGAAGGTTCTGTTCTGGTTTGCCAACGGAGACCTTGAAGATTTTTTTAAATTTTTTTTTTTTTTATATAGGGTTGAATTTGATGACGGAGTGGGACCTATTCTTTTGCTTTAGAATTTCTGGTACTTGATGTTTAGATACTGTTGCATTTTAGTCCGGAAGTTTTGGGAATTTCAATATAATTCTAATTTGAATTTTTCAATGAGCTGACTTTAATTTTCGGAATAAAAAAGATGCCTCTCAAAAAATTTAAAAAATATATAACAATAATAAAAACATAGATAGTATATATGATTATTATTCCTATACTTAAATAAAGCTAAAATTAAAAAAAAACTTATTTTGAAAAAATTACGTGTACATTCAAAATAGGAAAGACCGAGACATGTGTTTCTATCCAACTTATTCTGATATTGTTTATGAAGACTCTATTTTTCTCGGAGCTTCCTTTTCGTGAATGTCAAGATCAAATCGTCTAAGCTTTCTTTCCCTTGAGGCTCTCCTCTCTTGACAGCTTTCATTTCGTGTGTGTCATATATCTCTGAATTATAAAGTTTATTACTTGTTCCTTGGCTAATAATGAAAGTCTCTCGCTGGGAAAAAGGTGTCGACGGGAGATAGGGCAAGTTAGCCCAGGATTTCTCACATCCCTCATGAACAGGTAGAGAGTCTGGTTCAGCAATACCATTTCAGAGATGTTAGCTAATAATAAATGTTTAATCTTTTTGTGTTAATTCTGCCCATCAAGGTTGATTATAACTCTTTCCCACTCAATACTCAGGATGCGTTGTGCAAAACCTGTTCTTGGGAGATTCTACTGGTTCTTCATCGCCTAACACTTTCGCTGAAAACGTTCGGAGGAAACTACGATTACACGGGAATGGACTTGCTTAGAAGCTCATACGGGATCCTCCTTCTGTCAAATCAGTAAGGCGTCAAGTTTTGTTCATTATATGCTTGCTGGTATATACCTCTGTCTATTTTTGTTTTCCTTTTTTGCCTCCCTTATCTTTTCTGTATTCTTCTTTTGCTTGCTAGTTTGGTCATTATTTTTATGGCGCTAGCAAATACTAATAAAATCAGAAATTAACAGTGACATTTCAGACGTTAAATAGTAAGTATCAAATTATTCATCGCAAACCAGAAAAAACTTGTTCAATACAAACTCGTAGGGCTGCTGATCAGCTGAGCCCCGCTAGCTAGGTTCAACTGTTTTCCTAGAAATTTATTCAAGCATTTAAATAAACTGGAACTGCACCATGCATCTTTAAGGAAGAGAATTAAAACACCATTTGAATTCAAAACGAATCGTCTCCTTTGGTTCAAGAGTTCGCAATGAATCTAAGAAAGCATCGCATGTAACAACCTTCCGATATCCATTTCTTCCACAAAGCTCGATCTGGACGCCTTTTAAGTCATGCTGCCAACCGTTTAAATGGTTACCTCCACAATAATGTTTATGCTCCACTCTGCGCACTAGTTTCTTGCAAAGAATCTTCATGAACTCATTGTTGGTTCCACGGCCAGAAACAAGTAATAAAGAATCTGGACGGCAAATACTAAACAAGTCATCAACAAGAGAGTGGCCTTTTTTCTCTATGATATAGGTTTTCAGCTTCAAGTGAGTGATACGAAGTACAGGATCGGGGACCTTGCTGACTATTTTTTCGATCCAAGAAGAGGAATAACGGAAAATACACAGAGTGACACGCTTGATTTGGTTGAGATTTTTTAGATGTTTCCTAAAACGTTCTGTACAACCCTTAAACTTAAATACCTCTAGAGTTTTGCAGGAGGTCAGATCAACATGAGTCTTCTCAAAGTAGAATGGAGAATAAGAGAAAGTATGAAGACTATCCACATCAATCTCAATCTTCTCCATAAGCGGATAAGATTGTCTCTTCACCTTAACCTTCTTGAGTTTTCTTAAACCTGAAAGGTGAAGGTACTTCAGCCCATCACATTCTACTAGAGCAAATTTCTCGATGAAAGGGCAGGTAAAGACGAGATTGTCGAAAATCCTTTGGTCACAGATTTTAACTTGTTTCAGAAAGAGCTCACGAAGAGAAGGCCAATTTATGGTGCCGTCGAGAATACAACCAGCTAACCTACAAACAACCAATTCTTTGACAGACAAGGTGGCTTCGGGTAGTCTATAATAGTCAGGTACACAAAAGTCGATAGAAAGCTCCTTAACACCCATCTGTGTACCCAGTCGAATACAGAGATTGATATGTCTAGCCAGATGGGGCTGCAACGGCTGTTGGAAAGTAAAAAAAGAAGTCCTGAAATTACGATCGGTGACAGAAAACTGAAATTTTGGTATGCTTCTGTATTGTCGGCATTGTCGAAGCAAAGAATTATAGACAAAGGTAGCAAATTCCGAACTCCTGTCAGAATTTTCTACTAAAAAAGAGGAACTGGAGAACTCAGATATGGGAAAAGAAGTGAAAACCTGATGCCATGCCTTGGACAAGACGCTAAGACGAACCACCTCTGGTGTTGAAAGAAGAAAGAGAATATGGTGTATGATGTGTTCAGGCAATTGGGATATCCGATCAGCAGTATCCATAGAAATTGTGTTGATATTGATATCAGAGAATTTTGGTTGGTGATTCGAAACGTGAAGATATTTTAGAAAATAACTCAAACAGTGTCTTTTATATGATTTTATTCTCCTTTCCGGAGTCTAATTCTTATAAATCCTTGAGTTGCAAGGATTTGAGTCTCTTTTCCGGAGAGAATACCAGAAAATTAGGAGACAAAGCCTAGATCTCCTATTAACTAAAAACTAAGCATGTGTTTAAATAAGAGTAAATAATTTATTTAGTCCCTATTTTGTTTAGTAATGTAATAACTTAGCCTCTATAATTTTAGAAATCACAACTTAGTCTCTTGACCTTTTTTTTATTTACATAATTAATTCATCAAAAAGATCCATTAACTTTTTGAAAAAAATGCCAAGCTACCATTGGGTTTCTTATGATTATTATATATCCAATAAAGCATTATGGAAGGAAAATAATTAAATTAATGAAAACTCGTCACTATGAACGGAAATAAAAAATATAGGGATTATTTCATTAAAACAAGGGATTGGATAATTACTCTATGAATAATGGTGACCGCACGACCTAGAAAACTTTTAAAATACAAAAACTTCCTAATAAATTCGTCCTAATCCTATCATGATTTTTGAGTCCTACATGAATACGATTATTAGGAGAAAAACATAAGCTACATATAAAAATAGAAAAAAACTTTCTAATAAATTCGTCCTAAACAACTTTCTATTTATTGAGATCTTTTTAATAAAATTATGTTATTTTGTGCTTGTTATTTTGTTAAGTACGGCTATGTTAGTTTTTCTTCTTTTATAAAATAAATCATAATCATATAAAAACAAGGTTTTTTTTTAATAAATTACACTTTATAGTGTATTTATTGTTTCAGTTTATTTTTATTTTTTTAGAAAGTACAATTTATAGGTCAATTTAATTTTTAAATTTAGAAAAAAAATAATCTGTCCTCAAATATAATATCCCTTCGCAGATGACGATGCCAAGGCCAAGGCCAAGGCCCATAATTGAAGTCTCCAACAACAACTTGCTAATATCTGAAAAATTCTCAAGGCCAGAAGAAATGACAAACATCAAAGCAGCCACATGTCTAGCATACAAACTCTTCGTATCTGAAAATTTCTCAAGAATAGAAGAAATTGATGAACACCTAGCAGACAAATGTCTTACAATTCCTTGCAAGTTTGCAAGGGATTGATGTGAAGTCTGGAAACCAAGGCATTCAGTTAGGTGAGTGTTTCCCATGACACGGTCTGGTGCTCACCAACCCTTGGAGCAATGGTCATCTGTACCGTGCTGGACACGGTGACTATATCCAACACCATGGAAGAAATCCCAGATCTCTTTGGCATTACAGTTGCTTGCTCGCAGCAACTGTTCATCCTCATTGATTAGGTAGGGGGCTGCATCTTTCAGTCTTGACAGTAATTTTATGCCCCCTTTCAATACATGTTATTCCCATCCTTGGACATCAATTTTAAGAAGCAACACAGGTTCTGAATTTTGAATGAGTTCATCAAGGGGAAGGGTCCTTACTTGAACGGCTATTTCTTCGTTGGACTTGAACGCCAACTTTGCACTAGAGGCAGAGACACCACTATTATCAAGCAGGAGGACCGGATGTGCTCTCGACACTGCCATAAATTTGCCCTCTTTGAGTGAGTTTTCTCTAAAAGAAGTTTATTTTGATTACCGAAGTATTATTGACAATCTCATCTTTACCTGCACTTTCATCGATAAATTCTCTCTAACAGCTTGTTTCATCGACACAGACGAGGGTTTGAACTTCGAAGACTGAGAGCTTTAATCTCAATCTTCTCCATAATATCTTTGAGTCTTGTGAAACCTGAAACTTTTGAGGTAACGTAACCGACAATGTATCAGAGAAATTCTCTTGATCATAGACCACATAAACTTTGCTCACAAATTTGAACTTCTTTCAGAGAAAGATCATGCAGAGAAGGCCAATTTATGGTACCCTCCAGAACACAACATGATACAAGAAACTAAATTTAACAAGTCCACCAAGCAATGGCCCTAAAAACAAGAATTACTAACATCTAATTGAAACTCATTTAAGGTGGTTAATCTAGCCTATGTTTTTGAACTGTGTGAGGCAACCGGCGTAATCAGATGGCATGGCCCTGGAAATGTTATGGCCTCATTTTTGGGACTTCCAGAGAATCATAACAAGACCAAAAATGATTACAAGATCATTGTAAGCACTGTGGAATTTGCCTTACAAGGAACTTATGTTATAAGCACTGGAGATGCGCATTCAGAAATTAACAGTAACATATCACACTCTAAAGAATAAAATATCAAATTATTAAACATAAAAATCCCAAACCGGAAAAAAACTTGATCAACACAAACTCGAAGGTCTGCTGCAGCTGAATCCTGCCTAGGTTCAACTGTTTTCTAAGAAAATTTGTTCAAGGAAATATATATATAAACTAACACTCCAACTTAAATCACCATTCGAATAAAAAACGAATCTTCTGCTTCGGTTCCAGAGTTTGGAATGAATCTAAGAAAGCATGACATGTAACAACCTTCTTATATCCATTTCTTCCAAAATGCTCGATCTTGACGCCTTTTAAGTCACGCTGCCAACATTTGACATGGGCAGCTGCAGAATAATTTTTATGTTTCACTCTGCGCTCTAGTTTCTTGCAAAGAATCTTCATGAACTCATCGTTTCCTCCACAGCCAGACACAAGTAATAAGGATTCAGGACGGCAAATACAGAACAAGTCATCAACAAGAGCGACGTTTACTTTCTCCGTGCCGTCTATACAGGTTTTCAGCTTCAAGTGCCTGATATCAAGCAAAACAGGATTGGAGACTTTGCTGACTATTTTGTTGACTACAGACGAGGAATAGTAGGTAATACGCAGAGTGACAAGCTTGATTTGGTTGAAACTTTCAATAATTTCCATAAAATCTTCGCGAAAACTTTCACGCTGTTGAAAATAGATGAGATCAAGAGATAATTTAAGAGCAACTTCTTGTAAACTTGTTTGATTCAAAGAAAACAAAGGCGGGATGTTTTCCATGTAACATTTGAATGACCGTAATCTTGGAGCATTGATGATAGCTTCCTCTGCCGACAAGTCAGGTAAAGAGAGGTTTAATTTCTCAAGCAGGGGGATAGAAATCTCAATCCTCTGAATGTGATGGCGATAACCGTGCAACACCAAAACTTTGAGGGCAGGGAAATTACAATTAAGGCCTTGAATCAGGTCTTCTGTAATCATACCATGCTTGTACTTAAATACCTCTAGATTTTTGCAAGAGGTCAGATCAATATCTGTCTTCTCCTTGTAGCATGCAGAATAAGAGAAAGTCTGAAGACTAACCACGTCAATCTCAATCTTCTCCAGAGGCGGAGAGATTTGGCTTTTCACCTTAACTTTCTTGAGTTTTCTTAAACCTGAAAGGTGAAGGTAACTTAACCCCTTACATTCTATTAGAGCCAATTTCTCGATGAAAGGGCAGGTAAAGAGGAGATTGTCGATAATACTTTGGCCACAAATTTCAACTTTTTTCAGAGAGAGCACACGCAGAGAAGGCCAATTTATGTTGCCTTTGAGGAGACAACCAGCTAACTTACAAACAACCAATTCTTTGACAGACAACATGGCTTCAGGTAGTTTGTGACATAGAGGCACACAAAAGTAGATAGAAAGCTCCTTAACACCCTTCTGTGCACTTAGTTCTATACACCGATTGATGAATTTACAATAAGGAAAAGATCTACAGAGATCTCTGGTACTGACAGAAAACTGAAGTCTTGGTATGCTTCTGTATTGTCGGCATTGTCGAAGCAAAGAATTGTAGACAAAGGTACAGAATTCGTAACTCCTGGCAGGTTTTTTAGGGAAAAAAGAGGGACAGGAGAACTCAGATATGGGAAAAGAAGTGAAAGCCTGATGCCATGGCTTGGACAAGACACTAAGACGAACCACCTCTGGTGTTGAAAGAAAAGAGAAAATTCGATGTTTGATGTGGTCAGGCATTTGGGATATCCGATCAGCAGCATCCATAGAACTTGTGTTCATATTGAAATCAGAGAATGTGGCTGCTGATCTAAAACGTGAGGCGGCTTTATAAATTAACACAAACAGTTGTGGCAAACCCTAGAAAACCTAAACACGAAGCATGTGTTTAAGTAAGGGTAGATAATTTTTTACGTCCTGATTATTTAGCAACATAATAACGTAGTCCCTGTAGTTTCACAAATCAAAACTTTTAGTCTATTGATGGTGAAGTCCCTTTAATGTCTATGAATATGAAGTCTAGTTTATTCATCAAAAATCCATTATTTTTTTTTAAATTCTCAAACTATCATTTGAATTTATTTCAATCTATATATAATCAATAGAGTGTTATTAAAATAAAATAATTAAATTCATCAATAATATCAAAACTAAGTTAAGCAAAAATAAATTAAAATAAAATGTAAGTATAATTTCATTTAAAACAAGGATGGAATAAATACTCTAGGTGACATGTAGGGATGGCAATGACTGCATAATGATTGAGTTTCTCAATATTTATACTTAATTTATTATTTATGGGGTAAAAAAAATATATATTTATATTTTATTCATCAGGTTTTAAATATGTATATAAATATTAATTATTCAAATATTATTTATCATCCAACAAATTTTATATGTGTGTAGTTTAAAAATATTTATTTTTGTAAGGGAATTATCCATAAAAAAAACAAATCTTACTTGAAGTAGGCATCTATTATGTTCATAGTATTAAATTACCATCCCTGTGATGGAAATAGAAAACTTCTAAAATACAAAAAGCTTGATAAAAAAAATGTGGATTTGTAGTGCTATACGAATAGGATTGTTAGGGAAAAACAAAAACTACTCATAAAAATAGACAAATCAAACATGATAAAAAAAAGTTTTTTTAGAAAAAAACAAAGAGAAGTTTTATCAATTTTTTGTGTGTTAGTGAATATGATTTTCTGTCCTTTAGTGCACCATGAAATTTTGAAAGGCTAAATTATAATTATAAAAAACTAATGAACTAAATTATAAAATCATAAACAAATGAAGGACTAAAGAAATAACTTAGTATGAAAAGTCCTTAGTAATAGATTCCAAGAGGGAAACTATTGGGAAAGAGACGGTTATAAGAGAGTGGTTGGGCTTAAAGTTGGGCATGTTTGCAGGAATTCGGAAAGCCCAATAAAATGGTGTTCGGATTGCCTGTTCTATGTTTGATTAATTGTCTAGAACTCCAACATTTCTGAGGCCATTCTTTTGGATCCGAATTCGCTAGTTGATAAGCGGTTTGTTTTTCTTGTCTTTTCGACTGTTAAGATCAGTTCCAGTAATCAAATGGTTGTCTTCCTTTTCAATAATGTCACAAGATTATTGAGGACATTTTCCATGTCAATGAAATTCAATGCAGATCTTATCTTCAAGAACCAAAGACTGTCGGTCTGGCCTCCATTGCTAAAGAAATCATCTTATCTGCAATCCCTTTGCTCTTGCTTTCAGACTCAGACCCTTTCTTGAAGATTTAATGTCCATGGCTCTGGCACCTGCAACTGGACGCATGTCTTAGATGTTTGGATCGAGCGACAGTCAGGCTCAATGGGACTTTTCATTCACACCTCTGAAATCTGGGGCACAAGGAAGTAAGGTCGTTGTTACAACACATGACCGAAGCTTACCATCGGTTGTGCTAAGTGTTTCACCTTATCCTTTGAAGGTAGTAAACGACGACGATTGTTGGTTGTTGTTCTTAGAACATGCATTTGTTGGAGAGACTGCACCTTCCCAGTTTGAAGAAATAGGTTGAAAAATAGTTAGTAGATGCAACGGCTTACCTTCAGCTGCAATATGGCTTGGATGTCTCCTCAAGTCTAAAAGAGAAGTCGAGGAGATAATTGAAGAGCAGTATTTGGGATCTGCGAAGTAGCAACATTCTTCCGGCTCTAAGATTTAGCTATTATCATTGTTTTCTTATCTAAAACCATGTTTTGTTTACTGTGCAATTTTTACTAAAGGTCATTTGATTGGTAAGGAGGATTGAGGGGTTTCTAGTCCATCGTGGTGGAAACAAGGAGATGAAGGAAAAACCAGGGTAGGAGTATTTTCAAGATCTTGTCACAAGATCATTTTTGGAACAGTCAAGCGATCATTGTTCATGCTTCACCTCACAAATAACTTGGAAAATTTTGTATCCATGGAATTCTCCCTGAATGTGTCAAGACTTAATGTTATACATACTATTTTGTGTTCTACTAATAGCATATTGGCTATTGCAATGTATACTTATAGCTGGCGCAGATTTTGGCTATCTAGGAAATGAATATAATCATACTGCATGTCACTGGAAATTTTATGGCAGGATTTTTGGGACATCCGGCTGATCATAACAAGACCACAAATGATTACACGACCTTTGCAGACATTGTAGAATTTGCATTGCTAGGAACTTGTGTTATTCTGGAGATGTGCATTCAGAAACTAGCAGAAACATATCAGATGGTAAAGGGTAAAATATCAAATTATTAAACATAGGCATCGCAAACTGGAAAAAAACTTGTTCAATACAAACTCGAAGGGCTGCTGCAGCAGAGCCCTGGCTAGGTTCAGCTGATTTCTAAGAAAATTTGTCCAAGCAAGTAAATAAACTAAATGCAAAAATTTAAATCACCATTCGAATAAAAAACGAATCTTCTCCTTCGGTTCCAGAGTTTGCAATGAATCTAAGAAAGCTTCACATGTAAGGGTCTTGTTATATCCTTTTCTTCCACAATGTTGGATCTTGACGCCTTTTAAGTGATGCTGCCAACAATTTGCATTGGTAGCTGCATTCTCTATTTGCACTAGTTTCTCGCAAAGACTCTTAATGAACTCATCGTTTCTTGCACAGCCAGACACAAGTAATAAAGATTCTGGACGGCAAATACAAAACAAGCCATCAACAAGAGCGTGGCTTTCTTTCTCCATGGCAAAGGTTTCCAGCTTCAAGTGACTGATATCAAGCAAAACAGGATCGGAGGCAGTACTGCTGACTATTTTGTGGATCACAGAAGAAGAATAAACGCAAATACTCAGAGTGACAAGCTTGATTCGGTTGAGATTTTTAAGATATTCCCTAAAATCTTCGAGAAAACTTTCACCATGTTTAATATAGTCGAGATCAACAAATAATTCATGAGTAACTTCTTGTAAACTGTTCACATAAAACAAAGACGGGATTTTGTGCATCACACATTTGAATGATCGTAATCTCGGAGTATTGATGATAGCTTCCACTGCCGATATTTGAGCTACAACGAGGTGTAATTTCTCAAGCAGGGGGATAGAGATTTCAATCCTCTGAAGGTGAAGGCGTTCACCGTGCAACACCAAAACTTTGAGGGCAGGGAAATTACGATTAAGGTATTGAATCAGGTCTTCTGTAATGTTATAACCCTTAAACTTAAATACCTCTAAATTTTTGCAAGAGGTCAGATCAATATCTGTCTTCAAATAATGGCGTGCAGAATATGAGAAAGCATGAAGACCAACCACATCAATCTCGATCTTCTCCATATGCGGATATCCGCTTTTCACCGTAACCTTCTTGAGTTTTCTTAATCCTGAAAGGTGAAGGTACTTCAGCCCAAAACATTTTACCAGAGAAAATTTCTCGATCAAAGGGCAGGTAAAGAAGAGATTGTCGATAATCCTTCGGTCACAAATCTGAACTTCTTTCAGAGAGAACTCACGCAGAGAAGGCCAATTTATGGCGCTGTCGAAAATACAACCACCTAAACTACAAACAACCAATTCTTTGACAGACAACATGGCTTCAGGTAGTCTGTAATATCCAGTTATACTAAAGTCGATAGAAAGCTCCTTAACACCCTTCTGTGTACCTATTTCTATACACTGACTGATAGGTTTATCAAGTTCACACGGCAACGGGAGATATTTAGAATAAACATAAGGTCTACAACGATCTTGGGTGAAAGAAAACTGAAATTTTGGTATGCTTCTGTATTGATGGCATTGTAGAAGCAAAGATTTGTAGACAAAGATAATAAATTCAAAACTACCGTCAATAGTTTTTGCGAAAGAGGAACTGGAGAACTCAAACATGGGAAAAGAAGTGAAAACCTGATGCCATGCCTTGGACAAGACACTAAGACGAACCACCTCTGGTGTTGAAAGAAAAGAGAGAATGTGGTGTATGATGTGGTCAGGCAATTGGGACATCAGATCAGCAGCATCCATAGAATTGTGTTGATATTGTTATCAGAAAATTTGGTCGTTGATCTAAGGCGTGAGGTTGCTTTATATGATTTTAGTCTCCTTTCTGGAGTCAAAATCTCAAGAATCCTTGAGTTCCAAGGATTTTAGTCTCCTGTCCGTGGAGGATACCACAAAAAATTAGGAGGCAAAACCTAGACCGCCTGTCAACTAAAAACTAAGCATGTGTTTAAATAAGAGTAAATAATTTTATTTAGTCCCTATTCTCTTAGTAATATAATAACTTCGCCTCTATAGTTTTAGAAATCATAACTTAGTCTCTTTACCGTCCTTTATATATTTTTATTTACTTAATTCATCAAAAAATCCATTAACTTTTTGAAAAACAAATGTCAAACAATCCTTTGGGTTTCTTTTAATTATTATATTTCCAATAAAAATAATAAAATTAATCACAACTCATCATTTTAATTAACGGTTGCTAATATCAAACTAAGTTATAAACAGAAACAAAAACATATGTATTATTTCATTAGAACAAGTGATGAAATAATTATTCCATGATAGTAGAAGAGAAAAGTGCAAATGGGCCAGGTAGAGAAATTGTTCCATTCTATCTCAGATTCTACTGGGAGCACTAATAAGACGAGTCATGGTTGATTCTGCATGGAAGTATACATACTACGTGGTGTTTAATATCCATGGTTGATACAGATGATGACTGAGTAGGACTAACAACTTGGAAGCACAGCTTTTTTCCCTGCCACGGAGAGTACTCGCTAAACATCTACTCGATTAATCTGCCACGAAGAGATTTGAACTACAATCAACCTGGAAAGGTTGCTGGGCGGGGGAGCGGAGGCAGAGGCGGAGGCAGAGGGTAAGAAGTTCCACGCTTGTGTTTTGGGCTTTTTTAGGCCTGGATCTATTACTTGGGCGGGATACTTTTATTTCTTATTTAGTGTGTATTTTGGAAGGTGTTTTTTTTAAAAAAGTATTTTTAGCTTAAAAAATTAAATTAATATATTTTTATATTTTTATAATTTTAATTTTTTTTATGTTATAATATAGAAAAAATATAAAAAAATTATTTTAATCTATCTTCAAACAAAAAATTATTTTAAAAAGCATTTTACTTTTGCAAAAAAAAAAAAAAATCCATGAAAGAAAGAAAAATGTTTTATTCTTATTATTTTACTTCTGTGAAAAAAAAATTATCATGTTTTTTTGGAATAAATCAGTATTTTAATTAACTCACATTTTATATATCTTTTAATTGTATAAGAAATATTTGCATTTTTTCCTATTATAGAACAATGTCTTGGAGTAGTTGATTAAGGCAAATAGAACAAATCCTTTCTTTAAGAGAATTACTTCAAATCTTCTAATTAATTTGTTGAAATTTTCACGTTTCCTATTTTAGCATCACCTAATTGTACTTCACTTTCTTTATTTTGATCTTTTTTTTCATTTTCCATAATTAAAGGTAAAAATAAATATTTTTTGCTATTGAAACCTTCTTTATTTTAGATGTTTTTTTTTTTACCACAATTAAAGGCAATTACAAGTATTTGCTCATTGGACTTCACCTTTTCAAAGTTCCACAACTAATGGAAATAATAAATATTTTTTGTATTTTTATTTTAGTGAATACTTGTTATTTAAGTAAAGTGTTATTTTTATTCGACAACCAATCAAATAGAGGGTAGTATGTGCATTAAAAGAGGAAATAACTTTAATTTTTCATCAACTAAAACCACCTTTTATTCTGCTGTCTTTTCGTAGCCTAAAGTTTGCCAAACTACTTGATTTTGATATTTGTTTTGGACAGCAGAAATCAACATCTTTACAACATAGAAAAACCTTGTGACAACACGCAGAGACTGTGCAACACAGTGCCACAGGGCTTTCAAAAGTGGTTCCATGGCCAGTAACTTCCCTGGATTGCCAGGTTCCAGAGTCAAGATAATGGCCATGGAGAAGAGGATCCAACCAAATTATTTTTTGTACATTGAGTGTGTGTGTGTGAGAGAGAGAGGGAGAGGGAGAGGGGGAGGGAGATTAGTAATTTTTGCTCTGAAATTAATTACGGGATTGTGTTTCATACCAATTTCTTCAAATCTTTCAGCAATCACTAATCTGAAGAGATTCAATAAGGGCGTGTTCGTACTCAATGTTTCAACTGGAGTTTGACAGCTCGGAAAGCCACCTTGGCTAGCAATTTCATTGAAGCGCAGAGAGGAGAGTGATCTAAGTTGAGACTTCAGGGTCAGGGAAACCATTCACGTGAAGGGCTTTCCACGCGTGGGCGTACATGACAAGCAGATAAAAACATAGGTTCACTGAACTTAGAATACCTAACAACATGTAATATTTGTCCAGGTGACTTGTATTCAGAGTGTCATGAAACCAGCTGCCAGACAAAGTAAGAACAAGTGCCGCACTTAGGAACTTCCCAACGCCAATTGCAGACTCGTTGAATGGTGATTCCTAATGTTCCAAAGATTCATCTACATGGATATTATAAAAATCAGCTAAGCCATCAGCAACCAGTCCTTCTACGAGTCCTATCAGGATAAACTATGAAACCAGCCATACTATGCTCATTGGAAATGGTTCAACATCTCCACGTGTTTTAATAAGATTCAACCTGCGAGTCTCAACCAGCATTGATACCATGCAACAGATTATAAAGCACGCTATCCCAATTGCAATTCTCACGAGTCCAACACGATGCTTCAGAAGTTTTTGAATCCATATCGGTCTAACATGATGCATCAGAAGTTTTTTAATCCATCCGGATACTGAAAAGTCATGGACGTATGGAACTATAACTGTTACGAAACCCTGAAGGAGAAACAAAACATTTATAGACAAAACAGGATCAAGATCGAAGCTTACACTTTGCACAACAAAGAAAGTCGAACCCGTTACCAGAACGAGGCCGTGGATGGGGAGTGATGTCCACATAGGAAGCAATGCAACAAGTTGCTTTATAAAAACATGCTCACCTTGTTTAATAAGACGTGTTTCGGGGTGATTCATGGCTGCCAAGAACAAATCCTAGTTAACTTTTGCCTATGCAAATTCTAAACATCTTCGATCAAATTCTCAATCTTGCTATTCTTTACTTCCCCACTGCTCAATTCACCATTTTCCTGTCCACACTCACACCCTCTACAAAGATTCATCATGGCAGTTGAGATTGTGTTAGCATGTCTGAAAGGTGATGCTGGTTTTCTGGGCCAGTAGTTGACTCCTGTGCTTTTGCACATGTGGGAAGCTCAATAAGGAAAAGCTCGAGAAGTTGAGAGAAACATTGAATAATGTTAATGGCTTGCTCAATGATGCCGAGGAGAAGCAAATAACTAAAGCTGGGAGAGATCTGTTTACTGTGATGGTTTTGAAGACTTGGATTACGGATGCTAAAGAAGTTATTTATGAAGTTGAAGACTTGTTGATTGAGACTGATAGTGAAGCTCAACAAATAGTTTTGGTAGCTGGTTCTCAAACTAGCCTGTATCAGGTGCGAAACTTTTTTATCTCCTTTCTTTGTCCTTAAGCAAGAATGAGGAAGGAAAGAGGCCCATAAATTAGAAAAGATTTTCGAAATACTTGAAAGGTTAGAAGGCAAAGCTCGTAGCCTCCATCTAATGAAGCAACCGCCATCTCATGAACGCGTGCCTTTGACTTCTCTACTAGGTCATACTCGAGTTTATGGTAGGGACCAATCTAAGGAGGCCATAAAGAAGTTGCTTTTATCTGATGATGCAGAAGGAGAAACCTCCTTGGCTAGATTTGTCTACGATAGTGATGAAGTAAAAAAGTGGTTTGATCTGAAAGCATGGGTCTCTGTTTCGCAAGATCTTAATGTTCTCAAGCTAACAAAAAACATTCTCAAAGAGCTTGGGTTTTTGGATTCAGATTCCATGCCTCCCAATAGTCTTCACTGTAAACTCCAGGAGATATTGAAGGGCAACAAGTTATTTCTTGTTTTAGATGATTTTTGGAATGATGATCCAGAGGAATGCAATTTTTTAATCACACCTTTGATGGATGGGGTAGAGGGAAGTAAGATTATCATTACAACACACGAGAAGAGCGGAAGATTATCATCATTGCAAAATCTTCACCCTAATCTTTTGCAAACTCTTTATCTATTCCCTTACAGGGAATAAGCAGTGACAAATGCTGGTTGTTGTTTTCAGAATATGCATTTAATGATGAAAATCATAGTGCCCATTCACTATTTAAAGAAATCTTTCACTCCACCGTTGTGTGAAGATGCAAAGGGTTTGCCTTTAGCTGCAAAGTTACTTGGGGGTCTCTTAAGGTCTAAAACAAATGTTCATGAATGGAGAAAAATATTGAACAACAACATGTGGGATTTCCAAGATGACCGGGGTCTACATGTTTTAAAAGTGACCTATTATTGTTTGTCGCAACGTCTAAAATGATGTTTTGCCTATTGTGCAATTTTTCCTAAAGGTTATAAATTTTGCAAGGAGAATGTAGTTCTTTTGTGGATGGCTAACAAACCTGATGAATCTAACAAACTTGTATCATCTGGATATTAAAGGAACAAGACTGCAACAGATGACGCCTCAAATGGGTAAATTATCTAAACTTCAAACTTTGACTAATTTTTTTGTGGGTAAACAAAATGGATCCAGCATAAATGAAATAGGAGAGCTCAAATGCCTAGAGGGAAAACTTCGTACTTGGATGCTTCAAAATGTTGTCGACGCCCAAGATGCTTTAGGAGATAATTTGGAAGGCATGAGGGATCTCAGAAAGTTAGATTTGAGATGGAGCAATGATTCGTATGGTTCTCTTGATGAACGCGTGCTTCATCAACTAAAGCCTAATATGAATGTGCCTTGCCTTGTAATTGTTGGTTATGGGGGTTCAAGATTCCCTGCTTGGTTAATAGACCCATTCTTAGTGGATCTTGAGGCTTAGTGAATGCCATTGTTCCTTCCTGCCACCACTCGGTCAGTTAGCATATCTAAAAAGACTTCTGATCAAAGCATTCGATAAAGTCGAGAGTGTAGGTTGTGAGTTTTATGGAAATTGCACTTCCACAAGCATTGCATTCAAATCACTCGAGAGCTTGACTTTTGAGAGGATGCCACAATGGTGTGAATGGATTCCTAATGTTGCTGAAAGTGAAGAGAAAGCTTTTCCTCGCCTCCAAGTGCTTTGCATAAGTGAAGGTCCTAAATTAAAGAAAACCCTACCCAGCCACCTTCCTTCTTTAAAAGAACTCACAATTACAAAGTGTTCCCAGTTTGTGCTTTCACTACCAAGGCCTACAACCATTAACAAAATGTCTTTAAAGGACTCTTTAAATGGCCATCCTCTTATGGTGAAATTACAGACTTTGACTTCAGGCGGGCACAGTCTCATAGTTCAATCTTTGCTACTCCTTAGATTCCTTACCGAAGGAAATGGAGCAACTGGGTTATTTTCACCATATGAGGGAAATAGAGAGATGGCATAAACATGATACAGGTGCTTTGAAGATCTTGTATCAATGTCCCTTTTTGAACAAGTAAGTGACAACTCACCATTATTCGTAATGCATGACCTCACAAATGACTTGGCAAAATTTGTGTATGGAGAGTTTGTCGTTTGTTTAGATGATGGCGATTCTTGGAAGGTTTCTAAGAAGACTCGTCACTTATCGTATGCAAGAACTAGATCTGAAGATCTAAACAATCCTGTGGGCCCTGATGAAACGCAAAATTTTGCGTACAATTTTGTTAATATCAAAGTTCTTTTTGGCAAACATGAATGATGAGGAAATCGGTGACTTTCTGGGAAGATTCCAGCCTCTTCGTGTATTATCTTTGCTCCATGTAGGTAAGTTGCCTAACTCGATTGGCAGCTTGAAACAACCATGGTATATAAACCTCTCAGAATCATCGGAACACAGGTTGTCTGAAACTGTGTGTACCTTGCACAACTTGCGGATACCAATCTTGCGTTGGTGCAAGAATCTTGTTGAGTTGCCAACCAACCTGATGAATCTAACAAACTTGTATCATCTGGATATTAAAGGAACAAGACTGCAACAGATGACGCCTCAAATGGGTAAATTATCTAAACTTCAAACTTTGACTGATTTTTTTGTGGGTAAACAAAATGGATCCAGCATAAATGAAATAGGAGAGCTCAAATGCCTAGAGGGAAAACTTCGTACTTGGATGCTTCAAAATGTTGTCGACGCCCAAGATGCTTTAGGAGATAATTTGGAAGGCATGAGGGATCTCAGAAAGTTAGATTTGAGATGGAGCAATGATTCGTATGGTTCTCTTGATGAACGCGTGCTTCATCAACTAAAGCCTAATATGAATGTGCCTTGCCTTGTAATTGTTGGTTATGGGGGTTCAAGATTCCCTGCTTGGTTAATAGACCCATTCTTAGTGGATCTTGAGGCTTAGTGAATGCCATTGTTCCTTCCTGCCACCACTCGGTCAGTTAGCATATCTAAAAAGACTTCTGATCAAAGCATTCGATAAAGTCGAGAGTGTAGGTTGTGAGTTTTATGGAAATTGCACTTCCACAAGCATTGCATTCAAATCACTCGAGAGCTTGACTTTTGAGAGGATGCCACAATGGTGTGAATGGATTCCTAATGTTGCTGAAAGTGAAGAGAAAGCTTTTCCTCGCCTCCAAGTGCTTTGCATAAGTGAAGGTCCTAAATTAAAGAAAACCCTACCCAGCCACCTTTCTTCTTTAAAAGAACTCACAATTACAAAGTGTTCCCAGTTTGTGCTTTCACTACCAAGGCCTACAACCATTAACAAAATGTCTTTAAAGGACTCTTTAAATGGCCATCCTCTTATGGTGAAATTACAGACTTTGACTTCAGGCGGGCACAGTCTCATAGTTCAATCTTTGCTACTCCTTAGATTCCTTACCGAAGGAAATGGAGCAACTGGGTTATTTTCACCATATGAGGGAAATAGAGAGATGGCATAAACATGATACAGGTGCTTTGAAGATCTTGTATCAATGTCCCTTTTTGAACAAGTAAGTGACAACTCACCATTATTCGTAATGCATGACCTCACAAATGACTTGGCAAAATTTGTGTATGGAGAGTTTGTCGTTTGTTTAGATGATGGCGATTCTTGGAAGGTTTCTAAGAAGACTCGTCACTTATCGTATGCAAGAACTAGATCTGAAGATCTAAACAATCCTGTGGGCCCTGATGAAACGCAAAATTTTGCGTACAATTTTGTTAATATCAAAGTTCTTTTTGGCAAACATGAATGATGAGGAAATCGGTGACTTTCTGGGAAGATTCCAGCCTCTTCGTGTATTATCTTTGCTCCATGTAGGTAAGTTGCCTAACTCGATTGGCAGCTTGAAACAACCATGGTATATAAACCTCTCAGAATCATCGGAACACAGGTTGTCTGAAACTGTGTGTACCTTGCACAACTTGCGGATACCAATCTTGCGTTGGTGCAAGAATCTTGTTGAGTTGCCAACCAACCTGATGAATCTAACAAACTTGTATCATCTGGATATTAAAGGAACAAGACTGCAACAGATGACGCCTCAAATGGGTAAATTATCTAAACTTCAAACTTTGACTGATTTTTTTGTGGGTAAACAAAATGGATCCAGCATAAATGAAATAGGAGAGCTCAAATGCCTAGAGGGAAAACTTCGTACTTGGATGCTTCAAAATGTTGTCGACGCCCAAGATGCTTTAGGGGATAATTTGGAAGGCATGAGGGATCTCAAAAAGTTAGATTTGAGATGGAGCAATGATTCGTATGGTTCTCTTGATGAACGCGTGCTTCATCAACTAAAGCCTAATATGAATGTGCCTTGCCTTGTAATTGTTGGTTATGGGGGTTCAAGATTCCCTGCTTGGTTAATAGACCCATTCTTAGTGGATCTTGAGGCTTAGTGAATGCCATTGTTCCTTCCTGCCACCACTCGGTCAGTTAGCATATCTAAAAAGACTTCTGATCAAAGCATTCGATAAAGTCGAGAGTGTAGGTTGTGAGTTTTATGGAAATTGCACTTCCACAAGCATTGCATTCAAATCACTCGAGAGCTTGACTTTTGAGAGGATGCCACAATGGTGTGAATGGATTCCTAATGTTGCTGAAAGTGAAGAGAAAGCTTTTCCTCACCTCCAAGTGCTTTGCATAAGTGAAGGTCCTAAATTAAAGAAAACCCTACCCAGCCACCTTCCTTCTTTAAAAGAACTCACAATTACAAAGTGTTCCCAGTTTGTGCTTTCACTACCAAGGCCTACAACCATTAACAAAATGTCTTTAAAGGACTCTTTAAATGGCCATCCTCTTATGGTGAAATTACAGACTTTGACTTCAGGCGGGCACAGTCTCATAGTTCAATCTTTGCTACTCCTTAGATTCCTTACCGAAGGAAATGGAGCAACTGGGTTATTTTCACCATATGAGGGAAATAGAGAGATGGCATAAACATGATACAGGTGCTTTGAAGATCTTGTATCAATGTCCCTTTTTGAACAAGTAAGTGACAACTCACCATTATTCGTAATGCATGACCTCACAAATGACTTGGCAAAATTTGTGTATGGAGAGTTTGTCGTTTGTTTAGATGATGGCGATTCTTGGAAGGTTTCTAAGAAGACTCGTCACTTATCGTATGCAAGAACTAGATCTGAAGATCTAAACAATCCTGTGGGCCCTGATGAAACGCAAAATTTTGCGTACAATTTTGTTAATATCAAAGTTCTTTTTGGCAAACATGAATGATGAGGAAATCGGTGACTTTCTGGGAAGATTCCAGCCTCTTCGTGTATTATCTTTGCTCCATGTAGGTAAGTTGCCTAACTCGATTGGCAGCTTGAAACAACCATGGTATATAAACCTCTCAGAATTATCGGAACACAGGTTGTCTGAAACTGTGTGTACCTTGCACAACTTGCGGATACCAATCTTGCGTTGGTGCAAGAATCTTGTTGAGTTGCCAACCAACCTGATGAATCTAACAAACTTGTATCATCTGGATATTAAAGGAACAAGATTGCAACAGATGACGCCTCAAATGGGTAAATTATCTAAACTTCAAACTTTGACTGATTTTTTTGTGGGTAAACAAAATGGATCCAGCATAAATGAAATAGGAGAGCTCAAATGCCTAGAGGGAAAACTTCGTACTTGGATGCTTCAAAATGTTGTCGACGCCCAAGATGCTTTAGGGGATAATTTGGAAGGCATGAGGGATCTCAGAAAGTTAGATTTGAGATGGAGCAATGATTCGTATGGTTCTCTTGATGAACGCGTGCTTCATCAACTAAAGCCTAATATGAATGTGCCTTACCTTGTAATTGTTGGTTATGGGGGTTCAAGATTCCCTGCTTGGTTAATAGACCCATTCTTAGTGGATCTTGAGGCTTAGTGAATGCCATTGTTCCTTCCTGCCACCACTCGGTCAGTTAGCATATCTAAAAAGACTTCTGATCAAAGCATTCGATAAAGTCGAGAGTGTAGGTTGTGAGTTTTATGGAAATTGCACTTCCACAAGCATTGCATTCAAATCACTCGAGAGCTTGACTTTTGAGAGGATGCCACAATGGTGTGAATGGATTCCTAATGTTGCTGAAAGTGAAGAGAAAGCTTTTCCTCGCCTCCAAGTGCTTTGCATAAGTGAAGGTCCTAAATTAAAGAAAACCCTACCCAGCCACCTTTCTTCTTTAAAAGAACTCACAATTACAAAGTGTTCCCAGTTTGTGCTTTCACTACCAAGGCCTACAACCATTAACAAAATGTCTTTAAAGGACTCTTTAAATGGCCATCCTCTTATGGTGAAATTACAGACTTTGACTTCAGGCGGGCACAGTCTCATAGTTCAATCTTGCTACTCCTTAGATTCCTTACCGAAGGAAATGGAGCAACTGGGTTATTTTCACCATATGAGGGAAATAGAGAGATGGCATAAACATGATACAGGTGCTTTGAAGATCTTGTATCAATGTCCCTTTTTGAACAAGTAAGTGACAACTCACCATTATTCGTAATGCATGACCTCACAAATGACTTGGCAAAATTTGTGTATGGAGAGTTTGTCGTTTGTTTAGATGATGGCGATTATTGGAAGGTTTCTAAGAAGACTCGTCACTTATCGTATGCAAGAACTAGATCTGAAGATCTAAACAATCCTGTGGGCCCTGATGAAGCGCAAAATTTTGCGTACAATTTTGTTAATATCAAAGTTCTTTTTGGCAAACATGAATGATGAGGAAATCGGTGACTTTCTGGGAAGATTCCAGCCTCTTCGTGTATTTGCTCCATGTAGGTAAGTTGCCTAACTCGATTGGCAGCTTGAAACAACCATGGTATATAAACCTCTCAGAATCATCGGAACACAGGTTGTCTGAAACTGTGTGTACCTTGCACAACTTGCGGATACCAATCTTGCGTTGGTGCAAGAATCTTGTTGAGTTGCCAACCAACCTGATGAATCTAACAAACTTGTATCATCTGGATATTAAAGGAACAAGACTGCAACAGATGACGCCTCAAATGGGTAAATTATCTAAACTTCAAACTTTGACTGATTTTTTTGTGGGTAAACAAAATGGATCCAGCATAAATGAAATAGGAGAGCTCAAATGCCTAGAGGGAAAACTTCGTACTTGGATGCTTCAAAATGTTGTCGACGCCCAAGATGCTTTAGGAGATAATTTGGAAGGCATGAGGGATCTCAGAAAGTTAGATTTGAGATGGAGCAATGATTCGTATGGTTCTCTTGATGAAAGTTAGATTTAAATAATTTTGAAATCAATTCATGCATTTTTTTATGCTATATCTGCTTAACCAATACAGGTCGGACTGGACCCAACCGGTACAGCTTGTTCACTAGCCCAAGCTAGTGACCTGGCCGAGAGGTAGGCGTACGTTGTTACGTTGGAGCCAAGATCTAAGATGGAGCCAAGATCAAGATTGTTATACCATACCCTATAGGAAAAATCTTACACATGATGTTGTTTTTTTTATTGTCACTAGTTCTGGGATGTTTTTGATATTTTATATGTGTTTTTTATGATCTTTGAGGCCATCATAATTGTCTAAGTTGGCCTTCATAACAACATAATCTTTTAAGAAATGAGTGTATAACACTCTATAACAAAGTAGAGATTTTTTCACATGATGAGAATGATGTTCAAGAGCTGGTCTAATTTCGTGTTTAGGCATTGCATGACATGGAACATATGAACAAGACTAGCTAGTGTTCAAGGATGGGATTGTATGACATGACTTGTCTAGTTAGGAAAATGATTTGCCTTCCTTGCATTGTGACTGGGGTGTATGACATCTAATCTTTAAACTTCCTTAAAGAGAAGGAAATGTATCGTTAATGCTTGTCATCTATGGTAATCTATTAAAGAAAAAAAAATAGTATTTATCAATGTTATCCAATATTTTTTGTATAAAAAAATATCATTGGTTTGCTATGATGAGTTGAAATTATTGTCATATCATGGTTTTTGTGCCATGCATATTAATAGTCAGTCATTTATATCTCACCTAAATTACTAAATTATTTCTAACCTAAAAAAATTAGTTGTTTAGGCCTAACCCAAACATTTAGATTATTTATAGCATGTTGCCATGTGCATTATTAATTAATAATTCTAAGTTTATTATTTTAAAATTATAACAAGTTTACTTAACAAGTGGAAATCATATATTAATTAATTAATGATTCTAAGTTTATTATTTTAAAATTATAGAAAAATTCAGGTTTAGATATCTTGCAAATAATTAAAAAAACTCATGGCATTACACATGAAAAATAAAAAAGTTTTCATAGAAAACTTAAATTTTCTTTCCCCTCAAAAGCAGACTGCAGAGCCTAACACTTTTCAGCCCATTATTTACTTAAATTAATCCTGTTTGGTTGGCCCATGTTTCGAAGCTGCTAGTGGGTTTTGAATATGATCAAGCCCTTGATCAGGTCCAAAGGGTAAACTATTCTATGATTCAGATATCGTTTCAATATCCCAATTTGGTCCCTTTATTAAAATTTCCATACAATAATTCTATAGTTGAAAGCTTTCAAATTTTTCAATATATAAACCGAACTTTAAATAAATATTTTTTTATATATTTAGGTGGAAATATACTATAAAAAATATAGATACTTAAGGATAAAAAATAATAAAAAAAGATGATTAAAAAAAAAAAAAACATATATGTTACTAATTTTCATTAATAATTATGACTAAATAAATTAGAACTTCCAATGTTAATACTAACACGCTTAATATTATGATTCATGACATAATATTTGCTAAATGCTCACAAGGTTACATAAATTTATAGTTTTAAAATATAAATATATAGTTTCAACGAGTTAAACTAGACTGGGTTTAATAATAAATGTTAAATATTGAGAATTTGTATGTGAAAGGATTCGAAATGGAATATCTAATAAACTATAAGTACCACAATGTACTTTATCCATCCTCCAATCAACAGAAACAAGGATCCATCACTGGTCCGGTCCCAATCAATCCATCCTTCCATGGCAGCAAAACCTCGTAAGAAGAAACTCAACAATGTTTCTATGTCATCTTCATCTTCCACTCGTTTTAGGTACAAGAAATTTTCTGTCTTTGTTTCCTTGGTCATGATTTTCGGTGTTGTTTATCTGTTGGGCGTTTCATCGAGCATTTGGAGTGGTGTTGCTTTTGTTCCTAAACTCTATGCAATTCAAGTCGTCAATGAGTTCCCTCATGATCCCAGTGCATTCACTCAGGTAAATCCTTTTCTGAGTTTTCTTTGTTTTTGCTTGATTTGGCTTTATTGTCTTTAATATAATTGTTTGGATCTTTTTGCAAGTCTTGCAGCCTTCGTTTCTGTTTCTAATTTAGTTCAATAAAACACTATAAAATCTAATTAAATTTTATCATTGGAAATGTCTTGACTCTTCGTTTTGTTTTAGTTTAGTTTAACTTTATGCTAGAGCTACACCTAGCAAAATTAGAGACTAGTCATTCAGTTTGAGTGAGGTCAAAAGGATTCGTTTAATTCATTGTTAGACTGAAATTAGGTGTTTTGTAGGAGCCAGCTCGTGTTCAGATTCCAGTTGATGATGGCACTACCAGAAGTTTTTGTTGACTGTCAACTCATTTAGCTTACAGCATTGTCATATTTGTTTACTTGGCATGAAAGAGTTGATGCCATTCATGTAGCTCAGTCTTGTTCGTTTGCTTCATTTTAATTTTTGTTTTTGTTGTTTCCTCAACAATCTGATTGAGACCCCTAAGCACGCATTTTCAGATACCTATTCGAAATTATTGAGAGTTTTCTTCACTGGGTATGAATTGCCTATTATTTGTTAATAGCTTATTGACTTGCAATAATCTTGATTTCAGGGTCTTCTTTATGCTGGAAATGGTACACTATATGAGTCAACTGGCCTTTATGGGAAGGTAAGTTTGTTTATTCCAGTGTCTGCAAGTGTGTGTGATATTCTTTTATATGGAATTCAAGATTTTCTCTTTTTTTCTTCTTCATTTCATCATGCTGTGTCATTTCATCCGTTGTTTATGTAATTTACCTTTGGTAATTGTATGATTCTGAGTTTCAACATGTGTCTATAATATTGATGTTTCAGTGAGATGCATTTTTTTTCAAAAGTAGGCGGTGTACTTTGCAGTGTCTTTTGCTTTTCTTGTCAATTACACTTATATTACATTCAATTCACTGATCATTTTATTTACCTTTTCATTTCAGTCATCTGTTCGCAGAGTAGCTCTTAATACTGGGAAGGTACATGCTCTAGTGTTTGGGTTCTCATTTATTGTTTGATGTCTCTACAATCATGTTCCATGGCTTTTCTTTATGAACTGAAACTGATGAACATATATATGCCTGAAGTTAGGATAGAATTCGAGTGGTTTTTTATTCTTTTTGTGAATGGTCAGTAGATGTTTTAGTGATTTTAAGTTCAACAAAGTACCAATTTTTAAATTGTAATCTTGTAACAAGCCAGATATTTTAATTTAGACCATATGTTGTGTTTCTCTGTACAGGTTGAGGCTCTTCAGGAGATGGATGATTCTTATTTCGGGGAAGGTTTAACCCTGCTTGAGCAAAGGTGTGTGATTCAGCTGCAATTCTTTCTCTTGTTGATTCAGCATATTTATATCTGGAATTAAAATGTGTCGAAGTTTGACATTTTCACTTGCATTCATAATGACAACTACAAGTTTAGCATCCTATTTAATTTATTTGCATAGTTAGTTAATCTGGTTTGTCCAGCTGTTGGTTTTATATATATAGTCAAATTAAAAAATTATATTCTAAATAGCTAATATACCTATTTTATTTTCTTAGTCTGTTCCAAGTAACTTGGTTGACAAAAACCGGCTTCATATATGACAGAAATGATTTAAGCAAAGTTTGTGCCTCAACAATTACTTTTAATATATGCAAATTTATTTATTTAATAAGGTTGTTAGGTCCTTTTACACATGTAAATATAGGAATCTTTGAGGTCTGTATCATGTCATTTGGGTATCGCCAAACCACATCTTTGTGCGATAGGATTCTCCTGCTCTGAATTTGATTCTTAATTCTCAAAACATCTGCTATTCCAATGGGCTATTAAGTTTTTTTTAAGATGATATGGTTGTCAAAATTCCTACCAACTTGTATTGTGTTTGCTTTTACAATTGTGATTGGTTACTGCTCATAAAACTGCTCTGCAGACCAAATTTTACCTTGTAGTAAAACTATCATTCTGCATTTTCCATGCATGATTGCTAAAAATATTCCCTCTTTTTGGGGTGAATTAGAGGTTCTAGTTTCAGATATTTTAGTAATCTTAGTTTATATTATTGCAGATCAGGGAATTCACTCATGAGATGGAAGATGGTTGGGGACTGGCTACCAATGGAAAAGTTTTGTTCGGCAGTGATGGGACTTCAGCATTATACCAGCTTGACCCTCGAACACTGAAAGGTTCTTCTTGCATAAAACAGTTAGTGTCAGATTCTGAAAAATTATATGGTCTTTTGTTGTTCGTTTTCTTTTATCCTTCTTTAGAACAATTTTCAATTGTTTCCCCACTAACATTATCAATGCTCATTCATGTAGTTGCTCATAATAGTGACCTGTTTCTTTACTCAGTTTAGCTTTGCATTTTTCCTGTATTATGGTGCTAATTCCTATTTTAATGTGTGAACTCATTTTTTTTCCTTTTAAGCTCTGCATAATTGCTGATTTTTTGTCTTTTCTGATGCAGTCATTGGAAAACAAATTGTCAGATATAATGGACATGAAGTACACTATCTCAATGAACTAGAGTTCGTGAATGATGAAGTTTGGGCTAATGTTTGGCAGGTGTGTTCTTAGATATTCATTATGCTCATTTGAATACTGATTGGAGAATTTCCCAGTAATAATTACTCTGGCATTTGAGTGAGGGCATGGTTATAGTAGTCCCTTATGGAGGGACTAGCTAGTATGCTGAAGAGAGGCTATTTATGACTTTAATGCATATCCTTTGCTTTATGTATCTTTTGTCCCAATCATCCTGTTTTTGGGCTTCTGTTTAGTGATTGAGCTACATGATAGCAAATAACTTTTCCCCTTCTCTTAGATCCCCTTAACCTGGCCCAGGCATTTGCATTTTAACCAAATGCTAGAGACTTTACTAAGCAAGCTAGCAAAGACTGTCCATCCAAATGTTGCCTAAACCTTTTATTCTGTCTGGCAGACTGAATGCATTGCAAGAATCTCACAGAGAGATGGTTCCGTGTTTGGATGGATTCTCCTTCCAAATTTAAGGTTCTGTTTTTCTTTAACTTTCCTTGTGCATAGTTTATTAGTGTCTGATATTTGTTTCAGCAATTCCTTTCAGAGTCATTCGTTTTCTTTTCTGTTTTGCAGGAAAGGCTTGATAGAAGCTGGATATCACGTAAGCATTTGTCATAAGTAATTTGTAAAAGCAGTTTGTGATGTAATGACTCTCATTTGTTTCCTCGCTACATGGAAGAGGAAGAAATATTTGAAAGGAACTGGATTTCACGTCATTTTCTCTTCCTCTTTCATTTTTCTTATATAGATTGTGGGTTTATAGAAGTATTTTCATTTCCTAATTCATGTATTTGGATATTTCACTGCATTGCAGGGCATTGATGTTTTAAATGGCATAGCATGGGATGCCAATGACAACCGCCTTTTCGGTAAGCTTTTTCTTTGTACATTATGAGACATGTTTCTGTTATGATTTTTCTTTACACATTATGAGCTTTCTTTGATTTTTCTTTCACTTGAAATGCCATTGACATGTTTCTGTGGTCCATGCTTTGCAAATGCTGAGTTGACATAATGAGACAAATTCTCTTTGTTTTGTAAGAACATTCTCCAAACATTACCTTGGTTATGTTAAATCATGGTTTCCACAAGGAATCATACCATCTTAACTGACTTCTTGTTTTATGATCTAAGTTTAATTGTCCATGTTCAAAATTTGTTTGCAGTTACTGGAAAATTGTGGCCAAAGCTCTACGAAATCAAGTTGCATCCGATAAAGAAACATTTTGATGCTGGAGTGATTGAGCAGCTTTGCATCCCCCCAATACCATGACATGTCACACTGTGATACTGAGTTGTATGTGCTCAAAGAGCATAGTTTTAAACTTATGGTACGATTCTGGAAATGAAAAGGAACTTCAGGGCCTATATGAAGTTTGGCTGCCACACAGGAAATACACAAACTGTTTGTTAACACTTCTGCTTCCTGGGATTTTCTATGTAAAGTTTTTGAACTGTACAATATGAGTTAGGTAAGGAGCTACACGCTGGTGCATGTAACTGTACAAGAAGCTATTGATTTTCAAATGATAGAATAGTTTGTAGCAGAGTGGGTTTTTCTGGTTGAAGAATGCGATTGAAGTCGATTACTCTCCATCTCATCTGTGTCTGGCTATCACAATGGGCTCTCTCCCAGCAAGAAGCTATTCTACAACATTCAGAACACCTATAAAAAAAGTTATATCTGTGATAATAATAAAGAAATCGAAACAATACTCTAAAATGGAATTTGCCGAATTAGTAACTAGGCTAAAGCATTCAGTGCCTCCATTTAATCTTGACGTTTTCAACTCTATTCTGAGTTTCACAGGATAAATATTAAAAACTTGTTCAACTTGAAACCCGGATAGGGTCAAGCATTGAAACATAAGTTTTCTTGGTAAATGTATCAAGCCTAGCTGGGTTTAAGAACTTAATCTAAGAAATGCTAGAGTATTTTTTAGAAAAATAAATATTTTTTTATAGTTTATTTTATTTTATTTCTCTTTTATATTATAATGCTTTTCTAGTTTGTTTTTTCTATTTGAATAAAAAATATTTTCCTATTTTATTATTCATATTTAATATTATTAGAGTGTTTTAGTTTTTTTCTATATAAAAAGTTATAATAGTTTTTTTAACAAGTGAAAATATGAAGGAATAAAATTACAAATTTTAAGTTTTTCTATACTTGAGATGTTCTTGACTTTTTAGGATTTTGACTTGTAACAAATCTTTTATTCTTTACCATTGTCTATGTCAATTGGTATTAAAATTCAATGGTGGTTATTCTACTTTGTCACTTGTTGCATAATAATTAAGGTTGAGGTATAGAACATGATGTGCAGGGGGTGTTAAGGTTCCTCGTATCTATGAACTAGTATATTGTTTTTATTTACATCAGTTTGTCATTTAAAATCTTGATGCTGAAATTCTTGATGGGACGCCCGCACAAAAATATTATAATAGAGATTAATAATAGTGTGTTGTAATAGTCTTTTAATAAACAAAAACATAAAAAATAAAATTAAATATTTTAAAATTCTTTCTATTTTAATGGTCTTCGATTTTAACCTGTAAGAAACTCTTTATCATTCCCCCCATCCGTATCACAGGCAAAAGTTAAATCAAGAAATACATTCACACTAGAAAAAGAATTACCAATTGTTTTTTCAAGTAACTAAAGTTTATTTCAGAGTCAAGCCTTTCCCGCTATTCCGCTGGTTAGTTGATGATGAATATGTTCAAAGATTGAAAGACAAAGTCATATGGCTAATCTCAAACTCTTCTTATCCCCAAAAATATCGAAAACAAGAAATTCTCTTCAGTTTTCCGTGGACTTCACTCCTTAGCTTCATCTCTTTCTCAAATCATGTCCTCCAACACATCATCTATTGATACCAAGTTATCAAAGCACACCTCATTTTTTGGCATAAGATTATGGGTTCTAATTCTTGCTTTGATTGCTGTCTTCACTGTTCTGTTTTTAGTCATCATGGCTGCTTGCTTCATCTGTCTTTGTCGCCGAAAATCCAAACCTTTCAATCCCTATTTAAGGCGCTTATTGAACCCCATTTCGATGAATGGTTTTCTGAATTCTTGCACTATTCCACCCAAGGATAAAAGGCTTCTGTCGCATCGGATTTCGGAGGTTGAAATGAACATTGAAAAGTTTGACCATCATCATCAGGTGATTTTAACTGATCAATGTTCTAATGTGAGCACTGGGCTCACAACTCGATGGAGTGGTACTGGTGTAGCTGATTTGGAGCCTACTGCTAGGTACTCTTCTGTGGTTCCTGATGCATGGAGGAGAAACCGGATTGCTTTGAAAGAGATTGAGGTTGTTACGGGTGGATTTGCTGACATGAATATGATTGGAAGTGGAGATTATAGTGTTGCGTATCGGGGCGTGCTGTTGGATACTACCCGAGTGGCTGTAAAGAGGCTACTGAGTAACAGGTGCTCAATTTTGAATCTTTATTAGAAGATAGATGACTTACTGATTGCATCAAATTATGCATGCTAGATTACCAAAGAGAAGGAAATGGTGCATAGCAGAATTTTGTTTAATTGCTTATGAGTTAATGAATCTTCAGTTGTCAAGCTGAGGACTTCATAGCAGAAGCGGAAATGATAAGGCATGTCAGGCACAAGAATTTAGTCAAATTGCTTGGATACTGTATGGAAGAAGGTTACAGGTAAATTTCTTTTCAGAAACTCTACTGTTTTACGCAAGATGAATTTTTCATTTTTCATCCCAAGGCTAATTAATTTCTCTTCAGAATCAATAATAAAATTTCATTTATCTCATTCTTTTTCTTGGTTTTTCCTTCTATTAGAATTCTTGTGAGCGAGTACGTTGACAATGGTAATCTGCATCAATGGCTTTATGGATGTCCTGAACAACCCAGCCCTCTAACATGGGCTATACGGATGAGCATCATCCAAGGAATAGCTAAAGGGTATCTTGTGTGATCTTCTGATTCTTTTCAATTTATTTAACTGCTTGCTCTTCCATTAATGTAATGTTCTTTTGCTTCTGAAGATTAGCCTACCTTCACGAAGATATCGAGCCAAAGTTTATTCATCAGAACCTAAAATCTAGCAACATACTGCTTGATCACCAGTGGAATCCCAAGATATCTGATTTTGGGATTGCTAAACTCTTCGGCCCTCAATGGATCGACATAACAACTCTTGCAATGGAAACATCTGGGTGAGTTTCTCTGGATCAGCTTGCTTATGACATAGGAATTTTTCCCTGGTTACTGCAAGTGAACTTGGTAATTTGCGCTGACCATGTCAAGGAGGATGTGTTTGCAGTTATTTAACTCATGAACACGAAAATACTGGAGTTCTGAGTGAAAAAAGTGACGTTTACAGCTTTGGAATACTTATCATGGAGATCATATGTGCCAGGGCTCCTGTAGATCACAATCAGCCTCAGGTATAGATTTCTTATCTTCAAGCACCTGAGCTAGTTTTCCTTTTGGTATATAAAGAAATGTTTCATTGATCATAGAACTTAGTCATTGAATGCAGGTATATTTGGTTGACTGGTTGAAGTCTATGATTGCGAATAAGCAAATCATGTTTGTTGTGGATCCCAAATTGCCAGAAATTCCATCATCTAAGGAACTAAAACGAATAATTTTGCTTGCTCTTCGCTGTGTTGATCGTGATATAAAACATAGGCCTACAATGGGGGATGTGATCCACATGCTTGAGCCTCGTGACTTACTGCTTGATGATGTAAGAACTAAGAACATTTCCATCTGAAGACTTCAGAACACATTGTATTTATTATGTTGTTTGTATGATGCAGGATCGTCGAATTAGGAGAGATGGCTCGTCTTGTCGATATAAACAGCAAGAGAGTCATATTGTTACGCAATTTGGTGTGGGTGATTTCAGTACACATGAGAAAGAGAGTAACATTAATCTCTATCAGAAAATCTTGCCGACATAAGAAGATTTTACTCCGAACAGATCATGGATAATCTGACTTCTGAGAGGTTTTAGACATCTTCTATTCAAGTTTTAGTTTACCAGTAGCTGTACAGATCAAGCTATGAAATTTCTGTTCATCTGTAGTTACTCTCAAAATTAGCTAAATCAATAATTTTCTCCTTTCAGTTCATCATTCTTGATCAATAAAACATAGGGAGCCAATGAAACTGCACAAAAATTGCAGTCTTTTTTTACTTGATTCACACATTTCTCTTATTTAGGACTATAAACATATTCTACGGTTTGTCCATGCATATACAGGAAGATCAACATATTTTATTCGTTTCTCTTGGAGATCCATCATGGCTTAATGGGGTTATGATCTAGCTAGTGGCAGAACAAGTTTGGAGCCTTTCTCAATAGGAAGTTTATCTTCTGGGAAAGGACACTCCATGCTTTTCTTTGCCATGGCACTACATGACTTGGGAGTCGCATTGCTTGAAACTGCCGGTATGTCAGTGCAGTTCCATGCTGGTTCGTTATGTTTCTTAGCCAAGCTCATTGTTACATTATAAATGCTAATTCCTATAGAAGGATTTTCCTCACAAAGTCCTAGTTTTCCCTGAATCGTTATGTTTTCATCCACTTCATCTTTGTAGTTTATTCTTGTGATCTCGAGCAGTGCTTTTGCATCATATCGTTCACATAACCAGTCCTGTCTAGGATCATCAACTTGTTTTATTCATTAATTACCGGGAGTGTAATTCTAACCACTAGCAGAACAAGTTTGGAGTTTTACATCCTCAATCGGCAGTCTATCTTCAGGGAAAGGACATTCAATACTTTTCTCCGGCAACGCAGCGCATGGCTGAGGAGTTACTTTGCTTGAAACTCCCTGAATGTCAGTGCAGTTCCATTGCAGTTCCTTAGGTTTCTGGGTTAAACTTATGTTTACATTAGAAATGCAAATTCCTGTAAAAGGATCATTCTCCATTCCTTCTAGTCTCGCCGAATAGGTTACGTTCTCAGCCACTATATCTTTGTAACTTATTCTTTTGATCTCAGGTAATGCTTTTGGATCATATCCCGTATCAGGGTGTGACCCGTAAGAGCCTGTCATCCAGAAGGCATACTTCATTGTCTTCAGGGTCATTCTTCTTACAAAAATGTCCTTCACATAAGCTCCTCTTCCTACAGCAGTCTTGATTCGAACTCCAGATTGGGTACCGAGGGCTGTGATATCTTCAGCTCTAACGTCCTGGATTCCACCGGACATTTCACTTCCAAGAGCAATGGTAGCACTGTCAGGAGAAATGCAGGTAAACCTTCTTATGACTAGGTGTTGCGTAGGCCTTCCAAATTTGATTCCATATTCATCCCATCCACTCTTAACTGCAATGCAGTCATCCCCTGATACTACAAAGGAATCTTCGATGCGAACATTCGAGGATGAATCTGAAAAACATATATAAAAAAAGAAGAAAAAAAAGAAGAGGGAAAAGATTATCGACAAGTCTGAACACTCAAGCATGAGCAAAAGCTGAAAATAAGAAAATTAATTCAAACCTGGGTTGATCCCATCTGTATTGGGAGAATCAACTGGTGCCAAAATTGTCAACCACTGGATCAACACATTGCTGCATTTTCCAAAACATCAGAACCACAATTACATGCAATCTGCTAAATAATATGCTTAATCATAACTTTTACACAAAGCTGAGCACATCAAAAAGGGTCAAACCTGCAATATGTAGGATGAACATTCCATGATGGAGAGTTAATCAATGTAAGGTTGGATATTTGAACCTGATCAGAGTACAGAAACTCAATCAGATATGGTCGAGTCAGTTTCAATTTCTTCTGGTGGAATTTGTCCCACCAAACTGCACCCTGGCCATCAATTGTACCATTGTTACCTAATAAGAACACCCCATAGGCACCAAATTAGACATAAATTGGCTAAAGAAAAACAAAATCAAAATGATGCATAATTTTTCATAATTAGGCCAAAATCATAAAGGGTCTAAAGATTTGATTACCAGTGACCACGACATCTGTTAGATGTGTCCCAAAAATCAGACTACTAAACCTTCCAGAATGTTCATCTCTACCTACCCCATAGGAGGGCAATGGAGGGAAAGCAGGCCATTCTGCCTCATCCTGTCAATATGATCATGTAAATGTACAAAAATGATGATGAATATATAGATAAAAAAAAAATCAATATATACATATAGATGAGAAATAGTTTAAACAAATGCCAAGAACAAGAGTTTCCAATCTCATTTGATGATGACAGTATCCCATATCAGGAGCCTAATATAAACCTACAACAAGTCTTCCTAGGCTCAGTTTCAGGGCAAAATCCATCCAAGTTTATGGGCATAGATTGAAGGGTCTAAGGTGTGAAATACTTCTTAAGTAGTAATCACTACCAATCATGTAACGAATCTAATCTAACATTATCATAGTCTTAATTCTACAATTAAAAACATGTTAGATCTGGTTTAAAATCTAATTCAGTAAAAGTTTCAAAATCATGATTTGATGTCCCCTACTAACATAAACCGTTTCAAAACCGTCCATGACAACTCAAAAACTGCTTGCAAAGGTCGTTAAATTGCTCCTCCACTATTACTTCTTGAAACTCTAGATTAACAGGTAATCAAGAGGCATACCTGAGAAGCAAGAAGAACAGCGTCCTTATGAAGAAAAAGAGTGAAATGGCTACTGAGGTTAAAGCTCCCAGTCAACCATCTTCCTGGTGGTACAATAAGTTGTGCTCCGCCGTCTGATGCATACTGACTTAGCTCGGCAATTGCTGCTTTAAAAGCCTTTGTGTTTGATGTTTTTCCATCTCCAACTCCACCAAAATCTGTCAAGACTGCACTATGCTTTCTACAGTTTATTGCTTGGTACTCTGTGCTAGCGCCTGCTAGCGTTGAAACAAGTGATCCCAATATCAAAAATATTGAGATCATTGTCTCCAATACCTGTAAATCATCAATTAAGATTCTATCATTAATTTCAATATTCAGATAATAATAAGGAAAAAATGTTCTATAAAGACATTAATCGTCACATTAGTTCACCACTGTGAAGTATGATCCTATGCTACATGTTATAGATGAAGAGCAACTGAATGTTTCTCTTGAAAATAAAATGTATAAATTAAATATTTTTTCAGAGAGAATGTGTAGAGACAGGCTACGTACCTTGTAATAATATCTGGATTTAGGACATAACTCCATATTGTATGAGTGAAAGAGAAGACTAATTCAATTTTTTTGTAAGAAACAATGGGGAGAATTTATAGAGTTTTGCATTAACAAATTAATATCAATGATAAACGAAATATTCTCCCCATGGGATTATTTTTTTGAGAAATTAACATGGAAATATTTTTTGCAGTTTCTTATAAAAATACCAATTATATCAGTAATTTTTAAGTCCATGGTGGCATGTAAGGAAACTAAATATGAGTAGTTTAGATTTTGATTCACTTTTACAGAAATGTTAAAGAAACTAATAAAAAAAATAGCTGTTAAAGAAGAAAATCAAAGATGAAGATCATAATAACAATAAATATCAAAGATTACAAATGTGAATTTATGAACGAAAAAACTAAGAGGGAGAGAGAGAGAGAAACACATTACATGGGATTTTCTGGATTTTTGGCACAACTCTAACTTCATGTCTCAAAAGGAGAATGTGAAATTGCAATTTTCTTGCACAAGCAGGAAGGTTATATGTAGGAGGGCTTTGAATATAATGACTATTAATTAAAATAAATAAATAAATCGAGATGGTTTTCTTGGATAAGTGCTTGAAATTAATTAAACGTGTTATGTTAAACCTTTTTTAAGGTACCAAAATAAGACTGGTGTATTGAAATAAATTAATTTTTCACTTTTAGATTAAAAAGGTTTAATTATTAGTAAATTATTAATCTATTATTCAAAGTTTATAATTGTTTTCAAGAATAATTTAGAATAGTAGTATTAACGTATTAATTATAGCAGATTTATCTGACACATATGTCAGTCATGTATTAATTAGATATCGATATCAGATTTATTATTTCGAGACCATGGAGAAAAACTTAAATCAACTACATGAATTTAATTTAAGATGATTTTAAAAGAAAAGGTGCATTTATGGATAGTTGAGATATCACCATCTGTCAGCTTCTAGGTCAAAAGCGAGTCTCCATTACGCGGTGATCTTTCCGAAAGTGGAGGTCCAGTCCGGCTCCAATCCAGTCTCTGATGGCGGCGTAGTGGGCTAACTGACTGACCTAAAGGACTAGGCAGCTTCGGCTAGCTCCTATAACACAAGACCCGCATTCAATCAGAGAGGCTTTCACTCCCTCGTGCATCTCTAGCCACTTCCTCAGAGGAAAGCGTTAGCCGATCTGAAAGGCTAACTAGCTGCCGGAAGCCTACCGTATAATGGAGCTGGTACTTGTCTCCGTCCCACCTATACCTGAATAGATTAAGATCCATTTCAGCTCTGCAACCCGGGCTAGGAAGTAGTGCTTTATAGAAGAAAACCGTGCCTATCTTGTGTGGTCACTCGTTTCCTTTATGCTTTCTGAATCTGTTAACGTTTTAGAATCCCCTCTTCCTCGCGTATGTACTGTATTTCTTGATTCCCCTCTTCCTCGAAATGCTGTTCTTACTTCATGCCAAGCAGATGCTTTGAATCGAAAAGAATGCATGGCGTTTCAACTCCCCATGCACGATTGCATGCACGGTAGGAGGTCTATTTTTCTTACTCTTATTTCTTTTTTAATATAATATAATTTGAAATCTACATTTGGTTGGCCCTTTGGTTTTAAGTTTATTCCATTTGATTTTAAGACTTTCATTTCTTACAATATTTTTCAGTTGTCATGGTTAACAAAAAAAAAATGAATTAAGGGAATTAAATCCTTTTGTTTCAATGCTAAAAAACTTTTTAATAAAATTATGAAAAATATTTAGTTTGATAATATTTAAAGAAGTATTCTTGATCTCATCTTAAATCGAATCGGAATAAAATTTATATTTTTTTTTATTTAAATATAGATTTTATTTTTTAGTTATTATTTTAAAACCTCACCTGATCAATTATTAAATTAACCCATAACTCATATGGTGTAGACTTGAATCAGAGTTGAATTTCAATTAAAAAAAATTATTGATTTATTACCATGTTTTATGCATGCTGCATACAAGAGAAACAACAGGACATGATTTATCACCAATATCTCAAGGCATAAACAAATCCCAACATGATAATTAAAAAAAATACCGACAAGAATGAAAATCAATTGCCCGGCCAAAAGCTAATGAAAAAACATAGAAAATATATGAATGATGAAGAATTTAGCCGCGAAAAAATAATAATTTTAATAACCCCCAGGTGGAGTTGTTGAGGTTGGTGTGGTTTCGGAAGTGTAGAAGAAAGTCCTCATGGAATATAGTTTAATGTTCTTGTTGCCGAGAACGTGGTAAGAAGAAAGGAGGGCTCCATTAATTCCGTTGTTGACATCTGTTGGGATCTTGCAGGTCTCCATCGGAGAGTTTTCAAGGTAGGCCTTGCATTCTTTAAGCTTTAAATTATGGCCAAGACCACCGAAAGGAAACAAGGTTTTGAAGTAGTAGCCATGGGCGTCAGCTGCATCAGTCAAGCAGGAGAAATGTGTTGCCTCGTTCCCATTCTTGTCCACCCCCGTGCATGCTATCCTTACCTTTGCTCCTGTAGCAAAGAAAATTATTTATTAAAGATAATCTTCATTTTGGGCCCTGTATTTATAACAAAAGTCAACATCATGTTTTGGCAACTTCTCTTATAATTAAGACTATTTATGCTATCCACGTAAGATATATTGATGACAACTCCATCAAATTTATGCATTATTTGCAGCCAGTTTTTTTAAGGGCATTTAGTAAAAAGGTCAGTTTCCTCATCATGTGATGCATAAAATTGATGGAAATTGAGATTGATAGTTAGTTGATCTAATTTTGCCCACACTTTTAGATTTTAATTAAAAAAAAAATGATCTAAAAGTAAAAGCTAGGGGGGGGGGGGCGGAGATTGACTTCCCCGAGTGCATGGAGCAAGATAATGGTGATCTCTAATTAATAAATAAATGTCACAAATGTAAATTAGTCATGGCATAGACTTTAAAGGATAGAAACTACTACCTTCGACGGGAATATAGTTAGAACCTGATTTACAAAGAATAAGACCTTCAACGCAAATTGGAAGTAAGCTTTCGGGCTCATAACCTGGTTTGCCATGGCTTAGTTTTGGTTTGGGGAGGTGGTGTGGCAAAGGGATATAATGGTAGCCATGGTTTGGTATTTTTGGGACGGTCACCTTCGGTAGACCCACGTTTGGTTTAGGGTTGTATTTAAAGTCAGGCTTTGGTTTGGGAAGGTCTGATTTTGGGCCATATCCATAACCTGGATAGGAAGCTTTTGGTTGATCATGGCCAGAGTTAGGGGTATCATAAGTTGGCTTGGGTTTGGGTGCTGGGACATAGCTAGTTTGAGGTTTAACAGTATCAGGCTTTGGTTCATAGCCATAATCAGCAGCAGAGGCAATGACCAACAGCGATAACAGGAGGATAGAGGCTGCACAGAAGAAATGGGTTAGAGCCATGGCAACAGAAAGTTTAAGCAGAAGAAAATGTTATGCTAATACGACGATGACTGTTGATTGCTAATGGATTAGGCTAGTATTTATAGCAAGAAGGGCTCAAATTATTTTATTAATTTAGGATTTAAAATTATAAATTGGAGAGAAACTTGGCTGCACATTGGTGAAAGGAATATTATAGACAATGCCTTCACGACGTGCATGATTAAAAAGGTGATGGATAACAGAAGATTAATCATATATACGATGACGCCATTGAATTTAATAACAAATGTTAGAAATCAAAAAAAGAATGGAGGAATACACAGAGAGAAATTCAGAGAGCTTATGCCAGGTTGGGATGGCCATAATTTGGATCAAACTTCGCTGGCAGATTTCTTGTCTCGCATTTTAGATGTTGAAGAATTTCAAAGATATGACAACAAATAATTAAGTAATAATACCAACTTGCTTGTTGGTATTTTGTCTTTGTTCTTTTTTCTAGAAATATAATTCTATGTCTTTGGTTTGGATTTATGAAAAGGGTTAGTATTCTGGTTAGGGTTGGAAGGAAGGGGAGGGGCAGGGCAAGAGGACATATTTTTGTTTGATTTGTTTTTTTATCGAAGATTTGATTTGTTATCGATATATACCCATGAAGGTTTGTCTTTTTTTATTCTGGGATAACATAGTTTTTGAATAAATTTTATTTTTTGGGGTTCGATGTATATAAATTGAAATCTTTGTAGAGAGTTTTTGAATTTTTTTTTTTTAGGAGTGATAGAGAATTTGGATTTATGATTGGCAATTTGTTTTTCTTTTTCTTCAAAGGTTTTATAATTTATATGGGCAGAGACTCTATAAACTATACCACTAATAATTTAGGGGGTTTATTTTAACTGTTGAAGAAATTATTTAAAATCAACTCCATAGAAAATGTAAAAACTAACTGAAAATATTATAATTATAGCCATTACTAGGTTATTTATCCCGTTGCATTGTAGCTTGGACAAAAAAAATGAGCATAAAAAAATAATATTTAGGTTACAGAAAACTTATTGGTATTATTATTAAACCTGGAATACCTAGTTAAATTTCAAAACTCCCGACTCGATTATTTTTAAATCAAGTTTCAAATTAACTTAGATAATGTTGTGTTTTCTAATCATTGATCTATCTAAAAAAAATTTAAAATCATTCTTAATAAGAAGATGCTTATCTTATTAAATTAAAATCTAATTATTATAATGGAAAAACATAAAAAAATAAAATAAATTATCTTTTTTTATTTAATATTAGGAATATATCTTATGTATAAGTTCATAATCTTCTTTATTAAAAGAAACAAAATAAAATTTCTTTGTATTTTGAAAATATAGGTTAAGTTCTAATGAATAATCATAAACTAGTTATAATTAATATTTTTTGATCGATTCTTGTATTTTTTTTCAAAGCATGATAAAAATGTAAATTATATATATATATAAGAAAATATGTATGAAGATTTTAGAATTTTGACCATTTGCAAGGAAAAAAAAAATATATTTTTATTATTAGTTTTTATTTTTATTTTATTTTTTAGGCATTGTTTGATAAAAAAAAAAACATATTTCTCCTTGTAATAAAATTACCAAAATTGACCTAAGAGATGTTTGTTAAACACACTTTTAAACCAAAAAAATCTTTAACAAAAACATGACAAACCAAACAGGGTTTTAAACCCTTGACCTAATTTTGATTGACTAGGTCGACTTGACTAAGGTGACCCAAAATTTTTTGTTTGACCACAAAAACGAACCAAAAAACCTGGTTTGATAAAAAAACAACCCAAAAACAAAAATAAAGTCAAAAATAGATTGAACAGCAAAAAAAAATAAAAACTCAAATTCTTAAACAAAACAGATCAAACACCAAAAAAAAAAAACACTAAGAACACCGAAACTCAAACCCAGCAACGTGAAACCCAAAACAGACCAAATACGGTAAAAATAAAAGCACCAACATGTTGAAAATCATGCAAGGATTAATAATCTATCATTTATTCACTTTAATTATTAAAGAATAAACACGATTTTATCAAAATGAGTTTCGATTCAAAACTAAGACTCTAAGATTAAATTCTATCAAAACTTGTTATTGATGCAAATAAATATTAGATTATCAACTAATCAAGTTATCTTAAGAGTTTAGTATAAAAAAATGGACCAAAACTAATATGATGGAGTTAAGATAATATTCTTTCTAAGAATACAAATAATATATCTAAAAACTCAACAAAAACCTTTTATACTAAAGAGATCACGTGAACGAGTATTTAACTTTTGGTTACTGTTTTTACATGTGATTATACATCATTCCTGAAAATGAAATACTAACAATAATAGCAGTAAGGAAAACAGTAGTTAATTTATTTTTTCTATTCTCTAAATTTTAATTTAAAAAAATGTTCTCTATTAGCTACTTTGGTGTCCTAAATAGATAATATTAACATATATTTGCCATGCACTTCCTTCAACATATTAAATGATAGGTAATACATATTCTGATTTCCACAAACACAGTTTTTTGACAACAATTTTTTTTTTCTTATTATTTTCACCATGCATGTTTATGTACAAAGCAACACACCTTACTTGAAGTCCCAATTGATATATATTTTTTAAGAAAAAAATGTGTTATGCATAGCTTCAGGATTAACACTAGAAGCCCATATACAATGTGGGCTGTGCTTAATTTATATGGCCCAAAGATACCTTAAAGCCCACCTAAATATTCCTTAGTCACTATGTCAGGTTTTATCCATAGTTGTCGTACATGAAGGATTAAAAAGACACCGTTTTGATTATTATTTTTAATATCTTATGGTGGACTCGATCGAGTTGCCCAGGTCAATCAACTTAATCATATCTTGATCATTTTGAATGGGTCAATTGCATCAGATTTTTGGTTAAATTAATTTTAAATCTAACTTGAGTAAAGCTCTCATTACTGTTTTCAATAATATTATTAAGCATGACTTGATTTACTAGCTAGACTCAACTTATAGCTCTAATTATGGATTAAACAAGTTAATATGAGTTAATATAAATTAATAAAAATATTGTTTTAATTTTTAAAAAAAATTAAAATAACATTATTTAAAAAAAAATCAAGTCTTCATGGATTGATCCATCAGTGTATTAAAATTTAACTAAATCAACTCTTACCGGGTTTTTTAAAACTCAACCTGGACTGGGTCGAGGTCCCGGTTCAATGTGCATTGGCCCGGGTTTCGAGGTTAATCAACAGCCTACAGGAGTACAGGGTCTTACCGGATTGAAAACAAAGGTTTTAACAATAGATGGCTAAGAAATGAACATGTGTATCTAAAATCAGCCAATGAAAACGTGCCAAGTAGCAGACAAGAAGCTCTCAAAAAGGTGATGATGGGTTAGAGATGAAACTGGATACTACGTGGCAGAGTAGGAAAGCGAGTGAAGCCCAATACCAGTCCAAATTTATGAAAGGTCCAATGTGATTCGCTGTCGTGTCCTAGACAATCTGGAGGCGGTTCATCGACCTCATATTCTCCTGTCTGATTCTGACATGTGTCATCGTACTCGTGTCCCCATATTAGCCTCCACTTCCTTGTTGTTTGACCCTTTACTTCCTCCAAATTACGCTACAATCCACTTCCCTTCCTAGCTTTCTTCTTCTTCTTCTTCTTCTTTTAATTATTATTATTACTATTATTATTATTATTTGGAATTTGGATGGTCACAAATTTGGCTGCTTGTAGAACTACGACGTAGATGTGTTTGTTCAATTCGTGTTCATGACAAAGAAAGTGTATTCTAAATATTTTTGTTGACCTAGCTTTTCATCATCATTCTATAAGAATATGGGTTTTTGACCAAATAACTTATTTATAAAATCATCATTTAAAAATAGATAAACAGAATTTTTGAAAAAATATTAGTTAATTAGGATTCAAAAAATCATCATAGATAAAACCATTGTCATTTATATAAAATTGATGATGAATCTTGTATTACATGTGAGATTATATTCAACATTAAAGTATTGAATGCATTAGTCGTGCTAGCTAGTCACAACAATTTATTCAAATACCTACCAACTTCATGGTTTAGTTGTGATTCATAATTAATGGATCTTGGTATAACATATATGACTGGTTTGTAAAAATTAATAATTTTTTTTTAAAAATAATTTATTATAAAAACAGTAATATCTTTGAACATTTTTAAAATATGTTGTAGTATTTTCCACAAGAAACGCCTGCAAAAACACCATTAACAAATTATTATATTACAGTAAAGAAAGTTTGTCATATATTATTTTATTCCTATGATAAAAACAAAAGTATGGAATGATGAATCTTATATATGTCACGTATTAGATTATACTTAGTATTAAAGCTTTTAATAGTACAAACTTCAATTAAAAAAAAATTCATCTATTTTCTACACTAAAAAATGTATCCTATAGTTTTCTATCTTAAGTAAATACAAGAGTCTTTGATCATGCAATGTCAAAGTGCTTAATCTTGTAATTAAGATTATATTTCATATTCAATTCAAGCATTTATAGAACATACTTCATAACCATATCATTTATATGCAATATACAAGAAATGTTTGCCCTGATATTCTAATCTTAGAAAGAAAAAACAAGGGTTGTTATTGTAATAGTAATGTGATTATTGTCATGTTACATATGTGGTTGATAATATTAGCATTGGATACATTAATTATGTGTGTTTTACTAAATTATTCGGAATAATTTTATTATATAGATCATATATTATTCAATTATGGGTTAATTAATATGATTTATGATTCAATTATGGTCTAAAAATTGCTTCCATCAAATATTTGATATCAAATTGAGTTGCTTTAGGAAATAAAATAAAAAGATTATAAAATCGATTTGAAAGATTCTTCAATTATTATATAAAATAGAAAATAACAATGCATTTGTATAATTTTAAAGAGATATTGTAAGATTTTTCATATAAAAAAAATAACAATATTGGAGGTGTTTGCTTCGGTGATAAAGGGATTTATTTATTTTCTTGTCTTCAATAAAAGAAACAAAGATAAGTTTCAATAAAATCATTTTATTTTCAATCCTATTAAGTAATATACTAAAAGGCGTGGGGAAATTACTGTAGCTTCCCCACGCCTTTTACTTATTTAAGCTTTTTTTTTTCTTTGTAGTTTTTTTTTTGTTTTTTCTTGCATTTTTTTTTTGTTTTTGGTTTTTTTTCTCTGTAGCAGTTTTTCTTTTTTTTTTCTTTTGCTTTTGCTTTTGTTTTTTTTTTTAAATGTTTTTTCACTATAGCAGCTTTGTTTTTTTTTTTTGCCCCGTTTTTTTTTCTTCTATTTTTTACATATAATGTATCACTGTGCCCACAGTGAAACACTTGACTTTTTTTTTTCGTTTTGCCCATTAGTTTTTTTTTTTGCTTTTTTCTTTGTGTTTTTTTTCTTTTAATGATTTTTTTTTCTTTTAATGATTTTTTTTGTTTAATTTAGTTTATTAATGTAAAAAAATAATTTAATTTAGTTATCATACTTTCATTACACGGATCTCGGTTTTTTTATATATATTAAGCTGGTTGAGAACTTAGCTTTGTAGGTTTTTTTTTTTAAAAAAACACTATGGATTACTACAGTGTTTCCCTTACATGATTTTTGTTTGGCTGCAGTGTTTCCCCCACATGTTTATTTTTTAAATTATCTTTGTTAAATTTATTTTTTTAATATTGAGTTGGTTGAGAATTTAGCTTTAGCTTTCCCCACGTTTTTTCATTATGATTATTATTATATTGTATTATATTATATGACTATTTTTTTCTTTTAATTTTTTTTAATGAATTTTTTTTATTTGATTTAGTTTGTTAATGTTAAATTTTTATTTATTTAGTTATCATATTTTCATGATACGAATCTCGGGCTTAATGGGTTAACCTGATTTGACGAGTTATTTTTTTCATTTAATTTAGTTTGTTAAAGTTAATTTTCTTTCTATTTAATTATCAGACTTTCATGACACGTAACCTGAGCTTGACGGGTTAACTTGGTTTGATGGGTTAACCCAGTTAATTCTAAGTAAACCTGTCATTTTTTTTTTCTATTTAGTTATCAAACTTTCATGACGGAAATCCTAGGTTTTACGGGATAACCTGGTTTAAAGGGTTAACCCAATTAATTCCATTTCTTTTTTTTCATTAGTTTTTTCCTTTCAGTTGATTTTTTTTCTTTGTTTTTTTTTAATTAATTTATTTAATTATCGCACTTTTATGACACGACTTTATAGCCAGATCCATATCCAATATTCTTGGGTCCGGTGTTCCAGTCAGACTCACTTAAACTTGGATCATGCAAGTTTAATTTTATTATTAATATTATAAATATTACTTTTAGGTCAGGCGTTGCAGCTAAACCCAAGATTCTTGAGTATAACTTTACAGAAAAACCCAAGATTTTTAAATTTTTATTTTTTTTAATATTTTTTATACAAAAAAAAATGACCAGCGGCATCGCGCGGGTATCAAAGCTAGTATTATTCAACCCTTGTAGAAAAGAAGAAATAATTAAAAAAAAAATTATACAAATAAATGAAAGTGGCAACACAGAAATTTGAAGAACACAAACGGGCTACTTTGGGGAGAATCTTCCTCGTGTTTCCACGCCATTTATTTTTAACTCCAAAATGCCCCCCAAAACGACACCCAAACTAGTTCGTGGTCTTCCTTCATTTAAACCCACAACTCCATCATCTCCAGACCACCTCCAATTTCCCTTTTCTCTTCCCCTCTCAAAACCTCAGCACCACCAACCACCTGTCATGGCGGCAGGACTCACCGCCGCCACTGTACCCAAACCCTTCCGGTACAACTCCGTCTCTCACCTCCTTCCAAAACCAGTAACAGCAGCCTCACTTTTCTTCCCACCAATTAGACACCGAAGCTTTTTACACTATGGAATAAAAGTTCCAAGAAAAACAAGCCTTACACTATGTTTTGTAGTTGAAGATAAAACAAAACCGAGCAGTGCCCATATCGAGAATCAACAAGAAGAGGTGCCTAAAGATGTTAATGAAAATCAGATCTCGACACCTCGCGTGGCAGAAAGATTGGAAAGAAAGAGAAAAGAAAGAGCTACTTATTTGATTGCTGCTGTTATGTCTAGTCTTGGGATTACTTCCATGGCTGTTATGGCTGTTTATTACAGATTTTATTGGCTTGAGGTACCTTCCTTTCATTCCTGTCTTAAATCTAGAGTATTCTGGAACCAGTTTTCAACTTGTATAGGCTCTAAAATTGGTTTGTGTATGGCAACAGGGAGGGGAAGTGCCTTTGTCTGAAATGTTTGGTACATTTGCTCTTTCAGTAGGTGCTGCTGTAAGTATCAATTTCTTTCGCAATTTGGTCCATTTCTGAAAACTTATCTATTGGGTTTCCTTTCTTGAGGCTAAATTTGAAGTTTTGTTGTTTTTAGGTGGGGATGGAATTTTGGGCGAGATGGGCTCATAGAGCACTTTGGCATGCTTCTTTGTGGCATATGCATGAGGTAATGCCTTTGCTATTCAACTCCTAGCTTTGTTTCCATTAAAACGCAAGAAAAGTTCAAATTTTTTTAATACAAGAAACAATCAAGCTGAGTTCTTTGGTAATAAAAATTTGTCCCTGTCGCAGTCTCACCATAGACCAAGAGATGGGCCATTTGAGCTAAACGATGTATTTGCCATAACCAATGCAGTCCCTGCAATTTCCCTTCTCTCTTATGGTTTCTTCAACAAGGGCCTTGTACCTGGTCTTTGTTTTGGTGCTGTAAGTCTCACTCTCTTTCCTTTCTATCTCAAATCTTTCTTGGTGCGCTACCTGCCTTGCCAATTTTTTATTGCCATTCCTTGATTGACTGGTGAAAAATTAATTAAGCTCCTAAGTATATGACTATTGACTAGAATATCATAATCTAATTCCCAAACTCACCCTCTGTTTTGGTTGACTTGGTTCATCAGGGTCTTGGAATTACAGTGTTTGGCATAGCCTATATGTTTGTCCATGATGGCCTTGTTCACAAGAGATTCCCAGTGGGGCCCATTGCCGATGTCCCATACTTCAGAAAGGTAGCAGCAGCTCACAAGGTAAATATAAAAATATGCGACCAGTCATTGTTTTTTTGATAATCACATGATGCCATTGTTTGCTGGGTTCCAAAATCTGACAATCAAGATATTCGCTGTTGATTTTGATGTCGATTTTAGATCCACCACTCGGACAAATTCAATGGTGTCCCATATGGGTTGTTTCTAGGACCTAGGGTGAGTTTCCAGGACATTCTCTTATCTTTAAGATTGTGATGATATTCTTGTATAGCTAAACCACTCTAATTAAACTAAACCTACATGTATGTATATTTGTTGTGCAGGAAATTGAAGAGGTTGGAGGCCTTGAAGAATTGGAAAAAGAGATAAGTAGGAGAACCAAATCAAACAAGGAGTTGTGATTAATTAATCTGTCAAATTGGGAACAATTTTTGATCAATTCTCAATGTTAGAGGCTCAGCAACGTCATCAACGAGATAAGATTTTGAGTTTGGTTGATATTTTAATACCCCACAAGAAGAAGATAGATATGTAGGATGAGCATATTCAATGTGGGAACTATGTAGTCAAAAAATAAAAACGTTGCAAAAATATTCATTGCTCATACTGTTATAGTATCCCACTCATATTTGAACCCGAAATGATTGTTTATCGTAGCTTAAGCTTGTAAATGTGGGTGCCTGTACAGATCTCCTAATGACAGAATTTAGAGAATTACTTCTACTGTACTTGATTCAGCACCTAATCTTTATCCTCACGACTATGTTTTTCTTTCTTCAAGTAACAGAAAAGGGGAAATTAAAGATA